>JAXQQM020074055.1:0-119272 GCA_034641835.2 Pinus albicaulis
TCATTCCATTCTTTTGCTTCTGAAACTAAATGAATGAGTAAATGAGGTAGAATCCATTGATTCGAGTGCTCTGCCTTTAAATTTGTTTAGTTTTATATGTTTTTGCCAGTTTGGAGAGGATCCTTATTCTCCCTTTCCCTCTTCAGCTCCTTGTCATTCTGATCCATCCATACACATAATAAAAAGGCATCAAGACTACTGCCTATCTTGCCCCAACTCAAATTCTGCAAAGATTTGGCTTCATCCCCGAGCCTAAAATTGTTTTTCCCATTTTTCCAACAAAAACCCAAAAAATTTAAATCAAACCTTCCTATCTATTTACTAGCCTAAAATCAGTATCCATTATAATTCATCTCAGCCCCTTTGAAGACCTTTTTCCATGATAGACCTGGAGAGAGACCTCTCCTGTCCTCGTAGGGCTAGCTACGAGGCTGAGCTTGGTATGATGTTGCCTTGAGATTTACCTTATTTCAGCCTAAGGTAGTTTTGAGCGCTAACATAGTGGCGACCATACTGGGGAATAAAATCTCAATGGTTTGCTTGTTGGTGTGTTCATTTCATGAGTTATAGATGGAGTCTGAAGTCACGCCAGGTAGCTTTCGAAACGCTTTTGCCATGCATAAGCGAAAGTAGATAAACGCTGCTTCAGTCGATCTCCGGTTTAGCTTGTGAATGCAGCACTTGATTTGAAAATTACCCCAGTACACTTGTTCGTTCTAGACTTTTGGATGATTGATTCTAGAAGTCGATAGGCTGAAAATAATCGGTTGTGTCCTTTGGTTTTTTTGAATAGATCAATACACTAGCTTCAAAAAGGCATACTAGATCAAATCCTGATCCAAATCCGCCTCCAGTATATGAAAACCCCAACCTAATCCCAAGAATTTTCCGTCGAGAAGCTCCCATCATTCCTTTGGTCAAATCTCACTCATACCCCACTATTTTTTAATACATTGAAGATATTGAGTTTGACGATCAGTTCGAGTTATCATTGTTTGAAACCAAGTCCTAAAGTGCTACTGGTTCTACCGTTATCAATCCTAAGTTCATCAAGTATCTAGAAGTTGAACAAGCAAATAGATCTATCGATAATTATATTCTGAATCTTCAAAACTCCATTGTGGCAACCAGCATCCCTGAATTCATTGAATCTGCATCCGAAACTCTTGGGCCATCTGAAATTGCATCCGGTTCACAGATTCCCACTGAACCTCCCTTTATCCCTACCATTCCCGTACAGCCTGAGATCTCTGATCAGCAATCAGCAGTAGTTCCTCCTCCATCTCCACCGCATACACCTCATTCATCTACTGCTCCCATTCCACCTGTTTCTCCAAGACAGATTATAAATCCGCTAAGAGCCACGGCTGCTAGATTCGCACCTCTTGTTTTACCTGCAAATTTGGATCCTATGCCCGCTGATTATCAGAGTAAGATTCCAATATTTGATGGCACTCCATAGAGTGTGTCCGCCCAGCATCATATTGTTAGAATGACAGATTTCTTGGACCTGCATGAAATAGATGAAGAGAATGTGTCCATGAGATTGTTCGCCCAGACTTTTGGAGGTGAGGTTCGTAAATGGTTCAGAGCTTTACAACCCGGAAGTATGAATACATTACAAGAGCTTCAGACACAATTCTTAGATCGGTGGGAGATGAAGAAAGATCCGCTGCAAATTTCTTCTGAGTATACTAGCATCAAGTGTAATCCTGGTGAGTCCGTTCAAGATTATATTATCAGATTCAATACAGTTTATAATGCAATTCCAGATGACTTAAGACCATCTAGAAAGTCAGCTCTCCTTAAATTCCTGGATGGTTTTGATCCAGAGATGGCTTATTCATTACGAGACAGAGATCCGCCTACCTTGGAAGATATGCAGAAGATTGTTGTTAGTGTTAAGGCGAATCTGAATGATAAGAGAGCCCGGTTGAAAGCAGAAAAGAGAGTGACCATAAAAGAAGAAGCTTCCACATCTACATCAGAACAACACTTGCTTCGTGAGATGGAAATTTTTTTCAAAAGAATGACGCTTGATAAGCCAGAACCGCAGATTCGAAATCCCAACTACCGTGGCCAACAACAACCACAGTTCAGAATTAAGCAGCGTGAACAGAGAGTACAAGAGCCAGCAGCCCAGCAGCAAGTTAAAACACCTCTTCTGCAAAATTTTGTGAGTCAAGATTTAGACGATGACGATGATGTAGTAGGGGAGAAAAACCACTTCTTTACTCCCGATGATCTGCCCATTTACATCACTGAAGATGAAGAGTATGCAGAAAGTTCAGCTACACAGAAAGATGAGGATTTTATTTTAGCAAATGATGTAGCTTTGGAGGAAGAATCAAATGAATACCAAAGAGGGTATAGGAATGATTTGTCCGCTCAGCAGAAGCAATACTCATTGAGAAATAGAGATGTGCCCATAAACCCAATTCAGAAGAGAAAAGAGGCTTCAGCACCGAAGATGGATTCACCTATACCACAGAAGAAAGGAAAAGAGACGATTGATCTCGCAGCTAACAAATCATCATCAGCAGAAAAGTCAAATCAGCCAAGCATAATGAAGGATAAGGCTGAAAGGAAAGAAGTTCTAGTCAAAGAGATTGAAAAGGTTTTAGCTTTTAGTTTGGAGAATGAAATTTCTAAATTAAAGGTATCTATTCCTTTGACAGAAATTATGAAGAACAGTAGTTATAGAGGTCAAGTCTCTAAAATTCTGAATTTTGATCCAATGTTTGACACGGTGAATATTGAAGATGATCAGCCTGGATTGATATTTGGGCCTTCTTTAGATGGTGAGTCCCCTGAAAGTGATGTTCCTCCCTTTTATATCAGTTTGAGGTTGCATGAATATGTATTTCATAATGCCATTTTCGATTCCGGTGCTTCGCACAATCTTATGCCAAAAGCGATCATGGAAAAGTTGGGTTTAGACATTACAAGGAAGTACCATGATTTGTACTCATTTGATTCCAGCCGAGTGAGATGTATCGGACTTATCAAAGATTTGGTTGTAAGTTTAGATCATATTCCTGCGAAGAATGTCTTGATGGACGTGGTTGTGGCAGACATTCCTCCCCGATTTGGGATGCTCCTTTCTAGATCTTGGGAGCAAAGTTGAAAGGTACACTACAGTTAGATTTCGCCTATGAAACAATTCCTGTCTTTGGCCAAATGAGAAAGTTATATCGAGAGCAGAAGATGAAATACATGATAACAAGCAAGGAGAAACCAATCAATCATCCTGTAAATTATGTACATATCGACTTAGAGTCTTTTGTTTTGTTTGCTGATAGTTTTAATGATATAGATAGTCAGTTAGTTCAAGTACAAGATATACCAGACATTACCGAGAATTTCATAGAAGTTCTGCAAAAAGAAAGACGAGAAAAGCAAGCTACTATTGAGCAATCAGCTAAAGACGATGGGCAGCAAATAGAAAAAACAGAGCTGGCACAATTTCAGCACTTAGAGGATGATGAATATGGTCTTTGGACCATGGATTTCGATGGCGCAGTGGGTAGTGATGGTGCTGGAATTGTTGTTTGGATACGCAGTCCATTTTCCGCTCCGAATAAGGTCCCGAGCAATGTGTGAGTATGTTCCTACAAACTAGCATTCGATTGTTCTAACAATGAGGCTGAGTATGAGGCTCTGATTGCTGGCCTAAAGATTCTAAGAAAGCTGAAAGAGAAAAGAATTGCAGTTTATGGTGATTCTGAATTGGTGATAAAACAGGTAAAGGGTGAGTTTCAAGCCAAGCATCCTCGCATGAGGGCTTACCGTAATGCAGTTTTAGACATTTTGAAGTTATTTTCAGATTATACCTTGACGTGTGTGCCTCGCATACAAAATGATGTTGCTGATGGACTTGCTAAGGCAGTAAGAAATTTAAAAATCCCAATGAATTCCAGCAATAAGTTCGATATCCATGTGAAGCACCGCCCTACTGTTCCGGATAATCAGAGATCTTGGCAAGTTTTTCAGGACGATGAGGAGATTAGTGATTTTCTGCAAAACAAGGGTAAGTTTAAAGATACCTCCATAGATACAAAACATGATGATGGTAATGATGATATGTAGATAAATCAAATGGAAGTGCTGCAACTTAAAGATAACATCATTCCTAAAGGATTGATTCCTTTAGAGGAACTCTTTGATCAAGACGATGTAGCCCGCAAACCAACATTGAGGCCGACTGAAAAAGGTGTTGAAGAAGTAAATATTGGGACAGCTGAAAATCCCAAGATGGTAAAGTTATCCAAGTCATTGTCACCGGAGGTAAGAGCTGAGTATGTGAGATTGTTGTCTTCATTTGGTGATGCTTTCGCGTGGGATTACTCAGATTTAAAAACGTATGACACTAATATCATTCAGCATACTATCCCTATTAAACCAAATCAGAAGCCTTTCCGTCAGAAGTTGAGGAGAATCAATCCGAAGCTGCTACCATCGATTGAGAAGGAGGTAAATAGGTTGTATAAGTCAGGAATCATTGTACCTATCATATTTTCTGATTGGATATCAAATTTGGTGCCCGTGAGGAAAAAGACAGGTGAGATTCGTTTGTGTATTGATTTCAGAAATTTGAATAAGGTGTCATTGAAGGACAATTATCCGCTGCCAAAAATGGACCATATATTGCAGCGAGTAGTTGGAGCATCAAGAATGTCACTACTCGACGGCTATTCAGGATATAATCAAATTTTAGTGCATGAGGACGATCGTGACAAAACCGCGTTCACCACTCCATGGGGAACGTTTCATTATGCCAAGATGCCATTTGGTTTGAAAAATGCAGGTGCCACTTTTCAGCGTGCAATGGACATGGCTTTCGCCAATGAGAAAGATGTATTTTTGGTTGTTTACCTTGATGATTTGACGGTGTTTTCAAATTCTGATGAAGAACATTTATATCACTTGAAAGTTGTTTTTCAAAAGTGCAGAAAATATGGCATTTCGCTGAATCTGAAAAAGAGCTTGTTTGCCATGGATGAAGGAAAAATTCTTGGCCACATAATATCGAAAGATGGCATTCGTGTTGACCATGCACGTGTTGAAGCAATCCAGCAAATTGAACAGCCCCGCAACAAGAAAGAAATACAGTCATTTAATGGTAAAATGAATTTTCTGCGTCGTTTCATTCCAAATCTTGCTGAGCATCTTAGAGAAATCACAAACATGCTGAAAAAGGACAGTCAAGTGAAGTGGATAGAAGAGGTGGTGAAATCATTCAATTTGGTAAAGTTAGCTCTTTCTTCAGCCCCTATTTTAATCAGCCCGGATTACACACAGGACTTCATTTTGTTTTCGTTTGCTTCTGAGAAAACTTTGGTAGCTGTTTTAATGCAGAAAAGAGATGGAGTTGAGAAGCCCATTTCCTTTTTCAGTCGAATTATAAGGGACGAAGCTTTGAAATATAACATTATTGAGAAACAAGCACTTGCTCTTGTGAAGGCCTTGAAGGATTTTCGTGTGTATATACTACATTCCCACATTATAGCTTACGTTCCTAACGCAGCTGTCAAAGATGTTTTGGTACAGGCAGATCCAGAGGGAAGACGGGGTAAGTGGATCGCTGTGTTGTTAGAATATGATGTGGAGATTAAACCGACCAAGCTGATCAAAGGACAAGGACTAGCCAAGCTCATGGCTGAAACAAATCTGCATGCTTTAGACATAAATTTGATCGCTGCTATGTCTGATGAGGATGAGGAAAGTGCATCATTTCAGGTATCTGATATTTTTGTTTCTTCCCCTTGGTATGCTGACATTTTATATGTACTTCAGAATTTGTCTCCACCGCCCGGGATGCCTAGAAATAAGAGTAGAACCTTGAAGTTGAGGGCTGCAAAGTTTTGCATATTGAATTCTGCATTATATTGGAAAGGCCTTGGTGGAATGTTATTGAATTGTTTGGTAGAGGAAGAAGCCAAAAGAGTTTTGGAGGACTTTCATAGAGGAGATTGCGGGGGCCATCTATTTTGGAAAACCACAGCGAATAAGATTCTGAGAGCGGGATACTATTGGCCTAATTTATTTTCTGACGTATATAAGGCTATTAAGAGTTGTCATGAATGTCAAATTTTCGAAGGGAAGCAGAAATTACAGCCCTTGCCTCTTAAACCAATTGAAGTCAGTGCACCATTTCAGCAGTGGGGGTTGGATTTCATTGGGGAAATCCATCCAGCATCTTCAGGTCAGCATAGATGGATATTGATAGCAACGGATTACTTCACGAAGTGGATCGAGGCGATTCCCACCCGACAAGCCACGGATGTGGTAATTATTTATTTTCTTGAAAATAACATTCTATCACGTTTTGGTTGTCCTAGTAAGATAATCACAGATAATGCAGCGGCCTTCAAATCTAAAAGGATGGTTGAATTTTGCAATAAGTATAACATCAGCTTGGGACATTTGACTGCCTACCATCCGCAAGGAAATGGCTTGGAGGAATCTTCAAATAAGTCTTTGGTAAATATCATTAAGAAATTGCTGGAAATCAATAAGAAAGGCTGGCACAAGAAATTAGTGAATGCACTTTGGGCTGATAGGGTAAGTCAGAAAAAATCTATCGGTATGTCTCCCTTTGAGTTGGTGTATGGAGTAGACACAGTTTTTCCCACTTCTCTTGCTGTCCCGGTAGTCAAATTGCTTCAGGAAGCTGGTAGTGAGGAAGATCCCATGCATCGAAGGATAAATCAGATGATTCATTTACAGCAGACACGGGAGGAGGTCTTTCAAAATACATTCAAGTTGCAGGAGCGCATTAAGAAGATTTATGACAGGAAGGCGAAAGCAGATAAGTTTCAGCTGGATGAGGTGGTTTTGAAGTGGGATGCTCGAAATGAGGAAAAAGGCAAGCACGGAAAATTTGAAAACCTTTGGAAGGGTCCTTTTAAGATTGCAACGTATCGTGGTCAGAACGCCTTTCTTCTCAAGGAAATGAATGGGGATGATTGTCCTAGAGGGCCGATCAATGGTCAGCTGCTCAAGCGATACCATTTCTGAGTATTTTCTGCTGATTTCATTATCATTGTATATATCGTTCTACTTCTGTTTTATCGCAAGTGTGTACTGATCTCTCATCTTCAGTCTGGGACCCGGAGCAAAGGCTATAATTCTGAAGAAGGAGGTTAGTTGGTTTGAGGTTTGTCAAGTTAGTTTTATCAGTCATTTCAGTTTTAAAGTTGAGTCGGTTTTAGTCAAGTTTCAGTCAAGTTTTCAGTCAATAAATGTGTCCAAGGTTTTGTGTTATCTGTTGAAATAATGACTCCATCGCCCAATGGATGAAGGCACTGTCTAACTCCTCTAGAGATCTGCCGTTCTTGGCATCTCCTTGGAGCCACCATCCCCATTGGAGCCAATGTTAGAGTCGATCCTTACAGCCCTCCGTCAGAGATCATTTCGCTTTTTGAATATTATTTTTAGGTGTCTCGCTCACTTCACTTCGTTGCATTTCGCTAGGGGCATGCCATTAACTGACGAGAGGGTCTGGTTGTCTTGTATTCCCTCATGCTTGTACCTGTTGGGCTAATTAAAACTCCTCAAAAATCATCAAAGTTCAGGTCACGTCATTCATGGTCATAAATAATTATTTTCGTCAACAAGAGTCTTTTAGTCCTAGAGTCTAGGGTTCAGTCTTTTGATATAATTAATAAATGCCCGCAGGCCATGAGGGTGGTTTCGAAAAGGTTCTTAATTCAAATTTTCATCATCAAACACATTTGAGGACATTTCTAGTTCAAAACTCTGTTTTGAACTAGAAACTATCAAATTAATTTTTTGTAATAATCAGGCATTTTTCCCACCATAAAAATTTCAAATGCAACCTCTGATCTTTGCCGAAGTCCAAACGCCAAAATCCCTGCAAAAATCAAATCATTTCATCAGTCCAAAACTTAGAAAATCAGTGCAAAAAGTCAAAAGACAGAAGTTCAAAGAAATGACAAAGTGCCAAATGAAAAACATTACAAAGTGGGTTTTTAAAGAACTAAAAATTAAACCCATCTCTCCCAAGATATTTCAAAGGCTATATAAAACCGTTGAATCAAATTACATTCAAAAATTTTCAGAGCAGAAGTCGAATTGAAAGGTTGAAGGACGAATTTTTTGTTTTTAAACCGGAATTGTGCTGACAGTCAGCGCGCAGTGCATAGAGTGCGCGCGGCGCACTGGGCATCATTTGGCAGTGCAATTTTACACACGCGCGGTGCACCCAAGGCACACGGCGCGTTGGGCATGCGAGCAGTGCATAGAGCCCTAAGGCCGGATAAACGCCCTCCTTCACCCAAACTCATGTCAAATCGCCTCATTCATCTTCAAGTAAGTTATCCACACCTGCTCAATGATTTTTGGATATGCTGTGGTGGTTTAAAGGCGGAGAAAACAAGTGTGTGAATGGTGCAAAACTTAGCCCTATGTCCACATCCAAAATTGCTCCATAGGGTTTTGAAAGAAGTGTTGGTGATATTGTTGGGGTTTCAAATCTTGTGTTATTGACATATATTCTCTTGCCATCTACTGTCATTGGTGTCACTGCTTATTATACATCACAGCCTCATGGTCTCCCTCCTATTTCATCATTGCTGTCACTGTTATTACCATATCATTGTCTCACTGCTTATTATTTTTGTCATAGCACAGTCCCATATTCACTATCCCATATCCCTAATACCATTTGATTCCATGTTTTGAGTTCCCAAACCCTAGTACTTATTCCCACATCCCTCCATTGACAAAGCCTAATTGTCAGACATTGCAAGGAATATTTCTTTGTCCTTGATTTCTTTTGACTCATATATAGGTTGCCATTTCATTTTCACTTTTGTTCCTAATAATTATTCCCCCCATCACTACACTCATTCCTATTCACTTGTCAAATCCCCATGCAGTCAAGCAGTGGCTGTTTTCCCATTCAAAATCACTTGACAGTACTCTTATCATTGTGGTTTTCCTATAGCACCTTGATACATATGTGACACATTTGGGATTAGAGCATACACTGAATTCTTGTTTTCATCATTACCATATCAGCATATATTTTTCAAACATCTTGATTTCAGCGCCATGTCAGAGACAGATTCAGTTTATGAGCAGGGGTATGACAGTGATTTCACAGCAAAGGTTAATGTGCCAAGGAGGTCTCACAAAAGTGGCAAAAGTGGTAGGCATGTCAGGGAGGAACCTACTTCTTTGGTTCAATTGCAGGCTTGCCCACTTGCAATGGATTGTTTTCAGCATCAGTCATGTTTCCAATACTGTGAGATGATTTCCCAAACTCAGCATCATCATGAGTTAGCTCGCCTATTTGTTCTACATTTGCATGATGGCCGTGTAAACCTTGCTGGAGTAAACTTCATTTTGTCACCAGAGACCATTGCTCAGGCCACCGGGATACCAAACATAGGAGAGGAATGGAACAAACGACAGCAGCTAGAGAAATCCTATTATGAGCCCTATATCAGACCTGGATATATGAGGCAGCTGAGCAGGGTATTTCCATTCCGATTTCTGAGAGATGAGTATGCACCATTGATGAGATTGATCATTCGATATTTCAGTTGTGAGGGCAGATTCTCGTGCCTCTATGCGTACCATATCCGTTTGTTGATGCATTTCATGAGGGTACGTATGATGAGCATTCCATATTTCATGTACCGTAACATAGAGCGGATGACATTTCTTGTACAGAAGAAGACCCCAGCACAGCAGCATAGTAGCATATATCATTACGCGCTGATCAAAATCATGGTGGTACATCAGCTCACACAGCAGGGCATCGCATGGGATGAGTTCATCTCCCGTGACTTCTTTGCAGCGCCACATCCGCCTCCCGAGGTAGTTCATGATGAGGGAGAGCCTTCACACCAGTTTGATATTCCTGAGACTAAGCATATTAGTGCTCTAGTGTATGTGAAATATCAGCGAGGCCACAGAGCCTTATTTGCAGCTACACGACGAGTACTATCTCCACCCGAGGTGGAAGGGGTCTCGTTGACTTCATCAGCAGCGCGAGTACTATCTCCACCTGGGGCTGATGGGGTCTCGCCTTCGACATCAGAAAAGGTACAGGTTGAGGACAGAGGCAAGAGGCCTATGCACGATGATGGCCCTTCCAGAGGCCAAGACACTGATTTTACACTCATCGATGTTGATGCGAGCTCTCCTAGCTCGAAACTGAGGGAGGTCATCCAGGAGCAGAAAGATGAAATTGGTACTTTGACGGAGAATTTGCAGAGAGCACAGTGGGTGATAAAGTACTTGGAGCAGCGGAACAAACAGCTAGAGGATCAGCACACACTTGTAGAGCTGCGGCGAATCCGTGAAGATCGACAATTGGCCCGGAAGAGACCAGGTGACATGACACCGGTTGAGCGAGAGACCGAACTCATGCATGTTAACATTCATCTGGAGAAGTTTTTGGCAAAGGCAAATAGAGACAAAGACATGCTCCGTCATATGAAAGGTCATTATTGGGCCCGCATGCACGTCTGCAAAGCAAAAATGAAGATCTTGAAGAGAAGGTTGAGCAGAGCACTAAAACGGCGAAAGAGGCCTGATCCACTCTAGATTTTTGCCGAGGATTCATTGGCTGAGCATGAGGCATGATGGGGGATCTTCTCTCCGAATTTCAGAAAATTTGGAGATATTTTTGTCATTTTTGAAAATTTTGGTCTCAAAACAGGTTTTTCCTCCCAACGCGTAGCGCGTCACGACACGCGCTTATGATTGGGACACTTTCTGGAGGAAAAATTTGCATTTTTGGATTTTTCATGGTAAGTTATGCATGGTCAGAAATGGCTGAAGCATTTCATCAAGTTCTGGATGATCAAAAGGGCCAAAAACACCATGAAAATCACCTTTCTGCCACCTTTTGCACCAGCAGGAAGTACTTTTGGGAGAATGAAGTTTTGGAGGGGAAAATGAGCTCCAAATTAAAAAATTCCACTTGGGTTGGATAGCAGACATCCAGGGCTTTCCAAAAAGCTATCATGAGCTTGATTTTGACTTCAATAAGTGCTCAAAAAGCAGGTCCAAATTCGCACGGCGCATAGAGGAAATTAGCCTTTTTTTCACCTTCCAGCTCAGAAATTCGGCCAGTTTGGACTAGTTTCACCTCTTGATGTAATTTTTGACCCAGCTTGATGTAATTTGATAAAAATGATGTAATTTTGGCATGTATTTACTTTTTCTAGATGATTCACTCACAAAAAAGTGAAAATCAAGTGAATGAATCAGTTTCCTTCCTTTTAGAGGCAAGTTGTTTGGCTGCCTAGATTTTAGCTCCTTGTTTAGAATTGGTTCAAACTGCTCCTAGAAGCATGAGCTCGACCCCTAGAGGCATGGGAAGGGGTTATACTTGTCTATTTATTGTATTTTCTGAGACACTTTCAAGGTTGGACTCTTGGGAAAAGTTTGGCACACTATTGTACATATTTTCTGCATTTTGGCTAAGGAAAGATCAGAGGTTTTGCAGCACCTGTTGGGATTCTTGTGGCTTTCAGTTTTGATTGTGTGTTTCTCTCAATTATTTCTAATTTATTTAATGTTTAATGTATGTGATTCCCTTCTTTTTCTTCTAAAACTAAATGAATGAGTAAATGAGGTAGAATCCATTGATTCCAGTGCTCTGCCTTTAAATTTGTTTAGTTTTATATGTTTTCGCCTGTTTGGAGAGGATCCTTGTTCTCCCTTGCCCTCTTCAGCTCCTTGTCATTCTGATCCATCCATACACATAATAAAAAGGCATCAAGACTACTTCCTACCTTGCCCCAACTCGAATTCTGCAAAGATCTGGCCTCATCCCCGAGCCTAAAATTGTTTTTCCCATTTTTCCAACAAAAACCCAAAAAATTTAAATCAAACCTTCCTATCTATTTACTAGGCTAAAATCAGTATCCATTATAAGTCATCTCAGCCCCTTTGAAGATCTTTTTCCGAGATATACCCAGAGAGAGCCCTCTTCTGTCCTCGTAGGGCTAGCTACGAGGCTGAGCTTGGTTTGATGTTGCCTTGAGATTTACCTTATTTCAACCTAAGGTAGTTTCGAGCGCTAAAAAATTTACAGAAAGAAAAATCATATATAATAACACAAAGATACAAACAAAGTCCAGATTAATTCTAGATATATAGCAACACACAATTTCATTAATACATTGAACTCGAGTTACAGGCTAAGGTCACTCAGGCCTAAATCACAAATTTTCCCTGCGGCTACATTGTGCTCTTCTCTCCCTTTTCTGGACATACAGACTCAAATTTATAAAGAAATTACAAGTGAGTGGATCATCTAAGATCCACAAGTTCTTATCCCACAACCACTCAAATAAACCCCTAAATCTCACTATTTGATTACATGATAGACAATTACAATTAATCAAGTCTTCTAGAGACTTACCACTTCCTTTATTTCAGCTCTATTTCACAGAATTTTCCCCTGTTTAAAAATAGTTTTCCACCTCCTCACCTTCCGCACCATTGAATTTTAATTTTAGTTAAGCTGTTCCAATGCTCTTGCATCAGAATCCCAAGGTACAAAAATTCTTATGACCTCTTGGTCATATGCCTTCTTCATCTCTGTAACAAGTCTGCTACTTGTTATCAGTACCAAGTCTGCTCTTGGTATTATTTTATTTCTTTAGCAATTCTACCCACATCCTCTATGGAATTTCCTTTGTGATATTTCTGTGAGCTGTAAAAAAACCTCTGCAGTAGCAAGTCCTCCCTGCTACATGATACCTCAACAATTTTCTCTCCCCTGAGCTCAGTCTTTCGAAATCTCTCTTCTTTGGAACCAATTGAGCACTCCTGGCTCTAGGTTTATGCAATCTTCTCACCTTCCTCTGATACCTGCACAACAATATAAAGACCACAAACTCACCAATATTCAACATAACTGTACCTCTTTCTTCCTTCGCACGCAAAATATTTCTCGTAGGAAATATTTCCCTACTCTGATACCAATTGATGCAGCACAAAACTGCATTTTAAACATTACCATGGACCTATGGGTTATGGGCCCACATAAACTCCCTTTACTACAGATGATTACAATATCGGAGTATTATAAACATACATATGTTAGCAATCAACAACGATCACTTTAAAACAGATCACACATAACCTCAAACAACTTACATATAGGCGGAATGGTGGTTCTAGGGTCCCACCATCTGGTGACCAATCATAGCGTATCGCATATCGAAAAACTCAAATTACAACTTAAATGGTAAACAATACAATTGCCAATGCGAAGTTGCGATGACAATTTTGCATCGCAACATCGCAACTTTTACAACCTATCGCATTTCACTTGCCTACAAATTTAAATTGATACCGATAATGGTTAAACCATAAACCATGCAATGTGCGATATTGTGCAATGTAAACATGTGGTCTCCCCTCATTGCATCTCATATTTCAATCCTTACTACATCCCAAACAAATTAACTTATTGCATGATGCCTTAGCGCTATTCGCTATAATTTGTGATGTGCAAACTTGCGATTTTCCATCCATCGTTGATCTGTGCCCAGATCTGATGGTCTTCCTTGTTCGCCCTTCATCACGTCACATCATATATTGTTTAACTTGCGATGTCATATTAGCCATTGGTCTCTTCCCCTTTAGATCTGCGATTTTATCATGATCAGCCGCTCATCCTTCACTCCTCTGCTATCCTTCCTGAGCTTTATTCAGTCTTTAAAAGCATTGATCTCTCCTAAGCTTGTTCTTCGTCTTTTCATCCTTCTGTCTATGCCATATATTTTTCTAGGAAAAGGTCATAGGAACTTGGTCTTCTCACTCACACTCACATATTCTAACAATTTACAAAAAGAATATGGATATATAATAACACACATATACAAACAAAATCCATATTAATATTGGATATATAGCAACACACAATTTCATTAATACACTGATCTCAAGTCACAGGCTAAGGTCACTCAAGCCTGAATCACAAATTTTCCCTGCGGCTACATTTTTCTCTTCTCTCCCTTTTTTAGGCATATAGACTCGCATTTATAAGGTAATTACAAGCGAGTGGATCATCTAAGATCCACGAGTTCTTCTCCCAAAATCGCTCAACTAAGCCCCTAAATCTCTCTGTTTGATTACATGGCAGGAAATTACAATTAATCAAGTCTTCTAGAGACTTATCGCTTCCTTCATTTAAGCTTCATTTCACGGAATTCGCCCATGTTTACAAACGGTTGTCCACGTCCTCACCTTCCGCACCATTGAATTTGAATTTTAATTAAGGCGTTCTGATGCTCCTGCATCAACCTTCATGTGCCCTTGCCCAAACATGTGCGAGAAAAAGCGTAAGAAATTCAAAGAGGTTAGACTCCAATACATGCATAACGTGTTGCTATGGTGTTGATGTGTCTTCCAGAAGACATTTCGATGTGGCGAAGGAGATCTGTGTGCGGCGATCCACAACCCCAATGTAGACGGTGGAGAAATGGAGACGGAGCTCTGCACGCGGTAGTCCATAGCACTGATGTGGACGATGGAGAAATGGAGGATGGTCAGAATGATTTAAATGAATGACTTAAACTCACACACATGTCAACCTATTATTTGTGAGAAGGGCGATACAAAAAGTTTGTGATTGGTTGGGGTGAACAATGTTTGCTCACCCCATCCCCGCAAAGATAATGCCTCCGGCGTAAATATTAATGTCAGATGGTAGCTAATGGACCATTAAATATAAAGTAAGTTTTTTTGAAATGTGTAGATGTTATGTTTACAATTTATACTTATTGCCTAAGTATCTAGGAAGATAACTCGAAATTTTTTAAAAATCAAATCACTTTTTGGAATATCTCTTTATGCAAAACTTAATTGTAATGCCTTTTAAAGTAATTAGAAATGTTTTTTTCTATGTAAATATTAATTGTTTAAAACTTAATTGTAATGACTTTTAAGTTATTAGATTATTTTTTTTTTAAATTAATTGGAAAATATTGTCCAACTTCTAGTGGGTATGATCTAACACAAAATGGTAATGGTTTAGTTAAAATTAAATCGATGGTTAACCAACCACCTATAAAGTATACATACTGTTATCAAAAGGGTATTTAATCATGTAGAATCTTCTTTATATGTGCTTTAAATAATCATGTGCAAACAATAAATAATATCATTAAAAATTGGCTTGGTGATGCACATTTGAATTAAAGGACATGCATAAATTCCTAGATTTTTCATGGTAAATGATTAATGGATTAATCTAAATCTAACATAGGCCAGATCTAATGAGCATCATTATACATTTAGTTCTGATTAGCGCTTGATAAATCTGGAAATGAAATGTTGGTCACCTAAAATTTAATCATTAATATAATAAATCATTTAAATGTTTTTACTTCCTAGCAGCCACATATGTACTTTCCTCAATAAACTAATACTAGCAATTGCACCGAGAGTTGCAAAGGAATGTTGATAAGAGGAGTGGGGGAATGTGGAAGGAAATAATAAGAGTCTATTGTTGTTGTTTGAGGTGATGTTGATAAATTTGATGTTGTGAATGCTATTTTCGTGATTGTAGCTGGCTCAACGATGGTGGCGTTTGAGTAATAAAGCATATCATTTTTATGGATGTTGTTTCTTACCATGTGGCATCATAACAAATGGATTTTTCTTAGATTTATTGGGAGCTTGAACATACAACTCCATGCTTATTAGAAACTCATCTCTTTTTGTTTGAAACATTAGCTTCTTTTCATTTATTCACTTGGAATTCCCTAAATTTTGAGAAAATCTCTTCTTTTTCAATTTGAACACAATTTTCTCAATCCCCTGCAGTCATTGTCTATGATTCCCGAATATCTAATATAGTTTTGGTTAACCCTATGTTAGGTCCCTATAATACTAGCATATACCCTTATTGTTGTTAGTGTAGCCCCATTATTGCTATACCCCTTTGGCCCCCATATTGTTGTTATTGTGCCCCATAAAAACCACTATTGTTATTATTGTGCCCTTACATTATTATTGTTAGGTCGACTAGGATTATATTGTGACCCCATGGACTCTTATATATAGAAAGGAAGTTTTTTCACTTGTATCATCCAATAATTGTTTCATTTATGTAATGCAAAGGAGGTTTCCCCCTTGAAGTGGCTTATTTCTAAGGCGTTGATCTCTCTTTTCTTATATTTTTGGAGTTGGTTTCATAACATTTGGAATCAGAGCTTTGGATTCTAGGGTTTTGCTGCTTCAAACAGGTCATCGTTGCATTTTCACTATAATTTTTTTCTACGAGGGTTCAAACACTAAAAAACAAATTCATGTCAAAGAAAGCTTGAGAAACTTCATGTACAAATTTCAGAACTTGGTTCACAATATTTTCGAATATATGATTTGTGGAAGTTAGGGAAAATAGTCATAACTCTCTCTCTGAATATCGGATTGGAATTCTATAAAAAGTGGCCAGAATTACACTAAATTTAGTTCCTCGTGTATCAATTTCAAAGCCGGGGGAGAAAACAGTGACATGTGGCATGCCATACAAGTTCTCTCTACTGAACCAATCCATAATTAGGTCATTGTGGAATATTGGGCATAACTTTTTCTTGAAGAATCCAAATCAGTTCTGACCTGTGGCATTGGAAAGAAGATTCAAAGGGATACTACATGACCAAATTTAAAATATTCAAGATCTAAAATCACGGAGATAATTTAGGTTTAATATCGACCTCCTAAAAAGAAAGAAAAAAGGTGTGTATTTGTTTTTAAAAATTGCATAACGTTTATTTGATGAAGAAGTTTGAAGTGATTCCAAGGGAATATTGAAGCATTTTTATCAGTATTGGGTTATATAATGCCTCCAAAAAATAATTCCACACCCATTAAGCCCTTAGAAATCTCTACTAGGACGCATAAAGAGGAAGAATTTCAATATGCGATATCAAAATTACTATACCAAGTGCAACAAATTTTGATCTTACAAAGAGAAATCAAAGATGACATGGATGGTTTAAAATAAAAATAGAGGCTAAGTTGGATGGTTTGAAGGATCAAATGAAAGCTAATATGGATGATAAATTAATGGAATATCACATCTAGCATCAACAACAAGTTCTCCAACTCTCAAAGGGTAACATAACTTTGGTGTAGAATTGAATGAAACAACAGGAAGATCAACATCACAATGAAAGAAGTTCTGAAGCAGTCATAGAAATAAGAACTCGAAAACTACCAAATAGATCAATTTCAGAGTATCTTAGCAAGTGCAAGAACTTACCGTTGAAGATTCCACATAGGACGATGAGAATTTTATACAAAAGCATCCATAAATGATCAAGTGTTGAGGGCAACACTTGTTTGAAGGAGAGGGACATGTTAGGTCCCTATAATACTAGTGTATCCCCCTATTGTTGTTAGTGTATCCCCCTTATTGTTATTGTCGTACCCCTATAGCCCCCATATTGTTATGATTGTGCCCCATAAAAGCCACAATTGTTATTGTTGTGCCCTTACATTATTATTGTTAGGTCGGCTAGGATTATATTGTGACCCCATGGACTCTTATATATATAAAGGAGGTTTTTTCATTTTTATCATCCAATAATTGTTCATTTATGTAATGTAAAGGAGGTTGCCCCCTTGAAGTGGCTTATTTCTAAGGTGTTGATCTCTCTTTTCTTCTATTTTTGGAGCTGGTTTCATAACACCATGGAAAGCATTTTAAATGTTAGTTTTTCATGTCTATAATATTTAGAGTTTTTTGTGACTCCTGAACTTCCTTCCCCAATGACCAAGATCACTAATTTTGTCCATATCATCATCTCCATTCACTTCAAAAGGATTTTTATATTTTCGTTGTGTTAGAGAACCAAATAATTCCAACAGTGACTATAACCTTTATAAAAATTTCAAGGTGTATAACTTTTGTGAAAATATTTTGTTTCTTGAACCTCTATACACTGTGTAATGGATCAACAATTGAAGATTTAATTTGGAAAAATTGACTATGCCATATGTATTTCTTCCTTGACATGTCTCTTATTGGATGTAGAATATTCTTCATATAATTTTTGTTCTCCAAAGGAGGATACCATAAACTTATTCACTAAAATTTGTAACATCCCACCACTAGCATTTGTGATTTCATCTTTGACAAGTTGAAACATTGCCTTGTTTTCTTCAAGTGGCTCCACCTCAATTTTAATGCTTTTAATGGAAAACGTGATCAAACTATCCTCCAGAGACATGAATTTCACTTGTGCTACATCTATCTCTTTCAATGTCCCTTTCCAGTTACATATTTTCACCACTAGTGCAACAAAAACCTTCTTCTCATGTGGGATTAAACAGTTCTCCTCCACGTTGGTCCGATTACAATTTTTATATTTGTCGGAGAGGTGCTTTGATAGGTGGATTAATTGGAGGATCATAATATCCCTAATCAATATTTTTAGTAGCCTTGATAACCTTTCCTAATCTAATCTCATCTAACATTTAGAAATTTCTATTAGATATGCTTGGGTGTGTTTTCCAAAAGGACTAGGAAGAGTATTTTGACTCTTTCTTGTGTAAGAGGAAGTTGTATTTCATGAAAAATGTGGTAATGGGACATCATAGTAATTAAGAGAAATCACAACCTGAGAGAGATAAAAGCGTCATTACTATGACAAAATTACAGTTGGGAATGATGGGAAATAACATCTAATCTCCAGCAGCATTCCATGTTACAATCAGTGTTAAGATATGTCAAAGGTGACAATTTTTTTAGTATTCTTGGAATTTTGTTATCATCCACTAAATGTTGCAGCCAGTAAGATATAGTAATACTCATCCCAATGTTTTATGCCTATCATGGCTTGTTTCAGTGCTAAAAAATGGGCTTTAAAAAAAAACCGACCTCCCTCTAAATTATATAAACTTCAAAATTACATATTTTGAGTCATTCCTCAAAATTTTGACTTTTTCCTGTAAAATACACCAGAGTGGGGGTTTCCAACTGATCAGGTGATCACATCCAAGAGGAAAAAATGCTCAAAATTGGAACTGCTCAGAATTGGTAATAAATTGATCAAACGGATAGCATTCGTCATTGTGATCCTAACACTGTGAATGGCACTCAAATCCGATGTCAAATGTGGAAGATATTCAAGTTTTAATTTTCCCATTAACCTTAAAAACAACTTCTTTGAACTTAAATTTTCATCTTCAGAAAATATTTTATGGCAAAAAAAAATTCATTTTTTAATGAGGTTTTAATGGCCTATCAAAGGGTGCCACGTGGCTTGCCCAAAGGCTTCCATGTGGCCCCAGGCCTAAAGGTTCACAAGCTATTTGAAAATTTTAGTTTGAAAATTTTTTAGGTCAGCCCCGACCCGAGCTGAACGCATCCGGTCAGTCAGGCCTGACCTGACCCAATGGGTCATGGGTCACCCGTGAATGGTGTCTGCACGTAAAAATGGGTGGTGTCTGAATGTAAATTCGGGCAGAGTTTACATGCCTCATGCAGAGGCTGCACGAAAGACCGGGTGGAGGTGAACGGACCGTCGTGCAAACAGTTTGGTTAGCAGTGAACATGGCTATGTGTAGATTTGTGCAGACGTGAATGGGTTAGGTTGAACAGTGAATGTGACAGGTCGGTCGGGCAGAGGATGACCCGACTTGACTGCGTTTGGGTCACCAAAACTCGGGCCCATGAAAACGATGAGCGGAGAAGTTTGAAGGGGATAGCCCCTCTGGCAAGCACCCATATCACATGACCAAAGGTCTGGAACCATGGCCTTAAGGTAAACGGCAAGCGTAAACTTTGCAACGGTTAAACTGTTAACATTTATTAACCAATGTGACCACGCCACGAAAGGTATAATGCAACAATTTTATTACAAGTTATGTGGAGGTCACAACATCAGGTTTAAAGCTCATGTGATCGCCCATTCACCTGACCATTAATGTAACCACTAGCATTCCACCGGATTTGGAGGGGCGTGCCCAATTTGGCACTTTTCACTAAATTTAACTCCAGTTACCCAATTTTGCTGGAGTTTTTTTAGGCCAAACTAGACAAATGTTGTTTTGATCATAACTTTCAGGTTACTGAACCTTTTTGGATGAAATTTTAGTCAATTTCGACTATTATCAGCATTATGGAGCCATTGGAATAGGTTGAAGAGCCAACAGAGTTGATCTTCAGGTAATTTTGCTTCAGGGAAGCTTGCAGAGCCATCAAGGCCTAAAGGGTGTTGGAGTTGTTTTGGGTTATGTTTAACCATTTGAGGGGAAAAAAAAGTCAATTAATACTAATTTTTGCATTTTGAATTCCTTTTTACAAATGGTTTGGTCTGTTTAGGCCTTATTTTGACTATATTACCAATTTGAGCATCATAATATATCAAGGACATGCCCATTGGGAGCCTTGGACCCAGCAGATGTAGCCCAGGAGGGGTGAACTGCCTCATCATGTTGCTGTGTGTTTATGGTGAATTTATTCTGCTACGTTATTCAAATTAAATTTTTTAAATAGTAAATTTAAACAACACTCCCTCACACCAAAATTCATAAACAGTTACCAAGAACACTTTGTTTTACTTGCAAGACCTTACAAACACTTTGCACACTTAATTTAATGGAAATGAATACTTTGAATAGCAGTACAAATACTTTCATTTTCAGATCAGTTAGTATCAGAGCCAAGGATTAGAGCCTTAGAAGCTAGAGTTTTTACTCAGAATTTGTTTTGTGCAAAGATATAGTTGATTGTTTGCAATTTTTTATGCTTACTAGGCTTAAACTCAAGAGAGGTGAAGGAAACTTGGTTAGCACACAAACTAATCCACAACCAAGAAGGGTTAGAGAACCTCCTCCAAGAGCCATAGAGGCAGTTTCAAGCATGTCTTCAAGAAAGGGAGAAGCTCCTGAAGATATGGATCCCAAGGAAGAAGAACCGGTATTTTGGAAAGCTTTCTCGGATATGACTGAGATGCTGAGGATACTCTACCAAAAAAGGAATGATAGGCTTGTTGGAGAAGGGTCTAAAAACCAAAAAGAAGGAGAGGGTTCTTCAGGAGGAAAGAAGAGTGATGACAAGTCAAAGAAAGGACATGGAGGAAATGGTGATCCACCATCCCCATCTTCATTCTCTTCCTCCACATCGTCTTCTTCGACTTCGGTGAATCAATATCACAAGTCTAAAAGCACAGCTAAGAGTCCATTTTTAAAGCTTGATGTCAAATTTTAATTGCCTATGTTTAACGGTGAAGTCAATGCAAAGAAACTTGACAATTGGAAGTTTATTTAAGGATAAAAAACCTTCATGATGACGACACCAAGATACAGTTAGCCTCGCTGAGAATGGATGGAGTAGCATTGGTATGGTGGGAAGCCAGGACCAAGGATGAAATTAAAAAACATGGTAATATTACTTTATCATGGGCTAAATTTATTACTGCAATCAAAAAGAAATTTTATCCATTAGCTCATTTACAAAAAGCTATCATGAATTGGAAAAACTTTAGACAGCTTAAGGGACAAAATCTGCAAGACTATACCCAAGAGTTTAGGAGAAGAGCACTCTTATTAGGGGTAGAATTACAAATTCAAGATACTTTGCTAAAATATATAGGTGGTTTGCACAATTACCTTAAACATATTATCCTTATGTTCAATCCTACTAGTCTAGATGAAGTTTGTGTACAAGCTACACATTTAGAGGCTAGAGGGAAAAACACTTTTGATGAGGGTACAAACAAGCCTTTCAAAGGGAAGAACAAAGATAAAACCTTTAAGGGAAAAGGAAAAAAGAATGAATCTATCGAAAAAGAGGGTGAAAAATTTATATGTAAACATTGTTCAAGAGAGGGCCATGAAGAGAAAAACAGTTGGAAATTACATCCTGAAAAAAGAACTCAGTTTAACAAAAACAAGGGAAAGAAGAAAACTGCAGCTGCTACAACTACATCTCAAGATTTAGGTGATGAATCAGGTGATGAAACCAAAATTGCAGCCATGGGTTTGAAAATTATGAAGGGAAAGGAAACTGAAACTAAGCCAAGCACTAGTACTTCAAACTGTCATGTACAAGCTCCAAATGAGGAAGAAAGAATTGAATTGTTCCATGTGAGGGTAGTCTAAAAAAATACTAAAATTGACACATTGTTTGACAGTGGATCACAAGTAAATCTCATATCATAAGACTTGGTCAACCAACTTAAACTTGAGACCATTCCACATCCAAAGCCTTATCCACTTGGGTGGATATGCAAGGATGAAAACTTACAAGTCTCAAGAAAGTGCATATTGCGATTTTCCATTACTGCACACTTTATTAACACAATTGAACTTGATGTAGTACCACTTGATATATCAGGAATTGTTTTGGGAAGTCCTTACTTATTTGACAGGAAAGCGATATTCCATCGCCATGAAAATAAGTATCATCTCTTTAAAGATTGCAAGGAGTTCATTGTCAGAGAACATCACAAGAAGGAAAATATAGCGATGGTAAATGGAGGACAGGTAAAAAGGCTAATAAATTCTAGTAAGAGTTTTGCACTTCTTATGGTTAAGCCCAAGGTTGATATGAATCATGAGTCATTTGAAAATTGTGATTCTAAGCTTAAATCAGATTTATATGATGTAGTTGATGCACATCATGAGATGTTTCAGGAACCTACAGGTTTACCTCCTAAAAGGGAGATTCAGCATGAAATCCATTTACATCAAGGTTGTCCTCTTCTTAACATCGGCATGTACCGCTTGTCTATCATGGATAATGCTGAAATTAAGAGGAAAATTAAAGACTTTTTGGACAAAGGATTCATAAGACCAAGCACTTCTCCATGTGCATCACCGATAGTGTTGATTCCAAAGAAAGATGGAACTTGGTGCATGTGTGTGGACTTCAGGGCATTGAACAAGATAATGGTCAAAAATCGTTACCCACTTCCAAGGATAGATGATTTATTGGATCAGCTGAAAGATGCTAAATATTTCACTAAGTTAGACTTACATAGTGGTTATCATCAAGTTATAATTGCAGAAAGTGACATTTGGAAGACATCATTTAAAAACCAAACAGGGACTCTTTGAGTGGCTTGTTATGTCGTTTGGTTTATGCAATGCACCTGCAACTTTCATGCGGGTAATGGATGATGTCTTATGTCCTTTTATTGATGATTTCGTTATTGTCTACTTAGATGACATCTTAATTTTGAGCAAGACTAGAGAAGAGCATGTCATGCAAGTTAAGAAAGTACTTGATATTTTGAAGAAAAATCAGTTATTTCTTAAAATGTCAAAGTGTGAATTTGGAAAGACCTCTTTGGTTTATTTGGGACACGTAGTAGGAGGAGGTGCTTTGAGAATTGATCCTTCAAAAGTAGAAGCCATTGTGAATTGGCCTAATCTAAAATTCATTACAGAGGTAAGAATTTTTTTGGGTGCAGCTCAGTATTGGAGGAAGTTTATTTCTAAATTCTCTACCATAGCAGCTCCTATGCATGCTGTGACTAGTGTGAAGCATGCTTTCCAATGGGGAGGAAAGAAACATAAAGCTTTTGAGTCTTTGAAAGAAAAGATAAGTTCAGCTCCAGTCCTTGCATTACTAGACTTGAGACAACCATTCGAGATTCAGACAGATGCTAGTGATTATGCCATAGGTGCAGTTCTCTTATAGCATGGTAAGTCTATCACATTTCATTATGAGACATTTAATAGTGCTATTGTGAATTATCCAACATATGATAAAGAGTTGTATGCATTGGTACAAAGTGTCAAAAAATGGAAACACTATTTGATGGGAAAATAAACAATTGTTCATACCGACCATCAGCGTTTACAGTACTTGCAGTCGCAAAGTAAATTGCAGTAGTCACGACATTTCAGATGGATGGGTTTCCTACAACAATTTCACTTGGTAATAAGTTACAAGAAAGGTATTTACAATAAGGTTGCTGATATGCTTTCGAGGCCTATTATTAGTGCTAGTACTTTACTTAAGAATGATTCTATTGTACATGAGAGATACATAGAACAATATGCATCAGATGTTGATTTTAAGGATGTGTATGCTAACTTGAGTGAAGGGAATCATGTTGAGGAGAATGATTATCATTTGCATAATAATTTGTTGTTTCATATGGGAAAGTTATGTATACCACAGGGGGAGATACTAAGCATCATGAGAGAGGCTCATTCTTCTCTCATAGCTGGACATTTTGGGGTAAGAAAAACGGTGGCACATTTACAGAGGTATTGTTATTGGCCTCGCATGGTAGATAGTGTTTCACATTTCATTAGAGGTTGTTCATTATGTGCTACAAGCAAGCCTAGCAATAGGAAGCTTGGTTTATATACGCCATTTCTGGTACCTTCTAGACCATGGGAAAGTGTTTCTATGGATTTTGTTGGAGGTCTACCATTATCTAGAAAGCAGCATGATTATCTTTATGTAGTAGTTGATCGATTCAGCAAGATGTGTATTCTTATGCCATGTAAGAAATCTATAACTGCTGAACAAACTACTGATTTATATTTTCAACATGTATGGGTTCATTATGGCTTGCCTACTTCTATTGTTAGTGACAGGGATTCTAGATTTGTTGGGAATTTTTGGTCCAATTTATGGAAGATGATGGAAACCAAGTTGAAGAAGAGTACTGCTTTCCATCCACAAACAGATGGCCAAACAGAGGTAGTGAACAGAACCATTGTACATCTTTTGAGAGGTTATTGCAGCAATCATCCCAAGCTTTGGGATGAGCACTTGCATTACATTCAACATGCCTACAACCAGGCCAAGCACTCTTCTACAAATACTTCACCTTTTGAAGCTTTCTTTGGGTATTTACCTAAATCACCTTTATATTTCATTCTTGAGAAGGATGTGGCCATTGATGGGTATAGTGACATTGAAAAATCTCACATATTCATTCAAAGAATTCAGCTCATACATCAGCAGGTTCAAGAACAGCTTGAAAAAAGTTAAGGCAAGTACAAGGAGAGGCATGATAAGCACAAAGTTAATCATAAGTTTCAAGAAGGGGATGAGGTATCGCTGAATATTAGTAAGGAAAGAATGCAAGGAGAAGGTAAAAAGCTAAAGCCTATTTGTTATGGTCCATTCAAGATCCTTAAACAAGTTGGAAATAATGCTTTTCAATTAGATTTTCCTTCATATATGCAAATGTATTCCGTTGTGAATGTGGAAAATTTACGTTTGTATGAACCTCCTTTAATTGCTGATTATGAAAGTGACATTCAACTGCCATCCATAGAGGATTTCTTGCCATAATTTTTGGATGAGTTGAAATAGGACACTATCCTTGACAGAAGGACACGCACTTTGAGGAGGGGAAATGTTGATTATGTTCGGGTTGGTCTTAAAGGCAGAAAACCGAGTAAGGAAAAGTGGATTGAGGTGGAAAAGATGAGGGACCTATACCCTCATCTTCTTAACAGGTAATTTAAGGCTTTTGGGGTCAAAAATATTCCCAATGGGGAGGTGTCATCAGGTGATAATGTCTAAGAGGAAAAAATGCTCAAAATTGGAACTGATCAGAATTTGTAATAAATTGATCGACTAGATAGTGTTCGTCATTTCAATCCTAACGCCATGAACGACACTCAAATCCGATGTCGGATGTGCAAGATATTCAAGTTTTAATTTGTCCAGTAACCTTCAAAACAGGACCTTTGAACTTAAATTTTTCATCTTCAGAAAATATTTTAGGGCAAAAAAAAATTCATTTTTCAATGAGGTTTTAGTGGCCTATTAGAGGGTGCCATGTGGCCTGCCCAGAGGTTGCCACATGGCCCCAGGCCTAAAGGTTCACAAGCTGTTCGAATATTTTGGTTTGAAAAGTTTTTGGGTTAGTCCCGACCCGAGCTGAACACATCAGGTCAGTTTGGCCCGACCCGACCTGATGGGTCACGGGTCACCCATGAACGGTGTCTTCACGTAAATTGGGCAGTGTCTAAATGTAAATTTTGGTAGAGTTTACATGCCTCATGCAAAGGCTGCATGAAAGACCAAGCGAAGGTGAACGAATTGTCATGAAAATAAGTTGGTTAGTAGTGAACGCGGCTACATGCAGATTTGGGCAGACGTGAATGGGTCAGGTTGAATGGTGAACGCGACAGGTCGGTCGGGCGGAGGATGACCCAACCCAAATGCGTATGGGTCACCAAAACTCAGGCCCGTGCAAACAATGAGTGGAGAAGTTTGAAGGGGCTAGCCCCTATGGCAAGCGCCCATATCACATGACCAAAGGTCTGGAACTATGGCCTTAAGGTAAATGGTGAGTGTAAAATTTGCAACGGTTAAACTATTAACATTTATTAACCAATGTGACCACCCCACGAAAGGTTTAATGCGATAGTTTTATTACAAGTTATGTGGCGGTCACAACGGCGGGTTTAAAGCTCATGTGATCGCCCCATTCACCTGACCATTAATGTAACCACCAGCGATCCACTGGATTTGGAGGAGCGCGCCCAATTTGGTTCTTTTCACTAAAGTTAACTCTAGTTACCCAATTTTGTGGAGTTTTTTTCGGCCAAAATGGACAAATGTTGTTTTGATCATAACTTTCAGGTTACTGAACTTTTTTGGACGAAAGTTTAGTCAATTTTGACTAGTCTCAGCATTTTGGAGCCATTAGAATAGGTTTTAGAGCCAAAAAATTTGATCTTCAGGGAAACTTGGAGAGCCATTAGGGCCTAGAGGGTGTTGGAGTTGTTTTGGGCTATGTTTAACCATTTGAGGTGAAAAAAAGGTCAAATTATACTGATTTCTACATTCTAAATTCATTTTTACATCTGGTTTGTATTTTTAGGCCTTATTTTCATTGTATTACCAATTTTAGCATCATAATATATTAAGGACATGCCCATTGGGAGCCTTGGACCCGGAAGATGTAGCCCAGGAAGGGTGAACTGCCTCATCATGTTGTTGTGTGTTTATGGTGAATTTATTATGCTGTGTTATTCAGATTAAAGTCATTAAACAGTAAATTTAAACAACACTCCCTCACACCAAAATTCATAAACAGTTACCAAGAACACTTTGTTTTAATTACAAGACCTTACAAACACTTTGCACACTTAATTTAATGGAAATGAATACTTTTAACAACAGTACAAATACTTTCATTTTCAGATCACCGACCAACTTGACAGACTCAGCTGATTGGAATGGTTAGGTACCAAATGGGTCCCCAAACAGAGAATAAGGTTGAGTTGACTCAATTAGGGGTCAACTTATCAAATTGAAAGTATGAGTCATCCAAGTTTAAAAACACTAGTAGATTCACAATGTTCCATTACCAAAATGACAACCAAGATAAGCTGTAAATTCATATTTTCATCATTCTAATTAAATATTTAAAAAATAAAAAAGGTGCGCCAAAAGCTGTGACCATAAATGCATGCTTTCATAAATAAAAGGGCATATTAATATGGAATAAAATCCTAACATAGGAATATGCCATTGTAGTAAGATAACTTGCAAAAGCACATAGTTAAATTCCATAAGATATATAATGCTCAAAACGTATGACACCTCAACCACAGTGGTGTTAATACCATAGTGAGAATGTTATCATGTTGACGTGGTGACTCACCATTAAGCCAACATCTATATTTGCAAATTTTTTGGGGTAAAATATGCAAGTAAGATATAAACCATTAAACGTTAATATCCAAGGAATAAATCAGAAGGTGATCCTTGTGTGAAAATTAAAAAGTATAAGGTGCCATCACACCCTAATATAACAAAAATAGATCATCCATAATGATCACTAATATAACTAGACTAGCCCAAATGTGAGAAGGTCAATTCTTTATTGTCCACCATTTGGAAATACCAAATATAAATTGACTTTTGGAAGAAATGTATGTACCCTCTAGCCATTAGACTAGATATATAATCATAATAAATGCTGAGAAAAACAAAGGAAATGAAAAAATACCTAATTTTTGGTTTTGATTGGTCAATTACTCTTGTCTTTAATCTAATTTTCTCTTAAATATTAAAATATAAATTAAGGGCAACCCTACTCTACAACAATATCAATTCCTCATAAGACTTAAGGGAGAGATGAGAAGCATGGTGTTTCCTTCCTTTTTTGAATGCAATGATTCCAGTTTTAAAACATTAAACCTGTTGCCTTTACCATAATTCTATATATGATTGCACCTTTGGACTTGAGGGGGAAATTTAACCTTCAATTGGAATGACATTAATGTGGTAGGTTGTAATAAAGAAGAATTATTGATACAAGAGGGGATTAGTCAAAATGAGTAGGTTTTCATAATTTATATAAATAGATAACTATGGTAAAAATTTAAGAGTACAATAAGGGATCAAACAACAATGATTGCTATAGTGACAAATAATACCCATACAGTTTTTTAAAGGAATGTAAAAACAACAATAACATCATTTTCCATAGTGACAAACACAACTGAGTAGTTCACTAAAGAAGAGATGTATCCAATATGAATTTAACATGCCTAAAAGTATTCAATACTCATTTAAGCCTATATTTATGTAGTGTACATGAGACAACCTAAAAGGACACTAGAAATTTGAAGACTAAGAATTTATGAAATGATCGTCTATGTGAAAGATAAATTTGAATTGTAACAAAAGGTACACCTACGTGAGCCCATAGAATGAAATTTGGAATTGCTTCATCCATGTATATGAATGTAATAACGAAGGCGGCACTATTACAAGTTTTAATGTTTTCAATGTAATGATAAAGTGAAGACCAAACTCCTCCAAGTTCGATTATGATAATTGTGATTGTTAATAATAATGGCCATTTTGGGAGGATTTAGCTATATAAAATGGAAAAGCTCACATATATTGAAACCAATAAGACAAACATTATTATTATTAAAATACTCTTACACTTGGATTTGGAAATATAGAATTTAATGCATGTGAAGAAACAAAATATAAAATATTTATCTGTCAGCCCTCAATTTGTGTCCATAAGTTGCTCATTTTTTCTTCTTTGTTGAACTTGTTAATTTTTGGGCATCATGAGAGGATGTCCTCTCATTGTTAATATTCATTCTACATATATAAAATACAATTCACTTTCTTACTCATGTGCACATGTATATTATACATACGTTGATGAGATCAAGTGCTCACGCTTGTGAATATTGCTAATATCCAAGGTTTCTCGCGACAAGGCCGGTCAATTCCAGTAGTTATCTCAATAGATGGTGTGGGTTTTTTAACAGTAGTCTAGATAAGGTTTGAATACCAATTTTTGGAAACCTTTGAGCACTTTTGAGGGGGTCAGGGAAATGAATCAGCAGATCCTCTTAACAATTTTTACCAATTATTTATTTTTACTGAATTAAACATACATGCACCAAAAAATCATTAGATTATCCATGCATATAAACATATAAGCGACTAAATCATAAATCATGTGAGCAACATAAACAATAAAAAATGCACACAATCACATCATCACACATGAGACACACTATTTCTAGTGGAAACCCTTAAGGGAGAAAAATGACCTATGTTGTTGCTGCTTCTCTACTCTAAATTTATATTAGTCAAGAAATTGGTCTTTTACATAACTTGTTGACTCCCGTCAGCATGGAGAATCGACCTCATATACATAATTCCAACAACCATCAACTAGGAATCTCGATACCACTGATCAACTCGAAATAATTTTTTATTTACTAATCTATAAACTACCATCTATTGAAGGCTACTGGTATCAACGATCCTCTCCCAACTACCATTGGACTATCCAATGACCATTGGATGAGAAACCATTCCTTTAGTTGAAGCTTTGATATCCCTGCTCATCTCTCATGAAGTAATTGCTCCTCTACCATGAGGTGGATCTCCTTTCATGTATTTTCAAACAGGATCCAAGGACACTATGCTCAACAAAAAATCAGCTCTTCATACCTGATCTCATTAGAAAGAACTCATCATCAAATCAAAATAAAACAAATTCACAAAACATGTGCTCTCTAATAGTAAAATTGTGGCCACAATAAATTTGAATACAATCAAAAACTCACAAGAATTAAATGTTGCATATTAAAAATAACGTCATAAGACACATGGATGTGATCCAAATGCATCAACAAATCTTGCAAAAATAAATGTTAGGATCACCAACCATATACTCCAACACCATACAAAAACTTCTCCAAACGAGCTCTACTCCAATAGCTTCAATTGTAATCCATTATGTAACATGCTTAAGATATGCTCACTATTTAGTCATAAACACTCTTATACTGAAGGACCTATGCTCTCCAATAGGTCTGAAGAATCAACACACTCTTTAGCCTTATCTTCAAAATATACACTTAACATCTAACTCCGCCAACAACCATAAATCTCACAATGCAAGAATATAAAATATGTAGGGATAAATTGAGCTTGGGGCTATGATCAAAGGTGCAAAAACTAGACCAAATCAATACACTAAGGTCAATAGTAGTGCAATAAGTTCATTCACATCACGAGAGGGCCTTTTCAAACCAGTTGCAGCCTTTTTCACTTTTTCTGGAGGCCTCTACTAATTTCCAAGTTAATTTTCTTCTGATCAGCGTGAGTAATGTGGAGAAAATCTCATCAAAACCCTCATCCATTCCCATAACACATTCTACATGCGATTGAGGCTATAACTGATCCCATAGGATTCTTTGTGTTAGGTACCTATATTACTAGTGTAGTCCCTTATTGTTGTTAGTGTAGCCCCCTTATTGTTATATTTGTACCCCTGTAAGCCCCATATTGTTATTATTGTGCCCTTACATTATTATTGTTAGGTCGGCTAGGATTATATTGTGATCCCATTGACTCCAATATATAGAAAGGAGGTTTTGTCATTTTAATAATCCAATAATTGTTCATTTATGTAATGTATAGGAGGTCGCCCCCTCGAAGTGGCTTATTTATAAGGCATTGATCTCTCTCTTTCTTCTATTTTTGGATTTGGTTTCATAACATTTTGTATCAGTGCTTTGGATTCTAGGGTTTCACTGCTCCAAACAGGTCATCGTGGAATTTTCGCTATAAATTTGTTTCTACGAAGGTTCAGAAGCTTAAATTTTTAACACACGAAGCCGAAATCCTGAGGAACTTTGTATAAAAAGTTCAAAACTTGGTTCACAATATTTGTAGAGATATGATATGTGGAAGTTAAAGTTTTTGTAGGCTCCCAAACTTCATCTAAAAGAGGCAACCTTGGGAAAATCGCCATAACTCTGTCTCTGAGAATCAGATTGGAATTATGTAAAAAGTGGCCGAAATCAAAGAAAATTTAGTTTCATGTATATCAAGTTCAAAGCCGAAGGAGGAAACAGTGACACGTGGCATGCCGTACAAGTTATCTCTATTGAACAAGTCCATAATTAGGTCATTTTGGGAGATTGGGCATAAATTTGTCTTGAGGCATCCAAATTAGGTCAAATCTGTGGCATTCGACAGAAAATATATAGGGATACTACAGGGCTGAATTCAAATATTGAAGATCCAAAATCATAGAGATAATTCAGTTTCAATATCGAGGTCCTAAAAAGAAATAAAAATGTGTGTATTTTTTTCAAATTGCATAAGTCTTGTTTGAAAAACTAGTTTGAAGGGATTCCAAGGGAATATTGAAGAATAGATATTAGTATTGGGTTTTGAAATGCCCCCTAAAAATAATTCAACACCCATTAAGCCCTCATAATACTCTAATATGACTCATGAAGATGAAGAAGTGCAACATGATATATCAAAATTACAAGAGCAAGTGCACCAAATTTCGCTCTCGCAAAGAGCAACAAAAAATGAAATGTAAGTTCTGAAGAAAGGGGTGGAAGCTAAGATGGATGGTTTGAAGAATGACATGGAAGCTAATATCGATGGCATGGAAGCTAATATAGATGACATGGAAGCTAAGATCGATGAAAAAATGAAAGACAACATGGAAGACATGAAGAATGATCTAAAAGAAGACATGGAAGGTTTGAAGGAAGGTTCGAGAAAGTTGATACAAGAAATGATTCCTAATGGCGAAAATATAGTAGAGGAAACTCATGATGAGAACAAAATAAATGTTAATCATGATTTCATAAACTCGAATGTTGGATGGAAGACCCACCATATTAAAAAGATCGATATGAGGAAGTTTGATGGCAAGGATCCCATAACATGGATACAACAGATGGAGAAATATTTTAATCTCAATAATGTGCAAAACACACAAAAGGTACACATTGCAACTTTATATTTAGAAAAAAATAGATTTTGTATGGTATCGATGGCTTTGGTCCCATAAAAAAATTGACACTTGGTCAATTTTTACAGAGGAAATGATATGACATTATGAGATTACAAAGAGAAACACCTTCTTTAGCTAATTGATAAATCTCAAAAAAAAGGGTTCAATGGTGGAGCACATTGAGGAATTCCAAAAATTGAATATAAGGGTAACTAATATTCCAGAGGAACATAGGATGGATGTCTTCATAGGGACTTTAAAGGATAACATCCAACATGAGGTTCGCCTTTGGGAACCTGATTCATTGGAGAAGGCATTCAGGTTGGTAAGAAAAATTGAATTTAAAATTATGGTGACAAGGAAGCCTACCACTCACATCTATAAAGATGGAAGTGTTTATACTCCTAGACTTCCAAAACCTACAAGGTTGACACCACAAAAATTGGAAGAAAAAAGAGCAAAAGGGCTTTGCTACAGTTGTGATAGAAAATACACTAAAGGTCATAAGTGTGATGAGAAGAGATTATTTTACATAGATTGTGAAAAGGAGGAATAAAATGAACAAGAAAAATTAAAAGAAGAGGATATACACCAAGAACCAACCCTAGAGAAAGAAGAAATGAGTCTAACCATATCGTGTAATGCATTGGAAGAAATTACCACTCCTAAAACTCTGAAGATTGAAGGAAATATCAAGAAGAAAAAGGTAATAGTGTTGATTGATTCAGGTAGTACCCATAATTTTATTCATTGTAAGGTAGCCAAGGAATTGAATTTCTTCCTATACCAAACACTAGAATGTCAAGTGATGGTTGGAAATGGAGGAACTATAAATTTCTCTGGAAAATACCATAATATCAAGCTAACCATGGGGGAATATGTATTGAATAGTCCAATTCTTTCAATTCCAATGAGAGGTGTTGATGTTGTACTAAGAGTACAATGGTTACAATATTTGGGGATAGTAGCTCTTAATTTTCAAGAACTTTTATTGAATTTCTTTCATCAGGAAAGGAAGTTGAATTATGGGGTATTGCAGGGAAGCTGGAAAATATAATAAGCTCTAATGTCATGACAAAGCTTCTAAGGAAAGAAAAACGAGGCGTAATTGCACAATTATGCTCAGTATAAGTTTCAACATCAAAATCATTTATTTCTCCAGATTTCCAAAAAGTATTGGACAATCATTCCAAGGTGTTTGAAAATCCCAAAGGACTCCCACCTATTCATGATCATGATCATGCTATTCATTTGATTCCAAGAAGTGTTCCTCCAAAAATCAGGCCTTACAGATATTTTTATGTCCAAAAGATAAAAATTGAACGTATGATTGCAGAAATTTTAGAGGCAGGTATAATTCAACCTATTCAAAGTTCTTTCTCTACTCCAGTAGTATTGGTGCACAAGAAGGATGGATCATGGCACATGTGTCTGGGTTATAGGGAGCTGAATAAGCTCACTATTAAAGATAAATTTCCCATTCCTTCGATTGATGAATTATTGGATGAATTACATGGAGCAATTTGTTTTACCAAGTTGGATCTTCTTTCAGGATACCATCAAATTAGAATGAATACTGAATATATTCCGAAAAAAACATTTTGAACTCATGAGGTTAATTATGAATTTTTGGTCATGCCTTTTGGCCTTACCAATGCACCTTTTACATTTTAAGGGTTGATGAATTCCATTTTCAAGCCCTTCCTTAGAAAATTTGTGTTACTATTATATTTTTATGATATACTAATCTATAGCAGGTCTTGGAAGGATCATGTTCAAAATGTTGATAGGGTGCTCAAACTATTGGAGGAGAAGCAATTATATGCAAAAATATCCAAATGTTTCTTTGGATTAAAATAGGTGGAATATCAGGGTCATATTGTATCTCACGAGGGTGTTAAGGTAGATCCTAACAAAATTAAATCCATTAAGGAATGGAAATTCCCCAAAACCATAAAGTAGTTGTGATGATTTCTCTAGTTAACAGGGTATTATTGAAAGTTTTTTAAGAATTATGGGAGAATAACAACACCTCTAACAACATTATTAAATAAAGATGCATTTTCACGGATTCCTGAAGCAGCTAATTCCTTTGAAAATCTTAAATAGGTAATGTGCCTAGCACCGGTCATAGCTACGCCAAACTTCACAAAAACCTTTATTGTGGAATATGATGCCTCGGGAAATGGAATTGGTGTTGTTTAATGAAAGAATAAAGACCCATTAATTTTGAAAGTTGTCCAGTCAAAGGAAAGTATTTATAGAAATATATTTATGAGAAGGAAATGTTGGCAATATTAAATGCACTAAATAAATGACAACCTTACCTAATGGGAAGATACTTAAAGGTAAAAACTAATCATGATAGTCTTAAACACTTTTTGGAGGAAATACCATCTTTAGAAGAGCAAAAAAAATGGGTCACAAAGATGTTGGGTTATGATTTTGAAATCATCTACAAAAAAGGGAAGTTAAATGTTGTTGCAGATGCACTCTCAAGAAAGGATGAAGAGGTGGAAGCATTGCTTTGTTTCATTCCTATTATCCAACCAAATTGGATAACTGAAGCAAGGGACAAATGGAAGAAGGACGAAGAAGTGTGGACACTCGTTCAAAAGTTGCAGCAAGATCCTAGTACATCTGATAAATTTAGTTGGAAAAATGTTTCCTTATGGTACTCAGATCACTTATATCTTTGTAAGAATTCCCAACTAAAAAAATATTCTTTTGGAATTGCACACTTCTTCTTTAGGAGGACACTCAAGATTTTTAAAAACTTACCACAGGGTGAAGAAATTTTTTTTTTGGGATGGCCTTAGATCTAATATACAAAATTTTGTGGCAAAATGTTTGGTTTTCCAGCAAAATAAAGTTGAGACAATTAAGATGTCGGGTCTTCTACAACCTTTATCCATTACAAGTCAACGTTGGGAGGAGATTTCAATGGATTTTATCACAGGTTTACCTAAGTCTGAAGGAAAGAGTGTCATCATGTTGGTAGTTGATAGACTTACCAAGTATGCACACTTTTGTACATTATCTCATCCATTTAAAGCAAGTACAGTTTCTATTGCATTTATGGAAACAAGTCAAAAGCTACATGGAAACCCAAAGATTATTGTAAGCCACAAAGATCCTATTTTTACTGGAAATTTTTGGATGGAATTATTTATTGATTGGGTACTCAACTAGCTCATAGCTCATCTTATCATCCTCAATCTGATGGTCAAACTGAGATAGTGAACAAATGTTTGAAAATATATCTTCGTTGTTTTATATCTGATAAACAAACACAATGGGTCGAGTGGTTACCTTTGGCTGAATGGTGGTATAACACTTCCTTCCATACTGCAGCAAAAATGACCTAATTTATGGCACTTTATGGATATCATCCACCATCCACCACATCATCTTTAAGATAAAATTCTAAGTTTCAAGCAGTGGAATATCACATCGAGCATCAACAATAAGTTCTCCAACTCTTAAAGGATAACCTAAATTTGGCACAAAATCGAATGGAACAACAGGAAAATCAATGTCACAATGAGAGAAGTTTTGATGTAGGACACTGGGTATTTTTAAGGCTACAACCATACAAGCAAATGTCCCTCAAGCAAGCTAAGAAGGATAATAATTTATCGCCAAAGTACAATGTTCCTTACAAGGTGTTGTAAAATATTGGTACTATGGCATACAAATTGGAGCTTCCTGCTTCTTCGCGAGTGCATCCATTTTTCCATGTTTCATGCTTAAATAAGGTTATAGGTGAAAAAATTCCAGTTTAAACAATATTTATAGAACTTGATGAGGAAGGAAAAATCATATTGGAACCTGAAGCAGTCACAGAAACAAGAACTTGACAGCTACGCAATCAATTAATTTCAGAGTATCTCATCAAGTGGAAGAACTTACCCACTGAAGATTCCACATAGGAGGATGAGAATTTTATACAGAAGCATCCAGAGATACTCAAGTGTTGAGGACAACACTTTTTTGAAGGAGAGGGGCATGTTAGGTCCTATATTATTAGTGTATTCCCTTATTGTTGTTAGTGTAGCCCCCTTATTGTTATTGTTGTACCCCTGTAACCCCCATATTGTTATTATTGTGCCCTTATTGTTTGGTCAACTAGGATTATATTGTGACCCCATGGACTCCTATATATATAAATGATGTTTTTTCATTTGAATAATCTAAGAATTGTTCATTTATGTAATGTATAGGAGGTTTCCCCCTCTAAGTGGATTATTTCTAAGGCGTTGATCTCTTTGTTTCTTCTATTTTTGGAGCTCGTTTCATAACACTCTGCCAATGTCTAGTTTCTCCCATAGACTTATATGCATGCATTTATGGCTAAAAATGAGGGAAAACATCATGCCTTGAACTCAGAATCTCTGCCACCTATTACATGCACTTATTTAGCTCTTGTACATGTCTTCAGAATTTTGACATTGCCTCTGATACATTTTCAAGTAGATCAAAAATTCCTCCCAAGTGTCACTACCAAGTTAACCTAGAAGGGCCAACAGATAAGGTTGGAAAGTTTACCAACACATCCTCCACTCTCCATCAGATCAATGAATAATATGCAAAAAAAAATTCAGACTTGCAAACCTCTGTAGCACCTCTTCATCATCAGCATCATTATCATTAATCCATCACACTGAAACCAGTCATTTACATGAAGCATAATCATTAATACCTAGATGAATATGTAGTTTAAAACTCAACAGTGTGGCATCAACCATCACCATCATATGTATTTCTAATCATCATCCACCAATGCCATCTCTAATACGATGCCATGAAGTGTGTCATCATAAATAGGATCAATCATCAATGCCAACACATACTAACACACACCATGGTCCATCAATCTACAACATCATGAGGTTGAAATAAGTGCATGACCTTAAGAGTTGACATAAATTCCAACACAACCATCTCACTGCCAATACATCAATGCCAACCAATAGGACCACCAAGTCAACCATTTGTCACTCATGCATATGAAAAGTATGACCGTGACCTTGTTGACATCAATTTCAACACAACAACGCCAACAAACTCCCCCTTTGGAATTGATGTCAACCTCATGAACATGTGAGGTTGATCTCCATACACTCTCCAAAAACTGAACTCTATCCATCCTAATTATCTTCCCCTTGGTGTTAATGGCAAAGGGACAACTCTATATGAATAAGCTACAAGATTTGAAGCACATACTAGAGTAATACATCGCTACATAGCTAAAATGTTGGGTGTGGAGCCTGATTATCTTAGTTTTTTTGTATCACAGCATTGGACCCCTATACCTTAATGGGGGCGGCAATGTTTCCCATAATTAAATGATGTCTGGGGGGTCTAGGGGGGGTAGCTGTGACTTTATGGATCCCCCCACGATGAGGGGCTTCGGGAGAAGCGCCCCCAAATCTAAAAATAGATGTAAAATTGCCTTGTAAAAGTATAGTAATTTCTAGTCAATCTGGCCATTCATTAGGCAGATGATCTGACGGTAGAAGTTATGTTTGGTTAGGGATTTTTTCCCTAGAAGGAAACCCCTTGCTTGTATGAGGGTATTGTATTGTTTCTATGTATTGTATGTGTATTCTCAGAGCGAGAAACAGATAGGGAGACTGTGAGAGAGACTGTGAGAGAGAACAAAGGATATTATAGTGGATCTGTTGTAGGTTGTGGCTCTTCATTTTGTTAGATAATAGAAAGGAAGGACTGGCAATTCGGGGTGGATGTAGCCCAAACTGGGTGAACCATGTATATCTATGTCTCTCTAGTTTTATATGTTTTTTGTGCTTGTATTTTCTGCATATTTTATGTGTTTCATTGCTCTATAATATATAATTTTCTAACAACTGGTATCAGAGCCAAAGGTCTATTTGGCTGATAAACTCGTAGGAAATAAGGGTTCCTGGTTCGAGTGGGAGCAATGGCAGAATATGGTAAGTTTAGGGTTGAGAAATTTAACGGCCAAAACTTCCCGCTGTGGAAGATGCAGATGGAAGACTATCTGTATCAGAAAGATCTGTACCTACCATTGAGCGAAAAAACAAAGAAGCAGATGAATATGACATATGCATAATAGGATATTCTTGATAGAAAGGCACTCAAAACAATATGGTTGTGCTTTGCGGCGTCGGTAACCTTCAATATTTCGAAGGAAAAAATAATAGAGGGTTTGATTAAGGAATTGGCGAAATTATATGAAAAACCCTCGGCCTCAAACAAGGTATTTTTTATGAAACGTTTATTTAATATGAAGATGTCAGAAGGTGGATCTATTGTAGACCATTTAAATTATTTTAATACAGTTACCAGTTGGTTAAGTTCTGTAGGGGTAAACTTTGATGATGAAGTTACAACTCTGTTATTTTTTATTCTCATTTCCAGAAAGTTGGAATGGTTTAGTTATGGCCATTAGTAACTCTGTCTCTAGATCGAGTACTTTAAAGTTGATGATGTTTTCGGTGCTATCCTTAGCAATGAAATGCGACAGAAAAGCTTTGGTGAGACATCGGGTAATGCTTTGAGTGCAGAGTCTAGGGGAAGAAAAATGGAAAGAGGAAAGAGCTTAGGATATCACAGTAAATCAAGGAAAGGAAAATCCAAGTACAAATCGAGGATAGTGTGCTGGAAATGTAGAAATAAAGGACACCTAAAGAAAGACTCTAGATCTCGGAAGGGAAAAGAAGGAGATGCAAAGCAAGAAAAAAATCATGAAGCAAATGTGATAGGTGATGTGTTACAAGATGCCTTGATTCTTTCTTTCGAAAATGTTACTGATTCTTATGTATTAGATTCAGGGGCTTCATTCCATGCCACACCTGATAAGAAATATTTTCATGACTATGTTCAAGGATATTTTGGACAAGTCCATTTGGGTGATTATAAACCCTGTAAAATTGTTGGAATGGGTAAGGTTCTTGTAAAAAAACAGAATGGAAACCAATGGCTATTAAAGGAGGTAAGGCATGTTCCAGATCTGAAGAAAAATATGATTTCAATAGGGCAGTTAGGCGGTGAATGTTGTGTGACAACTTTCACAGATAAAACCTGGAAGGTCACCAAAGGAGCCCTGGTAATAGAAAAAGGCGAAAAGGTTCGTACATTGTATTTATGCAATGGTATTTCTAACTCTGTTAATGCTTTAACTTCCAAAGGAGAAGATGCAGCATTATGTCATCATAGGCTCAGACATATGAGTGAGAAGGGGATGAATATTCTTCACTCAAGAAATTTGTTGTCGGGTTTGAAGAATGTTGATTTGGATTTTTGTGACAATTGCATTTATGGAAAACAGAAGAGAGTCAGATTTCTCAGAGTTGGGAAAGAAAAGAAGAACGAAAAATCAGAGCTTGTGCATATAGATGTATGGGGACCTGCTCAGGTATCATCTCTTGGTGGCTCTCGTTATTGTGTTACTTTTATTGATGATGCAACTAGAAAAACTTGGATTTATTGTATTCAGAATAAATCTGATGTATTTGATACTTTCAATAAATGGAAAGCTTTGGTTGAGATTGAGACAAGAAATAATTTGAAGTGTCTCGGATCAGACAATGGAGGTGACTATTGCAGCAAAGAGTTTGATAGGTATTGTTCAGAGCATGAAATTCGTAGAGAGAAGACAGTTCCAAGAACACCACAAGAAAATGGTGTGTCAGAAAGGATGAACAGAACAACCATGGAGCATGCAAGGTGCATGAGATTGCATGCAGGATTGCCTTTACAATTTTGGGCAGATGCTGTAGATACTGTTGTTTATCTAATAAACAGAGGGCCTTCAAGTTCCTTGGATGGTGGTGTTCCAGAGGAAGCATGGACAGGTAAAAAGGTAAACTACTCTTTTTTAAAGCCTTTTGGTTGTGAGGCCTTTGTCCATATTAATAAAGAAAATAGAACAAAGCTTGAGGAAAAATCAAAGAAATATACCTTTATTGGATATGGTGTTAATGATTTTGGTTATCGCTTATATGATTATGAAAATCACAAAATCATTAGGAGAAGAGATGTAATATTCAATGAAAAGGTATTGTATAAGAATCAGTTGCAGGAAAAGAAACAGGAAAAAGAAAACAAAGAATACATAGTTGTTGATGAGATCACAGAAAAGGTAAAGGTGCCTGAAAATAATAATAATCAAGAGCCACAACAACAACAACCACCACAATAGCAACAGGCACCTCAAACACCTGAAAGTGGTGTTAGAAGATCTACCAGGATAAGTAGACCCCCTGAACAATACTCTCCTTCATTATATTATTTATTTTTGACTGATTCTGGTGAACCTGAATGTTATGAAGAAGCAATGCAGGTTGAAAGCAGGAAGAAGTGGGAGCTAGCCATGGAAGAAGAGATGGACTCCTTAATGCATAACCAGACTTGGGACTTAGTCAGGTTTCCCGCAGGTAAAACTAGATTGCAGAATAAATGGGTTTACAGGCTAAAGGAAGAAGATGGAGGAAACAGAGGTACAAAGCTAGACTTGTGGTGAAGGGGTTTGCACAGAAGAAAGGTATTGATTTTGATGAAATATTTTCTCCTGTTGTTAAGATGACTTCAATCAGAACTATCTTAAGTTTTGTAGCAGCGGAAGATTTACATCTTGAACAATTAGATGTAAAGACAACATTTCTCCATGGAGATTTGGAGGAAGAGATATACATGTAGCAACCAGAAGGATATGAGGTAAAAGGGAAAGAAAAATTGGTGTGCAAGTTAAAGAAGAGCTTGTATGGCTTAAAACAGGCTCCAAGGCAGTGGTATCTAAAATTTGACAATTTTATGTCTGAACAAGGTTATACTAGATGTCACTCTGATCATTGTGTATATCTAAAAAGGAAAAATGATGACAACTATATTATATTGTTTTTTATGTAGATGACATGCTTGTTGCAGGGTCTAACATGAAAGAAATAAATGTGCTCAAAAGAAAATTGGCAAATTCATTTGCAATGAAGGATTTGGGAGCTGCAAAACAAATCCTTGGTATGAGGATAACTAGAGACAGGAAAAATCGTAAATTAACACTGTCTCAGAATGAGTACATAGAAAAGGTGTTGAAAAGATTTAATATGCACAATGCAAAACCAGTTAGTACACCTTTTGCTAGCCATTTCAAACTTATTAAGGAGATGTGCCCAAAGACCCAAGAAGACATGGATTATATGTCTAAAGTTCCATATGCATCAGCAGTTGGAAGCTTAATGTATGCAATGGTCTGCACAAGGCCCGATATTGCACATGCAGTGGGAGTTGTAAGCAGGTACATGAATAATCCAGGAAAAGAACATTGGATGGCAGTAAAATGGATTCTCAGATATTTGAGAGGTACCGCAAAACAAGCATTATGCTTTGGTGGTTCAAACATTTCTCTACAGGGATATGTTGATGCAGATATGGCAGGTGACAGAGATAATAGGAGGAGAACTACAAGATATGTATTTATTGTAGGTGGAACAACTGTCAGTTGGGTTTCAAAAATCTAAAGTGTTGTTGCACTTTCAACAACAGAAGCAGAATATGTTGCTGCTACATAGGCTAGTAAGGAAATGATTTGGTTACTAAGGTTTATGGATGAATTGGGTAAGAATCATGATATGGGCACATTATACAATGATAGCCAAATTTCCATTCATCTTGCAAAGAACTCAGCATTTCATTCCAAGACTAAATAGATACAACTCAAGTACCATTTCATACAGTCAGTATTGGAAGATGGATAGTTGAAGCTGGAAAAGGTACACACTAGCCAGAATGCTGCAAATATGCTAACAAAAGTTGTAACCAGGGAGAAACTGAGAATATGCTCAGTTTCAATTGGTCTTCAAGGATGAAGATGAAGATGAGAAACAACTAGGTCCAAAGAGGAGTCATTTTCCAGTAAATGAAGCAGTGATGGAGTTGCTACAATCAGTATCCAAGTGGGATATTGTTGGGTGTGGAGCCTGATTATCTTGGTTATTTTGTATCACGGCGTTGGACCGTTGTACCTTAATGGGGGTAGCAATGCTACCCGTAATTAAATGCTGCCTGGGGGGTCCAAGGGGGGGAGGTTGCGACTTTATGGAGCCCACCCCTAGCGGGGGGTTTCGGGGGCAGCACCCCCGAAGCTAAAAACAGATGTAAAATTTCCTTGTAAAAGTATGGTAATTTCTAGTCAATCTGGGCTGTTAATTAGGCGGATGATCTGATGGTAGAAGTTATGTTGAGTTTATGGTTTTTTTCCCTGAAGGCAACCCCTCGCTTGTATGAGGGTATTGTATTGTGTCTATGTATTGTATGTATATTCTCGGAGCGAGAAACAGATAGGGATACTATGAGAGAGAACAAATGATATTACAGTGGATCTGCTGTAGGTTGTGTCTCTTCATTTTTCTGGATAATAGAAAGGAAGGACTGGCTATTTGGGATGGACGTAGCCCAAACTGGGTGAACCACGTATATCTGTGTCTCTTTGGTTTTATGTGTTTTGTGTGCTTGTGTTTTCTGCATATTTTATTTGTTGCATTTCTCTATAATATATAATTTTCTAACATAAAATATAATGCAATCAATGATCATCGATACCTCCATATAAGCAACAAGCAACATAATATCCAATCACCATTCAGAGCATAATACCAAACAACATCTACTAGCAGCAACCGACATATGTTATCACAAGGAAACCATCATAAACATATGCAACATAAACATAATAACAACTATTATAAGAATCAATTATACATATGGGAATCATCATCAAATGTTGCAACATTCACATGAGGAAACCACACAAAATCTCCCCCATAACTACATACCTACAACCACCAAAACATCTCATGACATGAGGCCAAGAACCCCACTATCATAACATAATATGATGCATAACATGAATCCTTGCTACAAGTGGATCACAATTCCAATAATGTATGGCTAAAATAATAAGATAAAATAATGCCCCTGCTGAACACGTATCATCTCCAAGTTGTAGAGCTACCAATTGTTGGGTTGAAACGGTCACTTCCACTACAAAAAATGCTTCCCTTGGAAAATAGATGCATCATATGGACCATGACTCCACGTGACCATGACTCAAGTGACATATACATGATAAATACATGGTTGTAGTAGCGACATAAGACCTCATACATAACTTCATATGACCATAACATGACCTCATGACTCATGGTTATATGACTCAAAAGATAGTACAATATAAATACATGGCTCCATGAGCATTATACATGAATACATCAATGAAATGAATAGCCGCTATGATAATATCCTATGGACCAATTACTCAACTACATAGTACATGATGGAAATTACATCGTCATTATTCCATACATGTGGTTTCAATATGACTCCAGACGACTCCTCCAAAACAAGCCTATCACCATGATGAATCAACATACCAATGACTAGACTCAATAACAATACATAATAATGAGACAATAGAAATTGCATGGTTGTAGTAAGCATCATAAAACAACTCATACATGGCTGGTCCATGTGACATGTCATTACAATACATCATGGAGTCATCATCAAAATCTATGCATGGTTGCACATATTTTCAACCAGCTGTTAGTGGAAACCAAAAGAATATACATGGCTGAAAAATGTGCTCATTTCACTCATGAAAACAAATATAAATCTGCCATTAATGACTGAGTGAAAAGTAATAAAGAAAATGTTGAATATCACATGTAAATCCATACCATGCATAGCTCCCTCTGAGCTCAATGTACCTCCAAAATATAGGTTGATCCTGTGGAACTTAATGTGAATGAGGCTCAATGAAATCATCATATGTTGCTGCAACAACAATCACATGCTCCCCTTGAAGTTGCACACCTCTCATAAATTATAAAATCCTCTATAAGTATGCAGGAAATAATCATGGACTATAGGAGGGAATTATCTTCACTACCTGAAGAGCTATTGATCCTTCTTTCTCCACACCGTCTTGGGATTCTTCTTCTCCTCTTTGATCAACTTCTTCTTCTATTGCTTCACTGGTTTTGTGCTAGATACTCTCTTTTTTTTGCTTCTTTTGACGATTTTGTCTTGGATAACAGGGCAATAAACAATATCTTTCCATGTGACCAAATCTATGAAATATATAGCACTCCACATGGCCAAGATAAGAAGTAAGAGAATTAAATCCCCTACTGCTTATGCCATATCTAAACTGTGCATGCAATTTATCTCTCCTCCAATAGTTAGACTTGTAATCTATTTATTTGTGGCCAAACAAGTGACATAAGTAGCAATAACCATAACGATCACAATTATACATGTTGGCCAATCTCCTTGGCTGATGATATTGTTGGAATCTCTACTGATATGGTATACATGATCTACTCCAACAGTTGCAGCAATATGCCCAAACTTGTGATAACTATAGCATTGTATCTCATGCATCAAAGGAATGAAAGGACTTTACTTCCTTTGAAATATAATGGATATTACACGATTATCTCTAGGAGAAAAGGATCTTTTGAATGTAGGTTCTCCTTGATATTTTCTTCTCTACTACTGGTCTTGCTTGCTTTTGTGTTGTTGGTTCTTTTGTTGCTTAATCGGTTGTTGAATATGCTTCTTATTACATTGGATCTCAGTTGTGTTGCTGACATTTTTTGGTACAGGTTTCTTTGGTTCTTCTTTTATGTTTTTTACTACATGAAAACTAGACTCACCCTTTTGAAATCCAAGACCAGCTTTATCCAATGGTGATCTTTGTATGTCAAGAAAATTATCCAAGGAAATAGTGCTCTTCTCCATATTTCACTACTTTCTCAATGAAATAACTTCAACTTCTAATTTCTCAACCTCTTTTTGATTATCTTGAAATTGTGTCCTCATACCTTCCTCAAATTTTTCTTCTTCTTCTATTTTAACTTTTAAGCTCACAATTTCTTCCTTGAGCTTGGCCTCCTTATCATCACAAATCTCTAATAATTTTTCTTGATCCTTGCATGCAACTGTTAGTCTAGGAATATCATCTCTAAAACCCTTAATATCATTCTCATATTCACTACATGCATCAACATGGTCTAATCTGAATCCTCAAAATTGTAACTCAAAATAGAATATTTGATAGTTATACCTTTGGATTCATTATTTTTTGATCTCTTCTCATCATCTGTTGAATAATGTGCACTGGAAGAATGACACTCTTGTGGATGATATTCTTGTTTCTGTAGGCTCTTCTTCTTTTTTCTTCTTATTCCTCTTATCCTCATTTTCAATGTTGCTGTTGGTGCCATCTCCAAATATGGATTCTAGTTTTTCCCACATTTCTTTGGCACGTTTCAAACCCATTAGTCTCTTCATATCATCATCATCATGATTATTGTAGATTATGCACCGTGCTTGTGCATCTTGCTGCAAAAATTTCTCTGCAATTGTATCTTTACCACAACCTTCACATATTATATCCAAATATTATATCCACAAGATAATAATTGAGGTTTTAAATTTTTGTGCCATACCTTGTAATTTGCAGTAGTTAGGACAACCATTCTGAAAAAAAAAAATTAAAAAATAAATAGATAAATAAATCGATTTCTGCCAACAAACCCCAAATGTACTCTTAATTGATCAATATGCAACCAAGATCCCCGCTTTGATACCAATTTTTTCCTCTGATACTAATTGTTGGAAACCTTTGAGCACTACTAAGGGGTGGGGGGGTGAATCAATAGTTTGGTCTTCTTAACAATTTTTAGCAATTGTTTCCTTTTACTGAATCACACATGCATACACAAACAACTCGTTAGATTATCCATGCATATAAACATATAAGGAGCTACATCATAAACCATTTAAGCAACATAAATAGTAAACAATGCACACAATAACATCATCACACATGAGATACAAGATTTCTAATGGAAACACTTCAGGGAGAAAAATCACCCTTATTGTTTTTGCTCTACTATTAATTTCTATTAGTTAAGCGATTGGTATTTTAATATATTTTTTACTCCCATCAACATGGAGACTCAACCTCATATACATAATGCCAACAACCATCAAATAGGAGACCCGATACTACTGATTGGATCAGAATTCTAGGTTCTCTATAGATCTACGAACTACCATCCAATGAAGGCCACCACAATCAATGATCCTCACCTAACTACCATTGGAATATCCAACTAGCATTTGATAAGAATCTATTCCTTTCATTGAAGCTTCGATGTCTCTGCTCCTATCTCTTGAAGTCACTACTCCTCTACCACAATGTGGATCTCCTTTCATGTATTTTCAAACTAGATCCAAGGACACTATGCTCAACTAGAAATCAAATATCCATATATGCTCTCAACAGAAAGAACCCATCATCAAATCAAAATAAAATAAATGCACAAAAATGTGCTCTCCAATAGTAAAATTGTGGCCACAATAAATATGAATACAATCAAACCATCACAACAATAAAATATTGCATAGCACAAATAAAATCATAATATGCACGACTATGAGGAAAATTCACCAGCAACTCTTGCAAAAACAAATGTAAGGATCACCAAACATATTCTCCAATAGCATACAAAAACTTCTCTAAATGATCTCTACTCTAGTAGCTTCAATTCTAATCCATTTTGTAGCATGCTTCAGATTTGCTCACTATTCAATCATAAGCACTCTTAGACTAAATGATCTATGCTCTCCAATAATTTTGAAGCATAAACACATTATTCATTCTTCTCTCCAACATATGCACTCAACATCTAACTCTATCAACAACCATAAAGCTCACAATGCAAGAATATAAAACATGTAGGGAGAAATTGAGCTTGGGGCTAGGATCAAAGTTGCACAAATTGGACCAAATCAATCCACTAAGGTCACTACTAGTGACTAAATGCATTCACATCACAAGAGGGCATTTTAAAACCATTTTTGACATTTTTCACTTTTTTTTTGGAATCCTCTAGGAATTTCTAGACTAATTTTCTTCCAATCAACATGAGGAATGCAGAGGAAATCTCATCAAAGCCCTCAATTTCTCCCATAAGACATTATACATGAGAATGAGGCTATAGTCGATCACATAGGCCCCTCTTTTAGCATCCAACTGCTCCCATAAGCTTATGTTCATGCGATGAGGCTAAAACTGAGGGAAAACATCATGCCTTAAGGTTAGAATCTCTGCCACCTATTGGATGCTCTTCTTCAACTCCTATACATGCCTCCAAACCTCTAACATAGCCTATGACACATCTTCAAGTAGATAAAACTTTCCTCCCAAGTTTCACTGCTAGGTTTACTTACAAGGGTCAACAAACAAGGTTGGAAAGTGTGCCAACAAGTCCTCCACTCTCAAATGGTTCTCAGGAAGGTTCTATTTTACTACATGACTTTCAAAATACATAATGTATAAATTATTTTTACCATATATCAAAAACCATGCATCCATTATCTGATATATTTCATGGGGATATGCATATGAATAATGGTAATATGGTTAAGGAATTTCAGCAAATTCCAATGCACAGTTTTCGAGAAATCAACCTCCATCACCTACAAATTTTTTTCATTTTTTATCGATATTTGTGCATCCATTGGCCAATATTTTTTATGGGGAGGTGAATAATAATGATGAAAATTTCTCAAAAAATTTTAGATCAATCCAATATACCATTTGAGATATATCGATAAAATAATTCTACTACAAGAGTGTTCCATAATTGCTATAAGATTGTGATCGACATAGAGAGAGGGTTCAGAGCCTATTTTTTCCTTAGGGAATGAAGAAAGAAGTCTACCGAACCTCCATCATCCATCCTCCACACCATTTAGTCACTTCTCCATCCAAAAAATCATCTATGTCCATCGAAAATACCCATTTTTACCCCTTCTTCCACCATTTCCAACACAACTAAGGATTATAATCCTTGTCCTTAGAGTTATCATGAATTATCATTGTTATTGGAGGCTTTATCTGAAGGAAAATATGATATTAGAAGGGTTTGTGTGACTGCTACAAGAATACACACAATCATGTAGCAGTCTGCATATACCCTACAAGACCATAGCAGGGAGCCACCAGTTAGTGGAAAAAGTCATTTTTTTTTCCTACCTGTCATCATTTCACTTCTTCTTTTTCATCATGAGCTTCACTCACCAATCCCAAATAATAAGGTTCTCCTTCCATCATTCTAATAAAAAAACACATAAAAAAATGTTCAAGACAATCTTGTAGCAATTGATACTTCATTTCTTCAAAATTCCACCATCTTGATACTTCGTGGAAAGAATTTTTGTGCACCTGCAGCGTACGCTATATGCTCCTATATGATCACTTATAGCATGTGTAAAAACATAGATATGAGATTACATAGAATGAAGGTTTTATGCACCTACAAGACATCCTGTAGGGTGCTATATAGCATGGAAAAATCACAATCTTGATTTTAGAGAAGAATGCAACATAAAAAACAAAAACCTGAGCACCTATAGGACCTCCTATAGGGTGCTTCAAGATCATTATTAGAGTAGAAGGATCATGTATACAACACTCCAAAGTGTATTTGATCACCCATTCAACAAAAACACATGCATGAAAGATAAAGGAATTTCATCATTGAAGTGTGAAAGTCTCATATTGCAAGAAGCAAGGGATATACGGAAATGACAGCTTAGAAGACAATAAAAATAAGCCTCACCCATGTACAGATCTACCATGCAACCAAATAAATCAACACATCAGCTTCAAAACCACCAAAGGCAGCTTCAACAATCATATCAACAACTTCAATATCACCTACAAAAACACATCAAGGGTAAGGCTCAGGTATGCAATCCTCTAAAAATTTCCTAGGACATTATTTTAGCTTGAAAAAAATTACAAGTGTATGAAGGAAAAGGTTTTTTATATCCAAAATTAGTAGTAGAGAAACCTTAGCCTTATCTAGCAGTTAGCTTCAATTTTCCATCAAGACACCTCTATGTGTGGGAGAGGAACAAGAAAAAAATGAAGAGGACTTGACAAAGTGGGTTGTAATCATTTATCTGTGATGGAGGACAAGGAGTGTGAAGGGGTAAGTGAGGGCCAATTCATTTACAAAAAAACAATTTGAGTTTATTTTTCATGCAATGAAAAAAGAGAAAAAAAATTGAAAAAATAAAATAAATAATAAAAGATGAAAGATGAAAAAATAAAAGGTTAACCCACCACTTCTTGGCATGCAAATATTAGTCGCCACAGGGAGGGAAAATTTTTCTATGGGAAGAACAAATTTTCTAACATTTTTTCTTCTCTTTGGCACATTTGAACTAGCAGCCTTTTGACAATGTATATTTTTCTTTTTGCAAAATGAACCTATCTATTTCTACTCTTATATCTGCCGGGAGTTCAGATTAAGCTGATGAACTCCTTCATTTCTCTACCTAAAAACTAGATCGACTGTCAAGATTAAGCAGTTTGACAGGATTTCATTCTCTAATCTACAACATGAAATTCAAAAATGATCAAATCAGGATTAGGCAGTCTGATTTGTCATGCATTTGCGGCATAAAAGACAAGTTGCACACAAATGTTATTTGCAACAAAAGGAAACTAGAGAAGCGGGGTTAAGATGTACAATGTGTTTTCATCCCTCGCTTCTCTCTTTGGTTCTGTTTTAGGCATGTGGAACGAGAATCTCTCCCTAATCTAAGCTCTGTGATAGGTCAATCTTACACAATGTTGACTATCTTTGCACTCACTAACTTATCAGCAAATAAATTTAAACATGCTCAGCTATGATTAGGCTAGATAGCTGAACAAGACATTGAAGCACTAGTAGCGGCATTTAGACTTGCTTGCTTTCTGAAAGGCTGTTTTTTGGAACATGGGGCCTTTGTCCTATCTTCACTTGCCCTATTTTCTGTTTTTACTGTTTTTGACTTTCCTATCTTTTACTGTTTTTGATTTTTCTATCTTTTCAATATTTCAAACAATGGTATGTACAATGAATGAAAGTGTCCCAGACTCAAAAATCTTGGAAATGACGGAATTTAAGCATCTTATCCTCGTAAGGATCTCCGCTCACCCTTGGCCCACTTAACTCCTGAAAAGAAAAATTTGGGAAATTTTCTCTCTCTAACATGACATAGGGATTCATGCAAGAATCTCTAAACAACCCAGTATCTTCCCTTTGTACCTCTCTGAATATCTGATTTCCACTCCTTTCCTTATTGTATGCTTTCCTCAAGTAATGCATGTATTCTTGGTCATTCTTAAAATAGATAATGACATCATCAAGGTATGCACAGATGCAGAAATTTAAAACTGGGAACATGGCTTTCATGAACAGATTTCTGACATTGGGTGGTTTTGCAATTTTGAACTTGAAATCAAATCTACCTCCCGCAAACTTGAAAAAATCTTTAAGCTGTCTACTTTGCAAGGGAATCTTATGACCATGACCTGAAACATCATCTTGCAAACATACACGATTAAAAGCACTTTTAATTGGTAAATCATGGTTTCGAGTAGAAAAAACATAATCTCTGTTATAGGGATATGCAGTATTATTCCTAAAATCAAAGCAGACTCTATGACCGACTGTTTTATCCCTGATTATTTCATTTTGTTTCAGATTGTTGTGTTTTCTCTTGTCAAAACTGTTCTTTGAGGGGAAGGTAGTGACACAGTAATTTCCCTTGCTTTTTCTATAGAAATTGGTATTCTGCATGAGATTTCTGATTTTGGCATTTCTAATTTCTTCATGAAAAGACAGAATATGAGCTAATTTCAGTAGTTCAGGTATGCTAGGATTGCAACTATCATTCTTGCTCATGAGAAATTTATCTGGCCTTTTCTCAAGATTTTGAGCTGCTGAGGTCATAGTTAAAGATTCATTTGCAGTAGGGGGGTCACATGATGGTAAATCTTTGAGGTATGGAAGAAACATGGAACTCCCTTGCTCCCGGGTTCCAAATAGGTTTATGATGTGTAGGTCTTCTAAAACCTTTACCCGGAAGAAGTTTCCACAAGTCACTGCTGGTGTTTGACTAAAACTAGAGCAATTTTCTTGATAGTACATAAGAGTTTGTGCTTCTTGTTGTAATCCTACTTCAGAAAAGGAAAACTTACTTTCCTCAAGACACAACTGTTCATGATCATGGTAGTTTTGAGTGTCTAGTTCATCATAGGGCACCAGGGACAGTTGATGTGGTGGATCTAAGTTTACATCAGCTTCCTCTGACTCTTCTTCTATGTTTTCATCAATATGCATAATGAAAGAGTTCAGGTTGGAACGCAAGGAACACATTGGAATGTTGTCTGGCCTATCTTGACTACTAATCATATATTTCATGTGTGATTCACGGTAGAGTATTCTAGTCTGGCAAAATACAGGAATGGTGGCATATGACATGTCCAGTTGGATATTCCCTTGGAGTTTGGCTCCCCAAGATCTGGATAGAAGCATCCCGTACTTGGGAGGAATGTATGCCACTACTATATCCATGATCAGGTGTTTCGCCGGTATTTGGGCCAGACTAAAACAAAGATCTTTGATCAAACCCAGGAATTGGACTCTACTTGAATCAAATGAATACAAGTCTTTGTATGGTCTTGTGATTTCCAAGCCTAATCTTTCCATCACTACCTTCGGCATAAGATTATGCGAGGCGCCAGAGTCTAGCATGGCATTGTGGAGGATTTGGTCGTGGATGTTCAGGCTAATGTAAAATGGAAGAGTAGCTCCCTCTTGGAATTTTCCCTCTACCTTTGGACCAAACAATACTTCAGGAGTGTCATCAGTGAGATTAACAGTGTTTGCATCATTTCCTAGATTTAAGACTTTTAGTACTTGGGATTTATAAGAGTTTTGGGCAATGAGTTCAGTAAGAGGCATGGTGATCTTGATCTTGGCGATTTCGCCCTCAAAACTAAAAGGTAACTGAAGTTTAGATGTGTTTGTTTCAGCTTTTTCAGCCATGACCCTCTCTATGTTCTGAGTTTGTTGACCTTGTTTTGGGATTTTGTTTGCCATGGTTGTTTCGGTGACTTTTGTAGAAGTACCAGGAGTATCTGAGAGAGGACTAGTTTGGATAACTTTAGCTTTGCTTTGGTCAGTCTTCTCAACCTTGATTTTGTCACTGCTTGATGCTTTCTTGAGGATAGTATCTGGAGCTTTAGCAGTATCAGAGTTACTTTTCTTGACATTATCTTGGTTTCTTTTGCTTCTAAGGTCATATTGCCTGTGGGCTTCTATAATGGCATTCTGAAAGTCTATGGCAGGATCGTCGAGATCTTCATAGTTGGTCTCATCCTGATCAGGAGAAAATAACGCTTGTTCTTCTTCGGTGAGGTACACCTCACTCTCATTGTCAGACCCTATGAGGTTTAAATGATGTTCATCAAGAGGTTCTGAGTCCCTATCATCTTCTTCCACATAGTTTTCATTGAATGGTGGCCTAATCTGTTGGTCATTTTCCCTTGGTCTATTTTGTGGCTGCTCCCTCCTAAAGTTTTGGTTTCGGTTTCTATTTGGAGGGTTTGGCTAGTTGTCCCTAATAAGCGCCTTTTCATTTATCTTTTCCCACATTTTGGCCATGGATTTGACTAAGTCATCTATTCTGGGATCTAGGGAAGGTGATGAAGTGGAGACCTCATCTTTATATGTGACCTTTCTTTCTGATCTAGTCCTAGCTCTTTTTTTAGCTAAGTTGGCATCTGCTTTTATGGCTATTTGTTGCATTTCCTCTAAGGTAGGGGGATCCTTATCTCTCAGATGATATGTCATGTCCGGATCGAAACCTTCGGGGAATTTTGCCAAGGCTAGACCAAGTGGAGGTTTGAAATGAGGTGGGAGGGAGTTATATACACTGTTGAACCTAGTACAGTAATCTTGGACACTTTCCCCATTTTCCCGTTTTAGGTTGTTATATTCTGACAGGATTTGAATGGGGTTTCTTCGGATTTCCCACCTATTTCTGAAAACTTGATGTAGTTCTGGGATATCATGGATACTGTTTGGAGCTAAGCTTTTGAACCATGCTTTAGGTTCACAACCAAGACTTTGGGCAAATATTCTCATTCTGACAGTCTCGTCTTGTACCTCTAGGTATTCATAAGCATCAGTCATCCTACTTGTATGCTGTTGAGGTGTGGTGGTGTCTTCTCCGGTAAAGTGTGGGATCTTGTCTTGATATTTGTTTGGGAGAGGAGCTAAAGGCAGTGGCAACACCAAAGGTGCGTACCAAGCTGCCATGACTGGAGCTAATGGATGATGTACAAGATGAGGATTAGTAGGCTGAGAGGAGGTGATTTGAACAGTGGTCGTTTGACCAGGTGTGGCGGATGAACTTGGACTAGTGATCTGGTTTTGAGCAGAACTAGGATGGTAGGAGCCAAACTGATAGAGAAGCTGGAAGTCAGGGGGAGTGGTAGGTGAAGCTTCTCTAATAGGACTCTGTGGTGGGCTTAGTGGTTCAAGATCATCAAATTTTATCTTACTATATGATTTGCTTCTGGGAAGAGTTGTGATGACTCTAGTTCAAAAGGTGAATCTAGTAGGACAGTGCGATGTTTAGGAACTGATCTTGTTCTACGGATGGATCTACGAGTAGCTAGATGGTCAGTTTCGGAAGCTTGCCACAGAATCTTCTCTGGGTCATCTACTATGATAGGGGGATTTGGGTCTGGATGGGATCTGGTGTTGATTCTTTGTGAAGCCAGATTTTAGATCCAGATTTTAGAGAGAATGGTAATGGGGAATGTTCTGGATGAATGGTTTTTCTAAAATTTTACTAAGGTGAAGGATGGTCAAAAATAAAAGGGATGGATTAGTGGAGTCGCCAGGTGGAACTGGGTTGTTTTGTGAAGATAGCTATGGTCCACCACCAGTAACTAATCTGAGAATGTTTTTGGATTTTCTGAGTTTTATGTGCAGCCTATGGTTTGTTAAAGTATCCTAGACTTGTTTCAACACTTTGCTAGGGTGATGAGAACAAAAAGAGTTTACTCTAAAAAATGGGTTTATGGACTGCTTTCTTGTTTATGGTACCTAAAGGACCAAAGAGTCTATAAGAGCTTGCTGGACTATTATGTACTCAGTGCCTTACCATCTCCCGCTATGTTAGTGAGCGATGGGATAGGTCTATCGGATAGTAACCTAGAGTTTGGAAAAAACAGTAAGGCTTACTAGAGGTTAGTGGAGTCGCCAGGTGGATTTTCAGTTGTCTTGAGGTATATTTGTATGGTCCACCACCAGTAATGTCAAAAACCAATCTAAGGGAGTGTTTTGTGGTTTTTTCTGAGTTTTATGTGCAGCCTAGGATGTAAGAGTGTTATAAACCTGATTCATCACTTTGCTAAGATGGTGAAACAGAGAGTTTACACTAAATGATTCTAAAGGCTGATGGTCTGAGTTTAGGATTGAAGGACTAAAGAGTCTATAAGAGTTCGCTAGACTGTCATGTACTCAGTAGGTCCCACCGTGATCGCCATTATGTTAGGGTGGCGATGAGGTGGCTAAAAGGCGGGTATTCTTGAAAATAAGGGACTTATAGAGTTCTAAGGTGTCCTTAGATTGTCACTAACTCAAAGTCCCACTCTGATCGCCATTATGTTAGGGTCCCGTGATTTGGCCGATTGGCGAGCCAAATGACGATGTAACATCAAACCAAGCTTTGGAGCCCAAGGACCTAGCCTTCCTGGACTCAGAGAGGGCTCTCTCTATAAATGTAAAAGATATCGGTGTGTTCGCTTATGGTGTTCTGATATTAGGCTAGTTATGAAGTGAGTTTTTGATTTTTGGTTTTTAAGTTTGTGAGGGATAAAACTGATCAAAGATGTAAAAATGGATAACAAGAAGTCAGATCAATTGGGCTATGGGGTCAAACAGGTCAAGGAAGCTATGAGATGATGATGTAAGGCTGCTGTAGGGCCGATTTGATTCACGGTAGAAGGGATCTTTGGGCAAAATGGATTAAATGGACAACAAGTTTGTGAAAGACAAGGGATTTCAAGTGTAACTAGTTTATAGCAAACATAAACATGTTATAGCAAGCCATTAATCATGCTAAATGCAACTATGAGCTAATTAATATATAGAAATCAAACATTCCAGCTATACATAGAGGTATAAGACCCTCTAACTTCGGGAAATGGCTATCAGACTTTGGGGAAAACACATAAGACAAACTAACAACTCATAAACTATGCCGGAATGCCTAAACATAGTCTCTAAGTCATTGGGCACTTTGACAAACAAGCTTTCATAGTTTTAGGCAAAGGGCTAGATCGGGACTAGGCCTCCTTGGTTCAACAAGATGATCAACTAATCAGTCAAAGAGAAAGTTTTATGGACAGCTTATAGGTAGGTAGGGTACACCATACATCCTACTCAACATACATAGAACTTGTAAATAAAACTTAGCAAAGAGTATCCTTAAGTTACTAAAGAGCAGTTAATAATTCTTTAGCATAACTAAGGAAGAAGAAAACATCAAGCTATGAAGATTCAGGAATTTTGAGGTGCCTCCATGGGCATATCTCAAAATCAATCTCTACTGATCTATAACAGCAAGAAGCATGGATTATGAATGAAAACTAGAAGACAAAAAACATAGCAAGAAAAACTATACCATTCTACCATGTCATGGAATCCATCACCAATCCTTCATCATTCCTCAAAAGCATCCAAGAGGCAGTCCAAAAATCATAACACAAGTGTATTCTTCAAAGCTCATATGACCAATGTATTAATTCTTCTCTCAGGTTCAGCCTCTGATTTACAATGAAACCCATGGAATAAATAGGCTTGAGGGAGGAAAACCTCATGGAGCAACTAGCTATCCCATTGGCCAAGTCAAAATATCTAAACTTGTCCTTGAGGCTTTGCAAAGACCAAGGCACAAAATATCCCATAAAATATCTAAAAAACTGCTAAAAACGGAAATTATATTGACTTTACATCATTTCCCAAGGATAAAAATAGCTTAACACACATTTGGGAAAAACAGATTTTTGAGGTTCAAAAATTACAAAAATACTTCATATTTATGCCTGAAAAAGGTCCCCTGACTTGCTGGATGCAATAGGCAGCCTTCCCGATGTCGAAATGAGGCTCATGATGGCTCGTTGGAAAGCTCTATGTGTCTAATTTCCGGCGCAACTAAAACCATCTCAATCTGAGGCCTGGAAGTCATCCAAAACTGTACCTGTGTGCAAAAACCCAGAAAATAGCAGACTGCTGATATAGTGGGCAGAATGTGCAAAAAGAGGGCATTTTTCGCCAATTTGAGGGGGCGAATGATTTCCAAATGCTCTGAAAATCGCTGGAGACCTGCTCATGGAATTATGGCATCCATCGGTATCATCCTCCTCCCTTGACAACTCATCAAACTGAAATGGCGAAATTATGAGTTTTCGGCCAAAAACCCAAAAAATGCCAAAAAACAAAAAGTTGCCGAAAAAGGCCCAAAATTGGCATGCATGACCCTCAAGGGTCCATAGCAACATGCTCCGAAGCTGAGGCCAAAATATCAAGGGCTGATATGCTTTTCCCTTCTTTCCGTGCTAGGCGCTTCCCCTTTACCTTCTTCAATTTCTCTTGTGATGCCTTTAGTTTGCGCCGGGCAAACTGATTCAGCTTTTGGAAGTGGTGTGTCCTCTTCCTCTGCAGCTCTAAATCTCTATTCGCCCTTTCAAGCTTCATTTCCAAATGCTTGTTAGCTCTTTCAAGCCAAGCCTCTTTGTTTTCCTCAATTTCCTGCTCAAGGAGTGCAGTGAGAGGAAAGGCTTGGAGCTGGGCTTGCTCTTCTGCTCTCTGCTTTTCCAAGGCTCTTTTAAGTCCAATAGTCCTAGGCCTCTTCCGCCTAGGCTGGTCTTCCTCCTCTTCATCATCAAACTCACCAATGAGCTCTTCAATTCTTGCTTGCACCTTTTCTGCCTCTTTCTTATACTTAATCGCCCGTGCCTCATGAACAGCTGTGTGCACATTCATTTGTTTGTTTTCAATCTCCAAGAAGTGATTGAAATACCTTGCCCTTTGAAGATCTTGCTCTAATGCATCAATTTTCCCTTCCTTATGGATTAAGAGATTTTCAAGAAGGTGGGCCTCATTGTCACTATCATCGCTTTGGATAGGGATAATAGCTAATTCACCTCCATGCTTTGTACTTTCTCCAACTTTACTTTTGCCTTTGAAAGCTAATCTGGCGCTTTTCCTCCTTGGCATGCTAGAAGGTGTCTTTTTGGGCAATTTCCTCTTGCTAGGAACAATCTTTGTCACTGTTAAGGTGGCAGCCTTAGCTTGCTGTTCTTCATCAATGTCTTGTCCAATTTGTGGCTCAAGAGGTGTTTCAATTTCCTGCCCATCTTGCCGTTCTTCATCTTGCACTTGCTGCTGTTCCTCATCATCTAACTGCTGTTCATCAATGTGTACCTGTTGCTGTTCATCTTGGACCTGTTGTCCTTCACCCTCTATCTGCTGCTGTCCCTCAATTTGTATATGCTACCCTTCACTTTCTGTTTGCTGCTGTCCCTCAATTTGTATCTGCTGCCCTTCACTTTCTGTTTGCTGCTGTTCCTCATCATGGACCTGCTGTCCTTCATCCTCTATCTGCTGTTGTCCCTCATCATGCATCTGCTGTCCTTCATCATGCATCTGCTGCTGTCCCTCATCTTCTATCTGCTGCTGCTGTTCACTGCCCTCTCCTTCCTCCTGTTGACTTGGCTGTCCAGTAGTCATTCTGAGCCTTCTAGGTGTAGGCCTACTGGACAAAGGCACTGGGCGATGGACAGGTTGAGTAGGAGAAATATGGGTAGGAGGAACAGTGGAAAAATCTGGATGGCTGATGAATAAATCCCATGAAACCTCTTTCTTCTCTAGCTGGTATAGGAAGATAATCTTGATCAAAGAGTGATGAAAAAGAGAAGGGATTTGCTGAGGTGGGGCCTTCTTTTGGACAGTGGATGTCATTTTCTCTATGCTTTTGAACAAAAAGTGAGGGAGTTTTAGTTGCCTGCTTCTAGTAAAGTGCATCAATAAGCGGACATGGTAGGCATAAATTCGATTAAACCTCCCTTCACAAGTGAAATATTTCATTATGGCTTTCATCAGTGGAGCATAGCTGTCAAGGAGATATGAAAAAGGGAAAATAGCAGTGACAGCCTCCCTATGTTCAGGCTTGATGAAAGGTTTGTAATCCTCTAAGTCAAGATGAGCTTGTTTAAACCACTTTTCGCCATGATACGGGATCTTGGTGGCCTTGGACACATACCTTGGAGAAATTTTGAAATCAAGACCCACCACTTGGAAGTGTTTTTCTTTGAATCTCAGGGCGCACAAGTGTGTTAATGGCGAAAAACTCTTGACTTCTTCTATCTTCTGGCAAAAATCAAGGCAGCCTACTTCATGGAAGTTGAAAAGTACAGATGGATGAGCATTAATCTCTTCTGTAGAGATGGGCTCATATCTCTTATGTGGACCGCTCCTGTGGTCTTGCCTTGGAGGCATTTTGACCTAAAAAAGCTTTGGAAGAGGCAAACTGCCTTCACTGTGTGTAAAAATGCCCTGTTGGAGTCAAACTCTGTCAATATGCTGCTTGGACAGATAAACAATGTGATTTGGATGGTTTGCAACAATGTTTCTTTGAATACACAACCTCTGCTGTCTTTAGAAAATGTCCTGTTCACCTTTAGAATATCTTTGTCAACGGATTTCTCTGTAGGAAATAACACAGTGAAGAGAAGAGAAGACTGCCATGTAAATTTCCTGTATACAGTATTGAAAAATCACTTTTCCTTGTGGATTTGTTAGAGGCCAATCAACACACCTGTATTTGTGTCTCCAAGACAAATCTTAATCATAAAAACCCTGTTCTTCAGAAATGGTCTTCCACTTTGAAAATATCACAGTCAGCAACTCTTCAAAATGATATAATATAGTGAAAAGAAGGGCAGACTGCTAGAAGGAGTTTGCTGTAAGGAAGTGCTAAAATCACCCTGTTCCTGAAACTTTAGATGTCAACCAATACACCTTACTCCTTGCTCAAGGAGACTTTCAGTCATTAACAACTCTGCCCTGTATAAGTGTGCCAACAGTCCACTAATCTTGCATCTCTTCCAAACTACCATAATTATGTCTAGACATTCAATACACAGGGCTGGAGCAAAAATGACAGAGTTTTTAGAAGACTATAAAGCTTTTAGGCAGAAACTGTGTAAGACTTCTTTTCAAAACAATCAAAGGTTCCTTATGAATGTAACCCTCTGGTTATGTTAGAAAAACCTCTGCTTGGATGGATAGCAACTTGTCAAATAGGTTTTCAACACTTCAGATCACCGTGTAGGAAACACTGTTTTTTAGCGATAGTGACAAGTTTAGAAGGTTTTGAAAACTTTGATACGAACAGCTGTAGTGTTTCAGCACACTGATCTCTTTAGAGGTACTTCCAGCAGTGAATTTATCCCATAAACACAACTCCAAACTAGGGCCACAGTTTGAGTTTAAATTTTCATGTTATTTGGCAAATCTTTGAAATCGAGGAGGAAGATATATGAGAATACCTTGAATTTTGATGAGAAAATCCTTTGAGAGGGCTGGAGTGGCACCGGAGGTCTTCAAAGTATGCGCGGCACTCTTTCAGCAAAGAACGCACTACAAGAAAAAAGCACATTGGTGAGGGGCGAAAATGGTCACCATAAGCTCATTGGTCTTAAAAAACCAAAAAAATCAAAAAATTTAAAAAATGTAAAGAGGGTATACCCTAAAAGAAAGATCAAAGGGTAAAAAGAATAAAATGGTCAAAAAGAAAAAGAAATGAACCCCAAGCAAAAAATAGACCAAGGAAAGTGTGCAAATCCAAATGCCACTACCTTTTACTCTGTTGTAATAAATCAATTGTGTGCAACTTGTGAAACTTTTGCCACAATTTATGAATAAGTCAAACTGTTTAAACTTGGCTTAGTCATATTTCAATTTCATGTTATAGATTAGAGAATAAATATCTAGCCAAACAGTTTAATCTTGGCAGATAAGTAGCTAGGTAGAGTGAATAAAAGGTGCTCAACAGTTTAATCTGAGCCCTTGGATGTAATAAGGGTAGAAATAGATAGATTCATCATGTAAAAAGAAAAAAATTGATCAGGGTTTGCAAGTCTAAATGCACCCTAATAAAGAAGACAAAATGGTAGTGTTAAGTAGATAGGGTAGGTAGATGGTGCTGCAAAGTGTTATCTGATGAATGGTGCTGTTACATGTTAGTTAATCATTTACTTTCATCAAAAATACTGAAGCAGAAAATACACTGGAAAATCACAGCAAGCAAAGTCAAATTCATTAACCTCCCCCATCATTTTTCCCCCTCAAGAGTTTTACTAATTTCCCCAAAAGTACTAAGGTATTTGGAGATCAAAAGGGCTCAAGGCATTTCCTTGACTTTTGTAGGGACCGGACCCTCGGCCTAATGATCAAAAAGACCTAAGCACTTGAAATAATCCATCATTGATTATCTTCCATCTTTAACTTTTTCCTAAGTAAAATCCTATTTTACTTAGGAAACTGATGCAATATTCCATAAAATTCCTCAAAACAACTTGTTATTCTAAGTTTAAGTGTTGAAGATAAAATGTTGCAATTTACTTCATAAGTTATCACTTTCTTAGATGTACAAAGATGTTTGATTTTCCTTGTCCTTTTTCATATTAACATTTGATTTTACTATATTAAATCCCTAGTAAAATCCCTTTTCCTAAGTATATAACTCCCTTTTCTAATAAATATCCCCAAAACCCTTTATTATAATGTTTTACCAAAGTATATATTCCCGCACATTTAAAATAAACACCCCGCTTTATAAGCCCTTTGGTTAAAACTAGAGCCTTATATATAAATTCCGCCCCTATGATGAATTAATTATATTAATTCATTCATCATATAATAAAAATATATACAAAAAACTTTAGACATACGACAAGTATGTTTAATACCAAAAACATATCAATAAACTTTGCGAAAGTCTATGCCACCGTCAGCATTCCACGTGGCATTCCACCTGGCCAAGCTCCTCCACAATCCATTTCATAATTTCACAGGGTTAATTAATCATTTGGACTAATTAACAACCATTTCCGCCTATTAACTTGTCCCCGGGGTGATTAGATTTCGCATTAAAACCTTTTTAAAACCCCGACGGGCCCACCTTTGAAATCGCACAAGTTCCCCGTCCTTTCAGCCGTTGGATCATCCGTTCGTTGATCAACGGTGATCATTAATCCCGCTGCCCATCCCTTGCCAGCATGTTAACCAGCGGGGGATGGGCGGTTTTTGAAAAGTCAGCATTCCACGTGGCGTTAAAATTATGGAATCGCTCCCCCCGCGACTTTTACCGCCCTCGTCCATAAGCGGTGTGGGCTCACCGCTTACCACTTACCGCATACCGCCGGCCCCACTTCCCTACGTCACCCCGTACGTCAATGGCGTCATCACCTCGAAAAAAACAAAAACCCTTTTGACTTGTAAATAAGCCATTTTTCGTGTTTTTTCAGTTATTTTTAGTTTCTGAAAGCGACAGAGCTCCCGCTGCAATTTTCAAATTTCACTGCAAATACACCAATTTACTCCGAAATTCCGCTGCGCCCGTGTTGAAGAATGTCCCCGCCATTGCTCATTACCTGTTAAAGAACCAGTTTCCATCTAAAAACAGGTATTTATCATTTCGCGCCCCGACTGTAAGTCAAGCTTAGTTTCCTTTGTTTTTCTCTGAAAAAGTGGTTAAAAATCCTCTCTGAGTCCTCATTGAAGATTTAAAACCTGTGAATTTGCTTCCCAAACCTGCGAATTGTTCCAATTTCCTCTTTTGTCAGATATCCCGTCCGGTCTGAAGAAAAAACGAAAACCTCCATTTTGAATCCACAAGAACCAAAATGGAGGCCCCGACAGCTCTTAATATCACTCCATTGAATGCTCCTCACCGTGAATTAGACTATTTACCTCTGATAGATGAAGATTTCCAGATTAAAGACCTGCATTTTGATGAAAGTCCCCGTTTGAGTTTCTGTCGCTGCAGAGACGAACACTCAAAGGGGCAAGATCTTATAGGGTTGTGGGAATCCAATCTCCCAAGGTATTTCATTCCTACAGTCCACGTTTTCCCTGAAATCATTCATTATTGTCATACAAATTATGATCCCACACAAAGAGCTGTATTAGCTCCTGATCAAAGTGTTTTGTTCCCTATAACACCTCAGGCTATCAATGCTATGTTACAATTTGAGCCAGAACAAGAATTAGCACCTCTATCCATGGAAGGGCTAATTGAGAAAACCAGACTGTTAACTCTAGAGAAATTGAAAGCAATGTGTCAGTACTTCATGTTACCTGAGCATCAGCCAAAAGGGACTCCCCCCTATGGTTTTTACTTTTTCAATCAATTAGGAAGGCTTATTGTGAATGTAATATCCTTTGTCTTAGGATTCAATACCAGTGAGTATGTAGATGAGATAACTCTAGCTTTGCTATCTATCTTTACCCCTGGGCAGCCTCCTGAGATTAAGTATGATTATGCTTCCTTCATTGCCAACAAAATCCATGATCAATTTTTAAGGCTAGATACTGAAAAGGTTTTTAAGTACTCATCAGTCATCTATCATCTCATGATCTTTTATCAGTCAAACAGTTTCCCTTTCCCTGTTCAGAAAATTGATGCTAGAGGTAATCCCAGGTCTGTTATTTTTTGGTCCCCCATCATTCATTTGTCCTCTGATTCTCCCTACTCTTATTCAGAATTCATTGATCAGTTTGTACATCCTGCTACAACTTTGTTAACAGGAGTTTCTCCCCCCAGGCTTAGTACCGAAATTAGAAAGACCTTGCAATTGTCAAAGATTTATAAAGTTGGGGATTGGTACTTATACCAAAACCATACAGTCATCAGGATTTATGGATGTGAATTACATCCATTCAAGTTACCCAGATATGTACCAATGAGAAATTTTGCTTTGGAATACTTTAGACAGATGAATAACTCAGATGTAATCCATTTCTGCAATGTAAAGAAGAAAGCACAGTTAAGGATCAAAAGCCAGTTAGGTCCTTTCATTTGCAATTCTAGAGAAGCTGAGAGAGAAGCAGAAAATCTATTAGATAAGAAGTTCCAGACATCCTTCCGTTGGGTCCCTTATGACCCCTTTGGTTTCATTTGTGAAAAAAGATTAAAGAATAAGTCATCTCCCTATATACACCACAAAATTCCTGGTTTAGAAAAATATGCAAATCAAGATGAATGGGTTGAAGGAACTCTTGTTGAAGAGGAAAGTGGAGCTGACAAATTGAATAAACTTATGAAAGATGTTGAGAAGAATTTTGACCTAGAAACATATGATCAAATGCAGGTACCCTACATTGGCACATCTTCAGCAGCCACTCTACAACAAGCTCTACAGGAAGATAGTCCATCAGTAGCAGCAGAACCCAAGGGTAAGGGAAAAGAACCTATAGTTCAAGTCATTGAAACCCTGGTCATGGCAGAAAAATCACAGAGTTCCAAAGCACCAGAACTATCTCAGACTTCTCACACACCAGCAAAGCAAATCCAAGTTCCAGAGATGCAAACTCCACTGAATGTGGAAATAGGGAAAAAGAGGCTAGCTCCAGATACCACACCTTCAAAAGGAGCCCCACAAGTTTATCAAGCTAAAAAACACAAGCCTGATCCACCTCCAGATGTAGAAATTATAGATGAAGTATTTGATGATGGTAGGGAAGATAGTCAGCAAACAGGCACAGCAAGTGAAACAAACATAAGCCAGAAAGGGATACAAAAGAAATTAAGCACTGAAGTATCTTCTTTCAGACCGCCAAAGACAGATAATGGAGACATTAAAAGAACCTTCATTAATATTAAAACAAAGAATGATCCATTGAAAATGAAGGTATATGATTAGTATATGAAGATGGCTCCTCATAATCAAGAAAGGCTAATGTCAGCGTTTGACCTTTCCCAAGGTAAAATGCTAATGAGCCACTTCAAAGCAAAGGTGCCAAAGCCAACTTCAGCAGCAGATTACATCAGATCAAATTTTGAAGTTTTAGCAAAGGATATCCATCCCCTGGACCAGATAGAGCTACATAGACAAACAGGGGAAATGGTTTATTCTACTCTCACCAACAAAGCCATGGCAGCTTTAACGCTGCAAGATTCCTTGAATAACACTACTGCACAATTGAAGATTGAGAAGGCCTCCTCACAGGCCAAGGATAATAGAATAAAATCTCTAGAAGAGATAATCATTGGTTTGGGTCACAATCCCAAAGACATTAAAGGTATTGAAGCATTGGTAAAGAAGAAAGAGGATGATATAGCTGCACTCAGAAAACAGCTAAAACTACCAGCCTCGAGGCACCCTCAGACACAGGAAGTTATAAAAGGAAATTCACAAGAAGAAATGATGGAGTTGCTCTTGAATTTGACAGAGCGACTAAATGAAACAGAGAAGGAGTTGGAAAAAGCATTGCAGGAACAGGAAATTATCAAGCAGACTTCAACAACAGGTACTACAACTACAGGACAGCAGGAACAACCATCTCAGGTGAACATTTCTAATTTGCATTCTGAGGATTTAATTAAGCAGATGGAGAGTTTGCAGCTAAAGGTCACAGAACTCCAAGAAACAAAATTACAATTAACAAAATTGGAGGGAAAATATGACACATCCAAAAAGACAGTTGCTGACAACCTCAGGGAAATAAAAAGATTGGAGAAATTGGTTGAGGCTTTGCAAAAAGATCTTTCACTGGAAAAGCCTCTGAACGAAATAAATGATATTCTTTGGTGCAACATCATTGAATTAATAAGAGGTATTTGGTCCTCCATTCAAGCTATTTTTGAGCAAAATGAGTTAGTCAAGGTAGCACAAGAGGAAATAAATAAAACTAGACATGAATTAAGAGGCAAGCCGGAGCAGGCCCAGCAGATCATTCAATTTTTGAATTCCAGAACAAAACAACAGCTTGCATTGTTAGGAATTGATGACAGAACAGGTGTAGTTTTGGAAGCTAAGAGAGTTTTCACCAAGAGGACTTTCATGCAAAATCTAGAAAGAAAGTGTACTGACATTTTGGTCGATATCAACGTTTTCAGAGAGAAGTTTCAAGCTTTGCTGGACAGTGAATTGCCAAGTCCCATGCTCACGGAGGATCAAATAGTAGACTTGGAAACATATGAGAAAAGAATAAAAGCTCATGCTAAAAATACAGCTATAGGTTCTACTAGCTCATCAGAACCTGTATTACCCACCGGGAAAAGTATTTATGAAAAAGTGAGGAATCTATTTCATCTGGAGCATGAACTAAAGTATCTATTTCCGAACGAGCCCACTTTTTATAAACTTACTGAAGCAGATGAAACTTTAAGGAAACTCAGAAGAACAATGATACCAGATGATCATTGGTGGAAGGAAATGCTGGAAGTTTTGTAAAAGTTGTTTTCAGGATGAGATTTTATCTTTACTATCAAGTAAATGGTAAAAAACAGAAAAGCAGATGAAAGAGTATCAGATGAAAGGTTAAAGAGTATCCGTGAGAAGAAAGAGTATTCAACAAGTCAAAGATATACGCAAAGGACAGCACAGAACCCTATTTTAAGCACTTATCTCTAGCACGTCCATGAAGAAAGGAACAGCACATCAAGCCGTTACCCATTATTCTATTTACGAGACCATGTGTCTCTTGTTTGTTTGTAAATATGCTTTAAGTCAGCCTGAATTATTGACTAGGATAGCGTAAGATTGTTAGGATTATTTTGTGTATAAATAAACCCTCAAAGAGAGTGTTGAGGGGGGATTCTATTACTCTGCTGTAACATTGAGATTTTCGGAATAAAAGCTTTTGGAGAAATTTACTTGTGGCTTGCTGGATGACGTTTTGAAGCACTGGACTTGTTGCAGGATTCATGTGTTGGACTACAGTTCAATAAGTGTTTCTACCCTTTGTCTGAAATTTTATATTAGTTTATCATATCATCATATCCATTTCTGAATAATTTACATAAAGGATTGAAACAGAATTTGCTTAATTGTACTATGTTTTCAAATGTTATTATTCTTAATGTTTTCTTCTAAATTAGTTATAAGCATGAATTCTTAAATGCTCCTGCTTCGCTAATTTAATCATTGTTGATTACTATAACAAAGAATCCTTCATTGCTCTTTTCTTGTAGTCATTTCTCTTCTTTCTCTTGAACATGGTGAAAGATTCTTAGCTGCCTTTCATTCCTTCAAGATCATCCCATCCACTTTAAATTTTAAGGATTTTTCTCGGTCTAGCTATCTTGCCCTGTAATACCATCTTGTGCTTAGAATAGAAATCCAGTAAAGCCATCCTTTGACTCCATAGCCCAATGGACTGAAAACTCTCAACCTTGCCCTTAGTTTGTGGATTCCACCAATTTCCAAACAAACCCTTGAAACTATAACTAGCCTAAAACCTTTCAAGAACAAAGATAAATCATAAAGAGAGAGCCCTCTCTGGATGCAGATTGGCTAGATTCTGCATCTAAAAGATTGGTTTTTGGTTACCTCGGGTATAATTTCCTATTACACAACTTCTAGGAAAACCTGAGTGATAACATAGTGGCGACCATACTGGGGAACTGAATCATTTTATTGATACTAGTGTTTGATTTATAAGCTATAGACAGAGTCTGAAGATCAGCCAGGTAGCCTTTGAAATTGCTTTTGCTATGCAAATGCAAAAGTAAATAAATGTTGTTTCAGTCTATCTCTGATTTAGCTTATAAGTTGAATCTTAGTTTCAAATTTTTCAATCAGATTCTCTAGTTTAAACAGATCTTTGAGGAAATTTTAATCACATATCATTATTTCTTAAAGAATTTGTAGAAGTTGTATTTATTTTACAATTAAAACCCAAAATCCAAAAACATATATTCTAAGAAAACTGGCTTCAGAAAGGATTCGACATACTAGGTCAAACCCTGACCCCAATCCACCACCAATATTTGAAAATCCAAACCTGATCCCTAGGATTCTTAGAAGACAAGGAAGTCAAGAAAGTTCTGAAAGAGGAAGTCAGGAAAGTACAAGTAGTTCTAGACCACTCTCTAGATCTGCATCTTGTCCTGTGAAAATTATTTATATTGATGACATTCCTTTTGATGCACGATTTGAAACATCTTTGTTTGTAAATTTCTCTGAGACTGAATTATCTAGATTAATTCCGGATCCTTTGTTCTTTGAAGATTTGCAATACAGATTTGTTTCACATCATCTTGACAGAGAATTGCATAACTCCATTCAATCTGAGCAAGCCTTTGAAGAAAGCTCAAACATTTCTGTGATAACTGAAGCATCTCCGAGCTCAGCCACTTTTCAAACACCTGTTAGACCTCCATCTCCTCCTGTTAGACCTCCATCTCCTCCTGTTAGACCTCCATCTCCTCCCGTAAGACCACCTTCTCCTCCTACTAGACCGGCTACTCCTGTCACTCCACTTTATCTTCCAATGGCTAATCGATATGCCCCTTTGCAGTTACCAGCCAATCCTCCAGCTTTACCTCAGGATTACCAAAGTAAGATCACACCTTTTGACGGATCAGGAACCTACACAGCTCAACAACACACCAAAAGGATGACAGATTACTTTGAGTTTTATGAGATTGATACTGATGATATCCGTATGAGAATTTTCGTACAAAGTCTTACCGGAGAAGTTAGAACTTGGTTTAGGGCTCTCACCCCGAACAGTATTGCTGACCTAGAAGCTTTGTATAGGGCATTTTTGAACAGATGGGAGAAAAAGAAGGATCCTCTCCAGATCCTATCAGAATTTGAAAAATTAAGAAGAAGACCAAATGAAACCGTACAAGATTACATCATAAGATTTAATGAATCATATAATGCAGTTCCTCTAAACCTAAGGCCCCCACCTAATAACGTGTTGGTCAAATTTCCAGATGGTTTTGACTCCGATATAGCTTATTCCCTTAGGGAAAGAGCTCCACAAACACTAGAGGAAATGCAAAGCATAGTGGTGCGTGTAGAAGCAAATCTAATAGAAAAACGAGCCAGAGCTAGGGCAGAGAGAAGAATGCCTATGAATGAAGAACCTTCAGCTTTTGAAAAGAAGCTGGATGTAATCATTAAGGGTATGGAAAGATTAGGTGACAGAGTGGAAACCATTGAAAGAAAGTCTTCTACTGATAACCAGAATGTTGCAAGAAACCCAAACTTTAGGAGGAATCTGAACCAAAATATTGGAAAGAATGTCCCTGATCAAAACATTAGACCACCTTTCCAAGAAAACTTTGTTGAAGGTTCGACCTCAGAAGGACCTACAGAAGATGTAGAAATAAGCAATGTCAATGAGGACAAAGATGAATCAGAAATCTTCCTATCTCAGGATGATCAAGAGAATCATATCCTTGAAACATTCCACACTCATTCAGGTGAGAATTTTGATTTCAAAGAAGGCTATGACACAGCAATCTACGAGGTTCATAAGCAGTACAACTTGAGAAGTAGACGGATAGATGTACCAGAGAAAAATAAACAGAAAACCACAAAACAAAATGTCAAAGGTAAACAAAACATTCCCCCTGTACAAAATATTCCCCCTGTACAAAACATTCCCCAAATACAAATTTTGCCTAGGATAACTCCCAGTTTTTCAAATCCAATAATTGAAGATGTCTCTGACAATCAACCAATCAACAAACAACAATCCAATACATCTCCTCATGTAGGAACTGTAGAAGAAACAGTAGAAATTAGTCCTGAAACATCTTCAAAACAAAACTTCATTCATGAAAAAGAGAAAAACATTGAAGACCCAATAAACAGAGAAAACCCAACTGTGCAAAACACTAAAGCTCAAACAGAAAAACCCTTTAATCTAGAGGCTGAAATAGGCAAACTCAAGATAGCTGTTCCTTTATCAGAATTGGCTAAACATGATGTCTATAGGAGTCAGATTTCCAAATATTTAAACATTAACATTACTGGATTGGATGATTCAGTAAACATTCTTGATGATCAACCCAAACTTCTTTTTGGCCCTGAGGTTAATGGCAAACCAGAAAGTGGAGGAACTCCTCCATTTTATGTAAGCCTGAATGTTCACGACAAGATACTCCATAATGCAATGCTTGATTCTGGAGCATCTCACAATTTGATGCCAAAAGCAGTAATGGAAAGATTGAATCTAGATATTACCAGACCGTACAAAGATTTTTTTTCATTTGATTCCAGTCAGGTAAAATGTTTAGGTTTAATTAAAGATCTGTGTGTCACTTTGGTCCAATACCTTGCTAAGTCTGTTTTAATGGACATAGTAGTTGCTGATATTCCACCTAAATATGGTATGTTATTGTCTAGGTCTTGGGGTGCTAAACTTGGAGGATCTATTCAACTAGACATGTCTTATGCAACTATTTCAGTATTTGGTCAGCCTAAAAGATTATATAGAGAAACTTTGATGAAGTACTTAGTGAGTAGCCATGAGAAGCTTGAAAACTTCCTTGTTTATTCTGTACATTCTGACATGGATTCTTTTATTTTATACAATGCTGAGTCAGATCTTCCTACTGAAATAGAAGCTCCAGAAATGGAAATCATAAACAAAACCACTGTTAAAATTGAAGAAATCTCTGAAAACAAAGAAACACCAGATGACCAAGAAATACCTGAAAAAACTAAACAACTAGCTCCTGTCAGAAAATACGTTAAAACAATTGATGAAGATTATGAACATGAAATTATATGGCATTTAGAGTTTGATGGCTCAGTAAACAGACTAGGGGCAGGAGCTGGGATTTGGTTACACAATGTGGAAAACAATCATGGAGAGGGTCATGCTTATAGGTTAAATTTCAAATGCACTAACAACATGGCAGAGTATGAAGCTCTTTTATTAGGGCTTAAACATGTCAAGAAGTTAGGAGGCATTAGGGTATCAATCATAGGTGACTCTGAACTAATCATCCAACAGATTAAAGGAGAATGTGCAACAAAGGACATGAGACTGAAACAATACCGAGAAACAGTTGTAGAGATTCTCAACACATTTCTACAAGCCCAACTTACCAAGATTCCTAGGAAACAAAACTTGCATGCTCACAGTTTAGCAATGTTTGCTAGTACATGCAAGTTGCCTTTTGATCCTAATCATCAGTTTTCAGCTGAGATAAGGCACAGGCCTGCAATACCAGATAATCTTTTGAATTGGCAAGTATTTGTGAATAACAATCAAATCAATAATTTTTTGACACTTCAGAATGAGTTTTCTAACTGTAATATAGATGAAGACATAACTGTTGATAAATTTGATCAAGAAAAAGAACAAAAAATAGAAATTTCAAGAGAAAATGCAATTCATATGCTGCATCCAACCACATTCACTGAAAAAGACATGCAAAATTTGAAACAAATGGAATTTGATGAGATCATAGATGAAACTGAAATCATCAATTTAAAAGATAATCAATTACCCAAAGGATTAACACCTTTGGAAGATCTATTCGACTCAAATGATATTCCATTCAGACCTAAAATGGAACCTGTTAAGGCCGATATGGAGGAATGCAACTTAGGAACACCAGAACATCCAAAAATTGTTAAGTTGTCCAAATCTCTTCCAAAAGATCAGAAGGTTAAATATGTTGAACTATTAAAAGAATTCCAGGATGTCTTTGCCTGGAGTTATGAAGACCTCAAATCTTATGATACATCCATCATTCAACACACTATACCTTTGAAACCTGACCAGAAACCTTTTAAACAAAAGCTTAGGAGAATTAATCCTGTTTTATTACCCTCAATTGAAAAGGAAATCAAAAGAATGTTTGAAGCAGGGATTATAGCTCCTATCAGATTTTCAGAATGGGTTTCTAACCTGGTACCAACAAGAAAAAAGACAGGAGAAATCAGACCGTGTGTCGACTTAAGGAATTTGAATAAAGTTTCTTTAAAAGACAACTATCCTCTGCCGAAAATGGACCACATTCTGCAAAGGGTAGTGGGATCTTCGAGAATATCACTACTGGATGGATTTTCAGGGTACAACCAGATTCTGGTTCATCCTGATGATCAGGAGAAAACAGCATTTACCACACCATGGGGCACGTTTAAATATGTCAAAATGCCATTTGGGCTCAAGAATGCAGGAGCTACATTTCAAAGAGCAATGGACATTTCTTTTGCTAAAGAAATACATGATTTTCTGGTCATTTACTTAGATGATTTGACTGTTTTCTCTAAAACAGATCAAGAACATTTAGATCACCTAAGGCAAGTATTTATAAAGTGCAGAAAATATGGAATTTCTTTAAACCCTAAGAAGTCATTGTTTGGTTTGGAAGAAGGAAAGATTTTAGGGCATATCATTTCTAAATATGGCATTAGGATTGATCCAGAAAGAATTCAAGCAATTTTGCAAATACCCCACCCCAGAAACATAAAAGAATTGCAAGCATTTATAGGAAAAATCAACTTCTTGAGAAGATTTATTTCTAGTCTAGCAGAGTTACTTAGATTACTAACTAACATGTTGAGGAAAGATTCACGCATTGACTGGACTGTAGAAGCCAAGCAATCATTCGAGGAAATTAAAATGGCTTTAACAAGGACACCAGTTCTGACCAGTCCTAAATTTGATAGAGACTTTATTATTTTTTCATTTGCTTCTGAACATACTGTTGCAGCTGTTTTACTTCAAAAAGATGACCAAGGGTGTGAAAAGCCAATAACATTTTTTAGTAAAGCACTGAGGGATGCACCTCTAAAGTACAATATTATGGAAAAACAGGCTTTTGCATTGGTAAAAGCAATCAAAGATTTCAGAGTTTACATATTATATTCTCATGTGATAGCATATGTGCCTAATGCAGTAGTTAAAGATATTTTGACTCAAGATGGCATTGAAGGTAAACGAGGTAAGTGGATATCTACCATTTTGGAATATGATATTGAGATTAAACCAACCAAACTGATAAAAGGCCAAGGTTTAGCACAACTTATGACAGAAACCAATTGCCAAGCCTTAGATATCAATGATCTGGATAACGAGCAGGAGATGGCGACTCCTCAGATCAGTCAAGCTTTCTTAGATTCACCCTGGTATACTGATATAATTCATGTTCTATTAAACCTGCAAGCTCCTCCAGGGTTGTCCAGAACCAAGCAAAGATTTTTAAAAATGACATCTTTGAAATATTGTATTTTAGATAGCACTTTATTTTGGAAAAATCATGAAGGAATTTTGTTGAATTGTCTCTTAAAAGATGAAGCTGATAAAGTGCTTAATGAATTTCATGCAGGGGATTGTGGAGGACATCTCTACTGGAAATCCACTGCAGACAAGATCTTAAGGGCTAGCTTTTACTGGCCAACATTATTTTCTGATGTAAAGAAATTTGTAACAAGTTGTCACAAATGTCAGATATTTGAGGGTAAAAGAAAGTTGTTACCTCTGCCTTTAAAACCAGTTTCCACAGAAAGACCCTTTCAACAATGGGGATTAGATTTTATTGGAGAAATTCACCCCCCGTCTTCAGGGCAACATAGATGGATTTTAACTGCCACAGACTATTTCACCAAATGGATTGAAGCCATCCCATGTAGACAGTCCAATGATTCTGTAATCATAGGGTTTCTTGAAACCAACATACTTTCAAGATTTGGATGTCCAGAAAAGAATATAACAGACAATGCTGCTGCATTTAAATCAAAGAAAATGATTAGCTTCTGCCATAAATATCATATTAATTTAGGCCATTCAACATCCTATTACCCCCAGGGTAATGGACTAGCAAAATCCTCCAATAAGAGTTTGATCAATATCATTAAGAAATTGTTGGAAGAAAATAAAAAGAACTGGCATAAGAAACTGACCTATGCATTATGGGCAGACAGACTCACAACCAAGAAATCCATTGGGACTAGTCCATATGAGTTAGTTTATGGTCTGGAAGCAAGATTCCCATCATCTTTAGGAATCCCTGTCATGAAATTACTTCAGGAGGCTCAAGTGGAGCCAAATGACATTCAAAGAAGAATTAATCAAACAATCCACTTGCAACAAACCAGAGAAGAGGTATACCAAAGATCACAAGTCTTACAGGAAAAGCTAAAGAAAATGTTTGATAAAAGGACTAAAGCAGAGGATTTTCAGTTAGGAGACAAGGTCCTAAGATGGGATTCTAGAAGAGAAGAAAAAGGAAAACATGGGAAGTTTGATTTCTTGTGGAAAGGGCCTTATATCATTCATGCCTTACAGGGAAACAACACTTACTTTTTGAAGGACTTGGACAATTCAGAAGTTGAAGAAGGACCAGTCAATGGTCGAATGCTTAAGCATTATTTTGATCCAATTTACTAGAATGTTTAATGTTTCTAACTTGTACATAATATATTGTTTGCTTGTTTTATTTTTGTTACTGCAGTTTTGATTGGATGGTGACTTCTTGGAATTGAAGCCCGAAGTGAAGGCCCTAAGTTCCAAAAGCTTCACTATCATATGTAAAATAAGGCTATCAGAAGAAGGAAGATTTCATACTTTCAGTTTGAAGACATTCTGAGGCATCTGACCTGCTGTTCTTGACTTTCCACAAGGAAAAGCCATCCCCAAGTGGAGCCAGTGTTAGCCTCCTATATCAATAGGTTTCATCTTTCATGATTGACTTGATGGAAGTGTGGAATATGTTCAAACCTTCTTACTTGAGCAAAGGTGTTCCATATTCTTAAAAAACCAAAAAAATCAAAAAATTTAAAAAAATGTAAAGAGGGTATACCCTAAAAGAAAAATCAAAGGGTAAAAAGAATAAAAATGGTCAAAAAGAGAAAGAAATGAACCCCAAGCAAAAATAGACCAAGGAAAGTGTGCAAGTCTAAATGCCACTACTTTTTTCATCTATTGTAATAAAATAATTGTGTGCAGCTTGTGAAACTTTTGCCACAATTCATGAATAAGTCAAACTGTTTAAACTTGGCTTGGTCATATTTCAATTTCATGTTTTAGATTAGAGAATAAATATCTAGCCAAACAGTTTAATCTTGGCAGATAAGTAGCTAGGTAGAGTGAATAAAAGGTGCTCAACAGTTTAATCTGAGCCCTTGGATGTAATAAGGGTAGAAATAGATAGATTCATCATGTAAAAAGAAAAGATTGATCGGGGTTTGCAAGTCTAAATGCACCCTAATAAAGAAGACAAAATGGTAGTGTTAAGTAGATAGGGTAGGTAGATGGTGCTGCAAAGTGTTATCTGATGAATGGTGTTGCTACATGTTAGTTAATCATTTACTTTCATCAAAAGTACTGAAGCAGAAAATACACTGGAAAATCACAGCAAGCAAAGTCAAATTCATTAACCTCCCCATCATTTTTCCCCCTCAAGAGTTTTACTAATTTCCCCCAAAAGTACTAAGGTATCTGGAGATCAAAAGGGCTCAAGGCATTTCCTTGACTTCTGGAGGGACCGGACCCTCGGCCTAATGATCAAAAAGACCTAAGCACTTGAAATAATCCATCATTGATTATCTTCCATTTTTAACTTTTTCCTAAGTAAAATCCTATTTTACTTAGGAAACTGATGCAATATTCCATAAAATTCCTCAAAACAACTTGTTATTCTAAGTTTAAGTGTTGAAGATAAAATGTTGCAATTTACTTCATAAATTATCACTTTCTTAGATGTACAAAGATGTTTTGATTTTCCTTGTCCATTTTCATATTAACATTTGATTTTACTATATTAAATCCCTAGTAAAATCCCTTTTCCTAAGTATATAACTCCCTTTTCTAATAAATATCCCGAAAACCCTTTATTATAATGTTTTACCAAAGTATATATTCCCGCACATTGAAAATAAACACCCCGCTTTTACAAGTCCTTTGGTTAAAACTATAGCCTTATATATAAATTCGGCCCCTATGATGAATTAATTATATTAATTCATTCATCATATAATAAAAATATATACAAAAAACTTTAGACATACGACAAGTATGTTTAATACCAAAAACATATCAATAAACTTTGCGAAAGTCTATGCCACCGTCAGCATTCCACGTGGCATTCCACCTGGCCAAGCTCCACCGCAATCCATTTCATAATTTCACGGGGTTAATTAATCATTTGGACTAATTAACAACCATTTCCGCCTATTAACGTGTCCCCGGGGTGATTAGATTTCACATTAAAACCTTTTTAAACCTTGACGTTGCTAAATCCTGAAGTTCACAGTCCTTTTAGCCTTTGGATCGTCCTTTCATTGATCAACGGTGATCATTAACCCACATTGCCCATCCCTTGCCGGCCCATGTTAACCCGGCGGGGGATGGGTTTTAGTCAGCATTCCACGTGGCGTTAAAACTATGGAATCGCTCCCCTCGCGACTTTTACCGCCCTCGTCCATAAGCGGTGCGGGCTCACCGCTTACCACTTACCGCATACCGCCGACCCCACTTCCCTACGTCACCCCGTACGTCAATGACGTCATCACCTCGAAAAAGACAAAAACCCTTTTGACTTGTAAATAAGCCATTTTTCGTGTTTTTTCAGTTATTTTTAGTTTCTGAAAGCGACAGAGCTCCCGCTGTAATTTTCAAATTTCACTGCAAATACACCAATTTACTCCGAAATTCCGCTGCGCCCGTGTTGAAGAACGTCCCCGCCATTGCTCATTACCTGTTAAAGAACCAGTTTCCATCTGAAAACAGGTATTTATCATTTCGCGCCCCGACTGCAAGTCAAGCTTAGTTTCCTTTGTTTTTTCTCTGAAAAAGTGGTTAAAAATCCTCTCTGAGTCCTCATTGAAGATTTAAAACCTGTGCATTTGCTTCCAAAACCTACGAATTGTTCCAATTTCCTCTTTTGTCAGATATCCCGCCCGGTCTACAAGAAAAACGAAAACCTCCATTTTGAATCCACAAGAACCAAAATGGAGGCCCCGACAGCCTTAAATATCACTCCATTGAATGCTCCTCACCGGGAATTAGACTATTTACCTCTAATAGATGAAGATTTCCAAATTAAAGACCTGCATTTTGATGAAAGTCCCCGTTTGAGTTTCTGTCGCTGCAGAGACGAACACTCGAAGGGGCAAGATCTTATAGGGTTGTGGGAATCCAATCTCCCAAGGTATTTTATTCCTACAGTCCACGTTTTCCCTGAAATCATTCATTATTGTCATGCAAATTATGATCCTGCACAAAGAGCTGTATTAGCTCCTGATCAAAGTGTTATGTTCCCTATCACACCTCAGGCTATCAATGCTATGTTATACTTTGAGCGAGAACAAGAATTAGCACCTTTATCCATGGAAGGGTTGATTGAGAAAACCAGGCAGTTAACCCCAGAGAAATTAAAAGCAATGTGTCAGTATTTCATGTTACCTGAGCATCAGCCAAAAGGGACTCCCCCCTATGGTTTTTACTTTTTTAACAAATTGGGAAGGCTTATTGTGAATGTAATATCCTTTGTCTTAGGATTCAATACCAGTGAGTATGTAGATGAGATAAATCTGGCTCTGCTATCTATCTTTACCCCTGGGCAGCCTCCTGAGATTAAGTATGATTATGCTTCCTTCATTGCCAACAAAATCCATGATCAATTTTTAAGGCTAGATACTGAAAAGGTTTTTAAGTACTCCTCAGTTATCTATCATCTCATGATATTTTATCAGTCAGACAGATTCCCTTTCCCTGTTCAGAAACTTGATGCTAAAGGTAATCCCAGGTCTGTTATTTTTTGGTCCCCCATCATTCATTTGTCCTCTGACTCTCCCTACTCTTATTCAGAATTCATTGATCAGTTTGTACATCCTGCTACAACTTTGTTAACAGGAGTTTCTCCCCCCAGGCTTAGTACCGAAATTAGAAAGACCTTGCAATTGTCAAAGAGTTATAAAGTTGTGGATTGGTACTTATACCAAAACCATATAGTCATCAGGATTTATGGATGTGAATTACATCCATTCAAGTTACCCAAATATGTACCAATGAGAATTTTTGCTTTGGAATACTTTAGACAGATGAATAACTCAGATGTAATCCATTTCTGCAATGTAAAGAAGAAAGCACAGTTAAGGATCAAAATCCAGTTAGGTCCTTTCATTTGCAATTCTAGAGAAGCTGAGAGAGAAGCAGAACTTGTATTAGAGAGAAAATTCCAGACATCTTTCCGTTGGGTCCCATATGACCCCTTTGGTTTCATTTGTGAAAGAAGGTTAAAAAATAAGTCATCTCCTTATATACATCACAGAATTCCTGACATAGAACAGTATGCAAATCAAGATGAATGGGTTAAAGGAACACTTGTTGAAGAGGGAAGTGGAGCTGACAAATTGAATAAACTTATGAAAGATGTTGAGAAGAATTTTGACCTAGAAACATATGATCAAATGCAGGTACCCTACATTGGCACATCTTCAGCAGCCACTCTACAAAAAGCTCTACAGGAAGATAGTCCATCAATAGCAGCAGAACCCAAGGGTAAAGGAAAAGAACCTATAGTTCAGGTCATTGAAACCCTGGTCATGGCAGAAAAATCACAGAGTTCCAAAGCACCAGAACCATCTCAGGCTTCTCACACACCAGCAAAGCAAATCCAAGTTCCAGAGATGCAAACTCCACTGAATGTAGAAATAGGGAAAAAGAGGCTAGCTCCAGATACCACACCTTCAAAAGAAGCCCCACAAGTTTATCAAGCTAAAAAACACAAGTCTGATCCACCTCCAGATGTAGAAATTATAGATGAAGTATTTGATGATGGTAGAGAAGATAGTCAGCAAACAGGTACAGCAAGTGAAACAAACATAAGCCAGAAAGGGATACAAAAGCAATTAAGCACTGAAGTATCTTCTTTCAGACCGCCAAAGACAGATATTGGAGACATTAAGAAAACCTTCATTAATATCAAAACAAAGAATGATCCATTGAAAATGAAGGTATACGATCAGTATATGAAGATGGCTCCTCATAATCAGCAAAGGCTGATGTCTGCATTTGATCTTTCACAAGGTAAAATGCTAATGAGCCACTTTAAAGCAAAGGTGCCAAAGCCAACTTCAGCAACAGATTACATCAGAACAAATTTTGAAGTTTTAGCAAAAGATATCCATCCCCTGGATCAGATAGAGCTTCATAGACAAACAGGGGAAATGGTTTATTCTACTCTCACCAATAAAGCTATGGCAGCTTTAACGCTGCAAGATTCCTTGAATAATACTACTGCACAATTGAAGATTGAGAGGGCCTCCTCACAGGCCAAGGACAATAGAATAAAGTCGCTAGAAGAGATCATCATTGGTTTGGGTCACAATCCCAAAGACATTAAAGGTATTGAGGCATTGGTAAAAAAGAAAGAGGATGATATAGCTGCACTCAGAAAACAGCTGATACTACCAGCCTCGAGGCACCCTCAGACACAGGAAGTTATAAAAGGAAATTCACAGGAAGAAATGATGGAGTTGCTCTTGAATTTGACAGAGCGACTAAATGAAACAGAAAAGGAGTTGGAAAAAGCATTGTAGGAACAGGAAAATATCAAGCAGACTTCAACAACAGGTACTACGACTACAGGACAGCAGGAACAACCATCTCAGGTAAACATTTCTAATTTGAATTCTGAGGATTTAATTAAACAGATGGAGAGTTTGCAGCTAAAGGTCACAGAACTCCAAGAAAAAAAATTACAATTAACAAAATTGGAGGGAAAATATGACACATCCAAAAAGACAGTTGCTGACAACCTCAGGGAAATAAAAAGACTGGAGAAATTGGTTGAGGCTTTGCAAAAAGATCTTTCATTGGAAAAGCCTCTGAACGAAATAAATGATATTCTTTGGTGCAACATCATTGACTTAATAAGAGGTATTTGGCCATCCATTCAAGCTATTTTTGAGCAAAATGAGTTAGTCAAGATAGCACAAGAGGAAATAAACAAAACTAGACATGAATTAAGAGGTAAGCCGGAGCAGGCCCAGCAGCTCATTCAATTTTTGAATTCCAGAACAAAACAACAGCTTGCATTGTTAGGAATTGATGACAGAACAGGTGTAGTTTTGGAAGCAAAGAGAGTTTTCACCAAGAGGACTTTCATGCAAAATCTAGAAAGAATGTGTACTGACATTTTGGTCGATATCAACGTTTTCAGAGAGAAGTTTCAAGCTTTGCTGGACAGTGAATTGCCAAGTCCCATGCTCACAGAGGATCAAATAGTAGACTTGGAAACCTATGAGAAAAGAATAAAAGCTCATGCTAAAAATACAGCTATAGGTTCTACTAACTCATCAGAACCTGCATTACCAACTGGGAAAAGTATTTATGAAAAAGTGAGGAATCTATTTCATCTGGAGCATGAAATAAAGTATCTATTTCCGAACGAGCCCACTTTTTATAAACTTACTGAAGCAGATGAAACTTTAAGGAAACTCAAAAGAACAATGATACCAGATGATCATTGGTGGAAGGAAATGCTGGAAGTTTTGTAAAAGTTGTTTTCAGGATGAGATTTTATCTTTACTATCAAGTAAATGGTAAAAAACAGAAAAGCAGATGAAAGAGTATCAGATGAAAGGTTAAAGAGTATCCGTGAGAAGAAAGAATATTCAACAAGTCAAAGAAATACGCAAAGGACAGCACAGAACCCTATTTTAAGCACTTATCTCTAGCACGTCCATGAAGAAAGGAACAGCACATCAAGCCGTTACCCATTATTCTATTTACGAGACCATGTGTCTCTTGTTTGTTTGTAAATATGCTTTAAGTCAGCCTGAATTATTGACTAGGATAGTGTAAGATTGTTAGGATTATTTTGTGTATAAATAAACCCTCAAAGAGAGTGTTGAGGGTGGATTCTATTACTCTGCTGTAACATTGAGATTTTCGGAATAAAAGCTTTTGGAGAAATTTACTTGTGGCTTGCTGGATGACGTTTTGAAGTACTGGACTTGTTGCAGGATTCATGTGTTGGACTACAGTTCAATAAGTGTTTCTACCCTTTGTCTGAAATTTTATATTAGTTTATCATATCATCATATCCATTTCTGAATAATTTACATAAAGGATTGAAACAGAATTTTCTTAATTGTACTCTGTTTTCAAATGTTATTATTCTTAATGTTTTCTTCTAAATTAGTTATAAGCATGAATTCTTAAATGCTCCTGCTTCGCTAATTTAATCATTGTTGATTACTATAACAAAGAATCCTTCATTGCTCTTTGCTTGTAGTAATTTCTCTTCTTTCTCTTGAACATGGTGAAAGATTCTTAGCTGCCTTTCATCCCTTCAAGATCATCCCATCCACTTTAAATTTTAAGGATTGTTCTCGGTCTAGCTATCTTGCCCTGTAATACCATCTTGTGCTTAGAATAGAAATCCAGTAAAGCCATCCTTTGACTCCATAGCCCAATGGACTGAAAACTCTCAACCTTGCCCTTTAGTTTGTGGATTCCACCAATTTTAACAACCCTTTGAAACTATAACTAGCCTAAACCAAGAACAAAGATAAATCATAAAGAGAGAGCTCCTCCTCTGGATGCAGATCGCTAGATTCTCAAGATCTAAAAGATTGGTTTGTGGTTACCTCGTATAATTTCCTCTTACACAACTTCTAGGAAAACTCGAGTGATAACACAACCAACAATACGCTGAATACTGCCTTTATGAGTAGTGTGAACAAACTTCCTCCTCTGAGCTTCAACTTGTGAACTTCGTTGATCAAGAAGCTTCTTTCCTCATTAAACCTCATCGGTTTCTTATATGTGTGTTACCCCACCAAATGATCATACATAAGAAAATTTAACCTTCATGGTGGTGCATACATCCAAACTCACTCTGCTTATGGAACAATGGCAGACAATTTTGAAACAAGATTTAGCTTTCATAAGGGTTGTAGCAGCCTACTTCTTTCCATAATTTAAGCTCCCAAGTAAATATGTAAAACCGCTTTCTTTGTAAAAACAACCTCTCACCGGTCCAATACCAACTGCGGTTGAAATAAGCTTGAATGAACAAAATGTTTGTTGAGAAACTCAAAGATAAACGCCTCTTTCGTAGTTTATGGACCTTACCGCTTTTTTTTTGATGTCAGAAAGTATAGGATCCCCTGATCCTTTCGATTAATTAAAGTGAAATTATAATCGCTTCTTAGTTTCAAAAACCAAGTATCTCGTAGTGTTGAATGACACGGGCTCAGCCTTTTTATCACATTTCAACACTTCAGATCACCGTAGAAAGTTAATCGCTTTTTTAGCTATAGTGACAGGTTAGAAGGTTTTGAAAGCTTTGATACGAAAACACCGTAGGTAGTTCAAAGACACTGATCCTCTTTATAGGTATCTAAAGAAGAATTTATCCTATAAACACAACTCCAAACTAGGGCATTTTATAGTACAATCATTTATATGGTGTATGGTGATATATCAAATAAACTAGTACAAGCCACCCTTAATTTGATCTTGACCTTGCTAGACAAAATTTTCTTAGCATATATGTTTGATATATAAACAAGTTCTAACTCAGATAGTTTTGCTCTAACCCTTTCACTTCACACCATAGTTTCGATTTCAAACTTCCATGTTACTTAGCAATTGTTTTGAACCAGGGAGAAAATGTGTGAAAATACCTCAAGAGCACTGAATGTTCTCTTTGGGGAGGGCCGGAGCAGCACGGAGGTCTTCGTAGGCATGAACTCTTTCAGATAGAATCGCTGCGTTAAAAAAAAACGCCACCCGGTGGTCTGTTTGGTCGGGCCTGTTTTTGGCGTTTCCAAGGCGCCCAAGACAGTTGTCACAAGAATCGGGGAGCTGTGCCAAGCCGCGCTCAACACCGGCCGCCCGTAAAATCAAGCCCCAGCGCGTCGCGCGGGTTTCCAGCGCGCCGCCTTTAACAATGCAAAAATCTGCAAATCGACCCGACCAGTCTTGTTCGATGCTAAGGAGGCACGGAGTTTTGTCTCGTAATTTTGAAAACGAAAAGATTTCCTCGACCTTACTCCCTTAACATGTTATTTCAAATTCTCCAACGGTCTTAAAACTTTGAAAAGTAACCTTGATTTCAAATGCTTTTGTTTTGAAATTGTGGCCTTGTCATTTTGAATATGTATATAAATTTGAACAATGACTTTCTCGTTTAAGGCCGACCCTTTCTGTCCCTTTTAAAATGTTACATTTGCTTACTAATATATCAAAGAGTTTATGGAGTGCTCGCCACTTGGTGAGAAGATATATTTAACTCCTTTGATTTTTGAATTTCAAAGTGTCCTTTCTAGTCGCTTCAAAATCGACAAGGCCTCTCCTCAAACCGGCCAAATGCTAAGTGTCCTTTAAATATATTTTCTCAGATCGTGAGGTACAAAATGCGCTGTATTTTGCTTATGCTCTATTCACCTTTGCATATTTGAAAAGGAATTTTTCTTTGATACTCTTTTTACCAAGATGCACCGATATGGTACTCTTCCCTTTATGATGAACATGCCTATACTTGTCTTAAAATATCTCCGAACCGAAAATAGCCAAATCACTCCCGTACTGGATGAACCCGTAGACCGACTTGTAGGACCCCGGTTGCGTAAGAATTTGAAATGTCGCTCAATCTTCTTGGACCTTTGATTTAAGAAAACTTATCCTTTCAACACACTTTCTTGCTTATAGGTGTATCATCTATGCCATATCTCGTCCTTTGGAATGATGAAAACTTTGTTTGTTTTAAGACATTTAAATGCTGATGTTTATCAAAACAAACTCCTTTCGCCTATTCATAAAATTGTATACCTATTCACCATGTCCATCTCGAGTATGATGTTTTCAGAAACAAAGAAAACAGGGTTCTTTTGATACGCTACCATTTTTCTTTGACTGTATCGACTCCTCTTTTGGTAATAGAACCATTCCATAACTCAACTATGTTCACTGCTTTTACCTTCTTGGTGATTATTTTAACAAGGAAAAACCATTCGTAATGTGTCAAAAGCATTCTAAAAGCTTTGAAAACCATTTGTCATTTAAAAGGAGATGGTCTCGTCTTCTTCTAATTTGTTTGATAATTTCGTTTCCGTGCGATTTATGAGCTCCTTTCTTTATTGTAAGTGCCATATTTTGGTTGCATCCCCTTCATATCATAATTTTGTTTTCTTGAAAGCGCTCCTTTTCGACTTTTGGCATGTGACAAGGATTGTTGTTTCGATCCTTTCCCTTAAGGAAATCCCATTTTTTGGTATCAATGGCATACATATTCATAATGTTCCCCGTCCATCATGATGCATATTTTGAAAGACATTTTCCTATGGGTAATGCATTTTGAAACAAAAACACCATCTTTTACCCGTGTAAAAGACTTTTTCTCTCTTCCTTTGTATCCTTCCACTCTAATTCTTTTCACCAATCAGCCAACACTCAATGCCTTGGCCATCTCGCTTCATAAATGGAGGAGGATCTTCTACTCAAAGATCCGAAGGTTGTTTGACAAATCTGTTTGACACATATTTTCCCCGGATGTGCTGGTAAGCAAACCATTTTAAAAACATCAAGATCGGCACCCGCTTGCAATCATCACCGTGTTTTAAAAACCCTAGCCAAAATGTAGCTTCTGCCTCAATGTAATCGCTTTGAGGAGAACTGAGATGTCATTAATTGCTTGGTCATCTTATGAAAAATTGTTTGAAAGATAGTCTCGTGACTATGGAGGTCGCAACCTTGAAAGACAAACAACTTTTCTTTAACTCATGATATGCCTTTCTAAATTTTAACAATTCATATGATCCGAAACCTCAAATGACCTCCTTTATCAGACCAAACTCGCTTCCTTTGAACTTGCATACCCAAACTGTAGTCCCTCTCATGATCATCACTCACATTCGGGGAAACTCAGAGTTATTGTTTCACTATTCAGCAAAGGCAAACCCGGGCTTCGTATTTCTTTAAGTCAACACAGCGCTCCTCTGCTTGTAAATGAAGGAGGCGCCCCAACACTCGCTTGTAAAGAAGGAGGTTCCGGGCCATGAAAATATACCATTTTGTCGAGATAGCAGGTCCTTTTCTTACCGTGACTTCATGCCGAACAGAATGCAAGGTCTCGGATGAGTATTGCTTGTGTGTATATCTGTGCTCAAAGTTACATTTAGAAGCAGTTGTTCTTCTAATCAGAGATTCAAGTATTTCTCCCTCCCGAGATGAAGTTATATTTCATTTTGTAGAATCCATAAAATACCGTGAAACACCTAATAGTCACTTTGAGACCGTGGTTTGTGCAAGGCCGAGACCTAGGGTGTATGGCGCGACTTAGAGCCGTTGTCACTTTCATTTGTAGAGTGGGAAGGTCGGGCCATGATTGGTCTCAGAGCAGATGGAGTTTTTGGCCTTTTGATGATTTCCAAGGGTAAAATGTCTTAAAGCGCCACTTCCTAACATAGGGGGAGACTTTTGAAATGCATTTGGATTTGTCTTTTAAAGCCGAGGCGACTCAGCAGGGCTGAAGCTAGGTAGGATAGTGATAATGAGGTTTTGATTTCGACATGGGCTGACCGAAAAGTAGAAGGGCGGAAAAGTTTTGTAGGAGGGTTTTCTCATGACATATTGACATAAGGAAAACAGCTTCTAGAAAACTCAGTCAGATATAGTCATCACTAACATGTAAAAAAAATACCGATGGCTAATGCTGGCTCCATTTGGGAGGGCAAACTCTCCGTCAGAGGTGTCCGTACCCGGGGATCTTTGTCTTATGAAGACCAAGGCTCATCCATCGTCGTAAAATTTACCCTTCTCTTAATGTTATTTCGAAAAGCGACAAAGATGGTTAACATCAATGATATTCTTACCTACCCCACTATCTTTCCTAACATTTTTTCTTCTCTTTGGCGCATTGAACTAGCAAATTCTTTGACAATGTATATTTTTCTTTTTGCAAATGAACCTATCTATTTCACTTTATATCTCACGGAGTTCGCATTAAACTCGATGAACTCCTTCATTACTCTACCTATGCTAAATCAACTATCAAGATTAAGCGCTTGACAGATTTCATTCTTAATCTACAACATGAAATTCAAAAAATGACCAAATCAGATTAGGCACTATTTGTCATGCATTTCATGGCATAAAAGACAAGCTCGCACACAAATGTTATTTTGCAACAAAAAGGAAACTAGACAAGTGGGGCTAGATGTACAATGTGTTTTTCATCCCTCGGCTTTCTTTGGTTCCGTTTTAGGCATGTGGAACCGTAATCTCTCCCTTAATCTAAGCTCGTGATAAGTCAATCTTACACAATGTTGACTATCTTTGCACTCACTAACTTATCAAAGAAATAAATTTAAACATGCTCGCCTATGATTAGGCTAGATACCAAACAAGACATTGAAGCACTAGTAGCTGCATTTAGACTTGCTCACTTTCGAAAGACTCGTTCTTTGGAACATGGGGCCTTTGTTCTATCTTCACTTGCCCCTCTTTCTTTTTTTACTATTTTTGACTTTCCTATCTTTACCCGTTTTTGACTTTTCTATTATTTCAATATTTCAAACAATGGTATGTACAATGATCGAAAGTGTTTCAAACTCAAAAAATCTTCGAAATGACGGAATTTAAGCATCTTATCCTCGTAAGGATCTCCTCTCACCCTTGGCCCACTTAACTCCCCGAAAAGAAAAATTTGGGAAATTCTCTCTCTCTAACATGACATAGGGATTCAAGAATCTCTCGAATCAAATTCCTAATATCTTCCTTCGCACCTCTCTCAATATCTCATTCACTCCTTTCCTTCAGATGCTTTCCTCAAGTAATGCATGTATTCTCGTCATTCTTAAAATAGATAATGACATCATCAAGGTATGCAAAAAAATGCAGTAAATTTAAAACTCGGGAACATGGCCTTCATGAACAGACATTTCTCGATATTGGGTGGTTTGGCAATTTTGAACTCAATCGTATCTACCTCCCCGCAAACCGGAAAATCTTTGCCGTCTATTTTGCAAAGGAATCTTATGACCATGACCCGAAACATCATCTTGCAAGAATACATGATTAAAAGCACTTTTAATTGGTGAATCATGGTCTTGGGCAGAAAAAACATGATTTTTGTTATATGGAGATGCAATATTATTTCTAAAATCAAAGCGTATTCTATGGCCACCTCGCTTTATTCCCGATCATTTCGCTTGTTTCATAGCTTTTTGTGTTTACTCTGTTAAAGTTGTTCTTCGAGGAAAAGGGAGTGACACGTTGTTTTCCCTTGTTTTTTTCCGTAGAAATTAGTATTCGTATTAGAGATTTCTGGATTTTAGCATTTCTAATTTCTTCATGAAACATTTAATATGAGCCAACTTCGCAGTTCGTATACGGATTGTAAACTATCATTCTTACTCATGATAAGTTTATCCTGCATTTTCTCAAGATTTTGGAGTCGTTGAGGTTATGCTTTAAAGCTTTATTTGCGTAGTAGGATCACATGATCAGAAATCTTTGAGATATGTAGAAAAATTACACCTTGCTCCCGTAGTTCCAAACAAGTTTATGATGTGTAGATCTTCTAAAGCTTTTACCCTAAGAAATTTCCATAAGCTACTCATTGGTGTTTCCAATTCAAAGCTAGAGCAATTTGCTTGATAGTACATAAGGGTTTGTGCTTCTTGTTCTAATCCACTTTGTGAAAAGGATAATCCCACTTCCTCAAGACACGCTTGGTGGTCTGCGATCATGGTAGTTTTGAGCAAGTCTAGTTCATCATAAGGCACCCGTGACAACCGATGTGGTGGATCAAGTCTATATCGCTTTCTTTTCCGACTCTTCCTCCATAAGCTGGCTAATATGCATAATGAAAGAGTTCAAAGTCGAACGCAAGGAACACATTGGAATGTTGTTCCGGCCTATCTCGATTGCTAATCATATATTCTTATGCGATTCACTTCGTAGAGTATTCGGTCTCGACCAAACACAGAATGGTGGCGCATGACATGTCTAGCTGGATATTCCCTTAAGTTTGGCTCCCCAAGATCCGATAGAAGCATCCAGATTAGAGAATGTCTCAATATCGTATCCATGATTAGATGCTTCAGAGCCTGGCCAGACTAAAATAAAGGTATTTGATCAAACCTGTGCATTGACTCTACTTGAATCAAATGAATACAAGTCTTGTATGTCTCAGGATTTCCAAGCCTAATCTTTCCATTACTACCTTCGCATAAGATTATGCGAGGCGCTGAGTCTAGTATGGTATCAGGAGATTTGGTCGTGGATGTTTAGGCTAATGTAAAATGGAAGAGTAGCCCTCTCGAATTTTCCTCTACCTTTGGACCAAAACAATACTGTAGAGGTCATCAAGTGGGAGATTAACAAAGGTTTGCATCATTCCCTAGATTTAAGACTTTTAGTACTGATTTATAAGAGTTTTGGCAATGAGTTCAAGAAGAGGCATGGTGATCTTGATCTTGGCAATTTCACCTTCAAAGCTAAAAGGTAACCGGTTTAGATATGTTTGTTTCATTTTTCAACAATTTAATTGCCTATGTTCTCAGGTTTATGACCTGTTTTAGGGATTTTGTTTGCCATAGTTGTTTCGGTGACTTTTGTAGTAGTACTGTGAGTATTCGAGAGAGGACTAGTTTGGGTAACTTTGGCTTGGCTTTTGGTCGGTTTTCAATCTTGATTTATTGGGTTGCTCATCGCTTCTTGAGGATGCAGTATTAGGACTTTAGCAAAGATTCGATTTACCTTTCTTGGCATTATCTTGGTTTCTTTTGCTTTTAAGGTCATATTGCTCCGTGAGCTTCTCTATAATGGCATTCTCAAAATCTATGCAGGTGGTCACAAGATCTTCGTAGGTTGGTCTCATTCGGATTAGAGAAAAGAAACGCTTGTTCTTCTTCGGTGAGGTACACCTCACTTTCATTGTCAGACCCTATGAGGTTTAAATGATGTTCATCAAGAGGTTCTGAGTCCCTATCATCTTCTTCCACATAGTTTTCATTGAATGGTGGCCTGATCTGTTGATCATTTTCCCTTGGTCTGTTTTGGGGCTGTTCCCTCCTAAAGTTCTAGTTCCGGTTTCTGTTTGGAGGGTTTGGCTGGTTATCCCTAACAGGAGCCTTTTCATTGATCTTTTCCCACATTTTAGCCATGGATTTGACTAAGTCATCTATTCGGGGATCGAGGGAAGGTGATGAAGTGGAGACCTCATCTCTATATGTGACCTTTCTTTCTGATCTAGTTCTAGCTTTTTTTTCAGCTAAGTTGGCATCTACTTTTATAGCTATTTGTTGCATTTCCTCTAAAGTAGGGGGATCCTTGTCTCTCAAATGATATGTCATGTCCGGATCAAAGCCCTCGGGAAATTTTGCCAATGCTAAACCAAGTGGAGGTTTGAAATGAGGTGGGAGGGCGTTATATACACTGTTGAACCTAGTACAGTAAGCTTGGACACTTTCCCCATTTCCCCATTTTAGATTGTTATATTCTGACAGGATTTGAATGGGGTTTCTTCGGATTTCCCACCTATTTCTGAAGACTTGATGTAGTTCCTAGATATTGTGGATACTGTTTGGAGTTAAGCTTTTGAACCATGTTTTGGGTTCACCACCAAGACTTTGGGCGAATATTCTCATTCTGACAGTCTCGTCTTGTACCTCTAGGTATTCATAAGCATCAGTCATCCTACTTATATGCTGTTGAGGTGTAGTGGTGTCTTCTCCAGTAAAGTGTGGGATTTTGTCTTGATATTTGTTTGGGAGAGGAGCTAAAGGCGGTGGCAACACCAAAGGTGCGTACCAGGCTGCCATGACTGGAGCTAATGGGTGATGTACAAGATGAGGACTAGTAGGCTGAAATGAAGTGGTTTGAACAGTGGTGGTTTGACCAGGTGTGGCGGATGAACTGGGACTAGTGATCTGGTTTTGAGCAGATCTAGGATGATAGGAGCCAAACTGATAGAGAAGCTGGAAGTCAGGAGGAGTGGTAGGTGAAGCTTCTCTACTAGGACCCTGTGATGGGTCTAGGGGGTCAAGATCGTCAAAGTTTATATTACTAAATGATTTGCTCCTGGGAAGAGTTTGTGATGACTCTAGTTCCAAAGGTGAATCTAGTAGGATAGTGCGATGTTTAGGTGCAGATCTTGTTCTACGGATGGATATACCATTAGCTAGATGATCAGCTTCGGAAGCTTGCCACATAATCTTCTCTGGGTCATCTACTATGATAGGGGGATTTGGGTCTGGATGAGCTCTGGTATTAATTCTTCGTGAAGCCAGATTTTAGATCCAGAGTCTAAAGAGAATGGTATTGGTGAATGTTTTGGATGAGTGGTTTCTCTAAAGTTCTACTAAGGCGGAGGATGGTCCAAAATAAAAGGATAAACTAGTGGAGTCACCAGGTGAAACTGGGTTGTTGTTGTAAAGATAGCTATGGTCCACCACCAGTAACTAATCTGGGAATGTTTTTGGATTTTCTGAGTTTTAAGTGCAGCCTATGGTTTGTTAAAGTATTCTAGACTTGTTTCAACACTTCTCTAGGGTGATGAGAACAACAAGAGTTTACTTCACATGGATCTATGGACTGCTTGCTTGTTTATGGTACCTAAAGGACCAAAAAGTCTATAAGAGTTTGCCGGACTATTATGTACTCAGTGTCCCACCATCTCCCGCTATGTTAGTGATTGATGGGATAGGTCTGTTGTATAGTAACCTAGAGTTCGGTGAAATAGTAAGGCTTACTAGAATTTAGTGGAGTCGCCAGGTGGATTGTCAGTTGTTTTGAGGTATGCTTGTATGGTCCACCACCAGTAATGTCAAAAGCCAATCTAAGGGAGTGTTTTTTGGGTTTTTGAGTTTTATGCGCCTACAAGGTTTGGAAGAGTTTTCTATAACTGACTAATCATGTTGCTAAGATGGTGAGAGAGCTATTTTCTACCCTTCAGACAATATCTAAATTTACTAAGATTGATTGAGACTTCAAGAGTTACTAAGGTGTACTTAGATTGTCACTAACTCAGAAGGTCCTACTGTGAGTGTTACTATGTTAGTGAACAGTGGGATAAGTCAATCAGATAGTATTCTTTAAGGTCTCTTAAGGTATAGGGAAACTAAGCTTTTAAACACTCAGAGTCCCACTGTGATCGCCATTATGTTAGGGTGGCGATGAGGTGGCTAAAAGGCGAGTATTCTTGAAAATAAGGGACTTATAGAGTTCTAAGGTGTTCTTAGATTGTCACTAACTCAAATAGGTCCCACCGTGATCGCCATTATGTTAGGGTCCCGTGATTTGGCCGATTGGCGAGCCAAATGACAATGTAACATCAAACTAAGCTTTGGAGCCCAAGTACCTAGCCTTCCTGGACTCAGAGAGGGCTCTCTCTATTATATGCAAAAGATATCGGTGTGTTTTCTTATGGTATTCTGATATTAGGCTAGTTATGAAGTGAGTTTTTTTTATTTTTTGGGGTTTTTAAAGTTCGTGAGGGATAAAACTGATCAAAGACATAAACTAGATAACAAGATGTAGATAAATTGGGCTATGGGGTCAAACAGGTCAAGGAAGCTATGAGATGATGATGTAAGGTTGCTGTAGGGCCGATTTGATTCACGGTAGAAGGGATCTTTGGGCAAAATGGATTGAATGGACAACAAGTTTGTGAAAGACAAGGGATTTCAAGTGTAACTAGTTGATAGCAGACATAAACATGTTATAGCAAACCATTAATCATGCTAAATGTAACTATGAGCTAATTAAAACATTGAAATCAAACATTCCAGCCATACATAGAGGTATAAGACCCTCTAACTTCGGGAAATGGCTATCAGACTTTGGGGAAAACAAATAAGAAAAACTAACAACTCATAAACTACGACGGAACGCCTAAACATAGTCTCTAAGTCATTGGGCACTTTGACAAACAAGCTTTCATAGTTTTAGGCAAAGGGCTAGATCGGGACTAGGCCTCCTTGGTTCAACAAGATGATCAACAAATCAGTCAAAGAGAAAGTTTTATGGACAGAACTATGGACAACTTATAGGTAGGCATGGCACACCATACATCCTACTCAACATACATAGAACTTGTAAATAAAACTAGCAAACATTATCCTTAGGTTACTAAAGAGCAGTTAAGAATTCTTTAGCATAACAAAGGAAGAAGAAAACATCAAGCTATGAAGATTCAGGAATTTTGAGGTGCCTCCATGGGCATATCTCAAAACTAATCTTTACTGATCTATAGCAGCAAGAAGCATGTATTATGGATGAAAACTAGAAGACAAAAACATAGCAAGAAACACTATACCATTCTACCATGTCATGGAATCCATCACCAATCCTTCAACATTCCTCAAAAGCATCCAAGAGGCAGTCCAAAAATCATAACACAAATTTGTTCTTCAAAGCTCATATGACCAATGTATTAATTCTTCTCTCAAGTTTAGCCTCTGATTTACAATGAAACCCATGGAATAAATAGGCTTGAGGGAGGAAAACCTCATGGAGCAACTAGCTATCCCATTGGCCAAGTCAAAATATCTAAACTTGTCCTTGAGGCTTTGCAAAGCCCAAGGCACAAAATATCCCATAAAATATCTAAAAATCTGCTAAAAACGGAAATTATATTGACTTTACATCATTTCCCAAGGATAAAAATAGCTTAACGCACATTTGGGAAAAGCAGATTTTTGAGGTTCAAAAATTACAAAAATACTTCATATTTATGCCTGAAAAAGGTCCCCTGACTTGCTGGAGGCAATTGGCAGTCTTCCCGATGTCGAAATGAGGCTCATGAGGGCTTGCTGGAAAGCTCTCTATGTCTGCTTTCTGGCGCAACTGAAACCATCTCAATCCGAGGCCTGGAAGTCATCCAAAACTGTACCTGTGTGTAAAAAACCAGGAAAAAGCAGACTGCTGATATGGCGGGCAGAATGTGCAAAAAGAGGGCATTTTTCGCCAATTTGAGGGGGCGAATGATCTCCAAATGCCCTAAAAATTGCTGGAGACCTGCTCATGGAATTATGGCATCCATCGGTATCATCCTCCTCCCTTGACAACTCATCAAACTGAAATGGCGAAATTATGAGTTTTTGGCCAAAAACCCAAAAAATGCCAAAAAACAAAAAGTTGCCGAAATAGGCCCAAAATTGGCATGCATGACCCTCAAGGGTCCATAGCAACATGCTCCGAAGGTGATGCCAAAATATCAAGGGCTGATATGCTTTTCCCTTCTTTTCGTGCCTGGCACTTTCCCTTTGCCTTCTTCAATTTCTCTTGAGCTACCTTTAATTTTCGCCTGCCAAACTGATTTAGCTTCTGAAAGTGATGAGTCCTCTTTCTTTGCAGTTCAAGATCCCTGTTCGCCCTCTCAAGTTTCATTTCCAAATGCTTGTTAGCTCTCTCAAGCCATGCTTCTTTGTTTTCTTCAATTTCCTGTTCAAGGAGTGCAGTGAGAGGAAAGGCTTGGAAATGGGCTTGTTCTTCTGCTCTCTTCTTTTCCAAGGCTCTTTTAAGCCCAATGGTCCTAGGCTTCTTCCACCTAGGCTGATCTTCCTCTTCCTCCTCATCAAACTCACCAAGGAGTTCTTCTACCCTCGCTTGCGCCTTAGCTGCCTCCTTTTTATACTTGATTGCCCGTGCTTCATGGATAGCTGCATGAACTTTCATCTGTTTGTTTTCAACCTCCAAGAAGTGGTTGAAATTCCTCGCCCTTTGAAGATCTTCCTCTAATACCTCAATTTGCCCTTCTTTGTGAATGAGGAGGTTTTCAAGGAGGCGGGCCTCATTATCACTATCATCGCTTGGGATAGGGATGACAGCTAATTCACCTCCATGCTTTGTACTGTCTCCAAGTTGGCTTTTACCTTTGAAAGCCAATCTGGTGCTTTTCCTCCTTGGCATGATAAAAGATGTCTTTTTGGGCAATTTCCTCTTGCTAGGAGCAACCTTTGTCACTGTTTGAGTGGCAGCCTTAGCTTGCTGTTCTTTATCTTGCACTTGCTGCTGTTCCTCATCATGGACCTGCTGCTGTCCCTCATCACCTATCTGTTGCTCATAAGTTTGTACCTGCTGTTGTCCCTCATCATGGACCTGTTGTCCTTCATCACCTATCTGCTGCTGTCCCTCATCGTGGACCTGATATCCTTCATCACCTACCTGCTGTTGTCCCTCATCATGGACCTGTTGTCCTTCATCACCTATCTGCTGCTGTCCCTCATCACTAATCTGCTGCTGTCTACTACCCTCTCCTTCATCCTGTTGACTTGGCTATCCAGTAGTCATTCTGAGCCTCCTAGGAGTAGGCCTACTAGACAAAGGTACTGGGCGATGGACAGGCTGAGTAGGAGAAATATGGGCAGGAGGAATAGTAGCAAAATCTGGATGGCTGATGAATAATTCCCATGAAACTTCTTTATTCTCTAGCTGGTATAAGAAGATAATCTTGATCAAAGAATGATGAAAAAGAGAAGGGATTTGCTGAGGTGGGGCCTTCTTTTGGACAGTAGATGCCATCTTTTCTATGCTTTTGAACAAAAAATAAGGGAGGTTTAGTTGCCTGCTTCTGGTAAAATGCATCAGTAAGCGCACATGGTAGGCATAAATTCGATCAAACCTCCCTTCACAAGTGAAATATAAGCGGACATGGTAGGCATAAATTCGATCAAACCTCCCTTCACAAGTGAAATATTTCATTATGGCTTTCATCGGTGGAGCATAGCTGTCAAGGAGATATGAAAAAGGGAAGATAGCAGTGACATCCCCTCTATGTTCAGGCTTGATGAAAGGTTTGTAATCCTCTAAGTCAAGATGAGCTTGTTTAAACCACTTTTCGCCATGATACGGGATCTTGGTGGCCTTGGACACATACCTTGGAGAAATTTTGAAATCAAGATCCGCCACTTGGAAGTGTTTTTCTTTGAATCTCAGGGCGCACAAGTGTGTTAATGGCGAAAAACTCTTGACTTCTTCTATCTTCTGGCAGAAATCAAGGTGGCCTACTTCATGGAAGTTGAAAAGTATAGATGGATGAGCATTAATCTCTTCTGTAGAGATGGGCTCATATCTCTTATGTGGACCACTCCTGTTGTCTTGCCTTGGAGGCATTTTAACCTGAATATGCTTTGGAAAAGACAAACTGCCCTCACTGTGTGTAAAAATGCCCTGCTGGAAACAAACTGTGTCACTATGCTGCTTGGACAGATAGACAATGTGAGGTGGATGGTTTGCAACAAGTGTCTTTGTAATACACAACCTCCTGTTCTCTTAAGAAAAAGTCTTGTTTCACCTTTAGAATATCTCTGTCAGCAGATTTCTCTGTAGGAAATAACACAGTGAAGAGAAGAGCAAACTGCTGTGTAAATTTCCTGTATACAGTATTGAAAAAATCACTTTTCCTTGTGGATTTGTTAGAGGCCAATCAACACACCTGTATTTGTGTCTCCAAGACAAATCTTAATCATAAAAACCCTGCTCTTCAGAAATGGTCTTCCACTTCAAAAATATCACAGTCAACAACTCTTCAAAATGATATAATATAGTGAAAAGAAGGGCAGACTGCTAGAAGGATTTTTGCTGTGAGAAAGTGCTAAAATCACCCTGTTCCTGAAACTTTAGATGTCAACCAATACACCTTACTCCTTGCTCAAGGAGACTTTCAGTCATTAACAACTCTGCCCTGTATAAGTGTGCCAACAGTCCACTAATCTTGCATCTCTTGCAAACTACCATAACTATGTCTAGACAGTCAATGCACAGGGCTGGAGCAGAAATGACAGAGTTTTTAGAAGACTATAAAGCTTTTAGGCAGAAACTGTGTAAGACTTCTTTTCAAAACAATCAAAGGTTCCTTATGAATGTAACCCTCTGGTTATGTTAGAAAAACCTCTGCTTGGATGGATAGCAACTTGTCAAATAGGTTTTCAACACTTCAGATCACCGTGTAGGAAACACTGTTTTTTAGCTATAGTGACAGGTTTAGAAGGTTTTGAAAACTTTGATACGAATAGTTGTAGTGCTTGAGCACACTGATCTCTTTAGAGGTACTTCCAGCAGTGAATTTATCCCATAAACACAACTCCAAACTAGGGCCACAATTTGAGTTTAAATTTTCATGTTATTTGGAAAATATTTGAAATCGAGGAGGAAGATATATGAGAATACCTTCAATTTTGATGAGAAAATACTTTCAGAGGGCTGGAGTGGCACCGTAGGTCTTCAAAGTATGCGCGACATTCTTTCAGCAAAGAACGGCGCGCAGAATTATACCCGGGTGGCCTGTCGGGTCGGCCTGTCGGGTGGTCGGGCGCCCTGTACAGGCGCGTCGCGCCACTGTACAGGTGCGTCGCGCCAACACTAACCATCAGTGTAAACACTCTCCCAGGCGCGTCGCGCGGGTTTCCAGGCGCGTCGCTTGGCCTTTAACAGTGCCACACTCTGCAAATCGACCAGAAATTTGTTGTTTTGATGCTGAGGGCGGCGTGGAACTTTGTTTGCAGTTGGAAAGCGATAAACTCACCCTCGACCTCACTCCTTATATCACTTCAAAACAAATCTTCAACGGTCACTTCCTTTTTAAATGCAAAGTGGACTTTTGGTTTGGCTTCTTTGCAAATTTTCACAGTCTTTTTGACACTTTTGAATATCCTCGGTGCATCTCATACTTGAACCTCTTTATAAAAACACAAATGGCTTTAAAAACCAGAACCTTGTCTTACTCATGCACCGGTGTTTGAACAGTGATTTCCTGTTTTGTTCTTTGGGTGATAAACACCGAACTTCAGACTTTGACAAATAACTTGTTAACTTCCACATCACCTCTGCCTCTTGGTGAGAAGATAAATTTAACCTCTTTGATTTTTGAATTTCAAAGTGTCCTTTCTAGCTGCTTGAAAGTGACAAGGCCTCTCCTTGAAACTGACTTAAATGCCAAGTGTCTTTTAAATCTATTTTCTGACTGTGTGTACAAAATGCAGTTGTACTTGCTTATGCTCTATTCGCCTTTGTATATTTGAAAAGGGAATTTTTCTTTGATACCTCTTTTTACTCAAGATGCACTGATATGGTACCCTTTCTCTTTTATGATGAACATGCCTATACTTGTTTTAAAATATTTCTCCAGAAACTAAAAATAGGCCAAATCACTCTTGTACTTGATGAACCTGTAGACTGACTTGTAGGACCCCTGGTTGCAGAAGAATTTGAAATGCTGCCTCAAATTCTTGGACCTTTGATTTAAAAAAAACTTATCCTTTCAACACACTTTCTTGCTTATAGGTGTATCATCTGCGCCATATCTGTCCTTTGGAATGATGAAAACTGTGTTTGTTTTAAGACATTTAAATAGTGACAGTTTATCAAAACAAACTCCTTTTGCCTATTCATAAAATTGTATACCTATTCACCATGTCCATCTGAAAGGATAAGCTTGTAAAACAGGAAAAACAGGGTTCTTTGATACACAGTTACCATTTTGCTTTGACCAGTGTATTGACCCTTTTTGTAATAGAACCATTCCATAACTCGACTATGTTCACTGTTTTACCTTCTTGGTGATTTTTTAACAAGGAAAAACCATTCAAAATGTGTCAAAAGCATTTGAAAAGCTTTGAAAACCATTTCTTGAAAAGCGCTCCTTTGGACTTTTGGCATGTGACAGTGGATTGTTGTTTGATCCTTTCCCTTAAGGAAACTGCCCCTTTTTTGGTATCAATGGCATACATATTCATAATGTTCCCTGTCCATCATGATGTATATTTTGAAAGACATTTTACTATGGGTAATGCATTTTGAAACATAACCACCATCTTTTACCTGTGTAAAAGACTTTTGCTCTCTTCCTTTGCCTCTTTCCACTGCACCTTTCTGACTAATCAGTTTTCAAAAATTTCCAATGCTTTGGCCATCTGCTCATAAATGGAGGAGGCTCTTCATCAGGTAAGGTATCTGAAGGTTGTTTGACAAATCTGTTTGACACAGCTTTTCCCTGGATGTGATGGTAAGCAAACCACTTGAAAAACATCAATACTAGCACCTCTGCCTGCAATCATCATTGTGCTTCAGAAAAACCTTAGCCAAAGTGACACTGTCTCCCTGCACTGCTCTGAGGGTGACTGAAATATCAATATTTGCTTTAGTCAACTTATGACAGATTTTTGAAAGATAATCTTTGTGACTATGGAGGTCAGCACCCTTTGAAAAACAAACAACATTTTCTTCTGCCTGTGTAATGGCATGCTTTGTCAGCACCTCTTCAATTTGATCTTGTGGACAAGCAGGCTGCTTATGATTGGAATTTTTACTAATGACATGCCTTTCTAAAGTTCAACAGTTCACATGCTTTGAAAGCTTCAAATGACCTCTTTTATCAAACCAGACTCTTTTTCCTTTGAGCTAGCATATTTCAAACTCTATCCCTGTTATGATCATCACTCACATTCATAAAACCTGGAGATATTGTTTGACTATTCAGTAAAAGGAAAACCTGGACTTTTGCAATCTTCAAAGTCAATACTGGCCAGCGCCCTCTGCTTGTGGATGAAGGAGGCGCCCTAACCCTCTGCTTGTAATTGAAGGAGGTTCTGGGCCTTGACAATTTACCAGTTTGCTGTGACAGTGGTGTCTTTCTCTTACTGTGATTTTCATACTGGAAAGAGCTGCAAGGTCTTGATGAGTGGCTCTCTGTTTTGCAGATATATCTCAGGCTCATGTTACATTTAGAAGCAGCTGTTCTTCTAACTCTAAATTCAAGCATTTCCTCCTGAGATGAAGTTATATTTCCTACCTTTGTAGAATCCATAAAACATTGTGAAACACCTAATGGCCAGCTTAAGACTGTGGTTTGTATAGTGCTGAGACCTAGGGGTATAAGTGGTGCGACTTAGAGTGGTTTGTTAGTTTCATTTGCAAAGTGGGAGGTCAGTCATGGTAGGTCTGTTACAGATGGAGGTTTTTTGGCTTTTCGATGATTGCCAAGGGTAAAATGCCTTAAAGCGCCACTTCCTAACATAGGGGAGACTTTTGAAACAGATGTAGATTTGCCTTTTAAAGCTGATGGGCCAACCAATAGGGCTGAAGCTAGATAGGATAGTGATAATGAGATTTTGATTTTGTCATGGGTGGACATGGAAAGTAGAAAGGCGAAAAAAGTTTTAGGAGGGTTTTCTAGATGACATATTGACATAAGGAAATCAGTTTCTAGAAAACTCAACTGTAGATATAGTCATCACTAACATGTAAAAAATACTGATGGCTAACAGGCCCCACTCAATTAGGTCATTTCCTTCATGAAATAAATCTCCCTCCAAAACTGTGTTATTCCTCAATTAATCTCCACTCCTCCATAACAGCATTGTTGACTTGGTCAAAGTTGACTAAACCAACATGATCCAACCCTTGTTCACATTTGGAGGTGCTCTATTTAGCTGCTGAAAAGGTTTGATTTCACACTTGAAGTGTTTTTATTGCTACTTATGATACTTATGGGCCTCCCCACCGACTTATTCACCTACCTAGTGATAAAAAAGACTATAATATTACATTTATCTGAAGGCTAAATTTTTGGAATATTGCATGCACATCTTGCCATGCCTTATCACTAGACACATTTTAGCATGTTTGACATGCCTTCACACTATTTGGCACATCTTAGCATTCCCTAGCACGCCTTGGCACTCATGTCCTCACAACTAGCCTTTAGATTTTTTCACGACTTGGGGACTCAATCAAGTCCTTGTCTACTACAGTTCATGTGACAATATTGGCCTGCTTCAACCACAAAAATTGACCAATTGCACCTACTACAAGTATATTGTGCCTTGTTCACCTAAGAACTACCTATAACTCATCTTATGCCACTCATGTCCAAGCTCAACTTGTCCCACTTAACTAGTTACCAAGACAAGGATCACACGATCTAGCCATGGCCATAAAACAACTAAGAAACATAGCTTACACAATAAATATTTCACATGTATGTTCAGTTCATATAAACAGTAGAACATTAACTGAGATTTTACAAGAACCACAAGATGCACAAGCCACACAAGATATAAGTTTACACAAGTCAAGTTCCCCAAAAATTATACACAACAATGTAAAATATGCAAATATCTAGAATAGTTTAAAACATGAGCATGTAGCCAAAGTGTGCCACATCTCGTTTAAAAAAAATATCTAAAGGCAAAACAATGTTGTGCCTAACACAAAGTGATTTCACTTTGTATAAAATTGCTATGTCGAGCCTTGTATAACAATTGTAGGCTTGCTTCCTGTAAATCATATTTTTAACTTCTCCTAACGCACTTCGTCCTTAGCACACTTGAATTCACTAAAACTCCCTAGCACACACTCTTATTCATTCCTTTCCATGAATCTTGACCTAGTTATACCTTGATATGCCCTGACACTCTCTAGCACTCTAATTCAACATGCATCGAAACTTTTTGAAATGTGTTATCATGCCTTTTCATTCCTTTTCATGCCCTAACCCTCCCTAGCTATCATGCCCTCACAACTACACTTACTTAATTTTCCACTTGGGAACCCAACCAAGCCCTCGCCTGACTACAAGAGCTTGACCAAGTTACGTTTACTAAAACTAGACTATGTTGTTTAATTATGTAGCTTGGTAGGTACTCCACAAGCCTAGTGAGATGGGTTTGTGCGAGTTTGGTCACAAAAGGCTTTGTGGGCAAAGAAGCCAAAAAAACAGATTTTGGACCGAAGATGGGGTTTAAAATCTAAAAGAAAATTAAAAGGGTAAATTAAAATTTCCTAAGGTCTAAGTGGATAAAACTCTTAAGTTCTAGAGGGTTCCCAAGAGGTCTAGGAAAAACCATTTAAGGAGGCCATATGATTAAGGAAATAACATCAAGTGAGAAGGAGCTCATTTGATCAAGGGGGCGAAGAGAGATGTAGTCCTAAAGAGGCCATGATCATTATCATGTTGAGCATTCATTGAGATTCCTCAGTATGATTTGGCACGGATTAATATTAAAGTTATTTGAGATTAATTATTGGAAAGTAGAAGAGAAGTAACAGAGGATGATTTTGCACTTAGAATGCACTAACACTTGTCACTTGACACTTATTTCCACCTAGTGTTGGTGTGCATAGCATGCCCCTCATCAAAAATCTAAATTGATGGCTTATTAACTCTATGATGTGTTCATTTCCTTTTATTTTAACTTGTTTCTACTTTTTGTTGCATTGATAGTCCCTGACACGTATTGTCACACCTTGGCATGCCTTAGCACTTTACACATCTTATCATCCTTGAAATGCCTTCAAACTATCTGGCACATGTTATCATTCCCTAACATTCATTGGCACTCATGCCCTCACAACTAGCCTTACATATTTTCACGACTGGGGAACCCAATCAAATCCTTAGCAACTCCAGTTCATGTGAGATTGCTCTGCTTCCTCTGTAACAACTTGATCAATTGCACACTCTTTTTCTTTCATTTCCATGCATTATGATATAGTGCTCCTTTATGTTTCTCTAGCTCTCCCTAACACTCCTTGGCACACATTGGCATGCCGTGGAACTTGGCACATCTTGGCATGCTTTCCTAGCAAAATATCATGCCTTGGAATTTCCTAGCATACCTTGTCACTCCATTCTTAGCACACCTATAAATTTCTAACACTCCCTATCACACACTCTTATTCATTCATTTCCATGCAATTGAAACTAGTCATCCATTATGTTTCCGTGGCACTCCCTAACATGTGTTAGCGCCAAAACTTAGCACCTAGCACATATTGGAATTCCTAACATACCTTGGAACTTTCTAGAATTTTTTAGCACTTCCTGGGATTTCCTTCACACCTTGGCACTCCCTAGTTTTCATGCCCTCATATTAGAAAACCTTGCTTTTTTTGCAACTTGGGAACCCAACCAAGTCATTGAAAAAATAGTGTTGTGTCTAGCACAAATTCTCCCTTTGTCTAAAATTTCTTCATCCATCCCCTTATCGCAATCATAGGCTTGCCTCCTGTAAGTCCTATTATGAAATTTTCATAACACACTTCGTCCATGGGATGCCTGGAATTCACTGACACTCCCTTAAAAACACTCTTATTCATTTATTTCCATGAAATTTGAATTATTTCTCCCTTTTGATACCCTAACACTCCCAAACACTCCTTGTCATGCATTAACACTAACTGGCATGTGTTAGCACACCTTTTAATTCATTGGGACACCCCAACACTCCTTAATTTTCATGTCCTCATAGCTACCCTTATTTTTTTTAAGACTTGGGAACCCAACTAAGTCCTGCCTCGACTACAAAAACTTGAGCAAGTTTAATTTACTACAACTAGACTATGCCTTGTTTGCCTAAGAATGGATTATAAATAATTTAGGCTACTCATGGCCAATATTAACTCATCCCACTTAACAAGTTACTAAGTCAAGGTTCACATCCAATCATGGCCATAAAACAAATGGGAAGCAGAGTTTACATCTCGACATGCCATAACATCTAGAATGTCTAACAATCCCCTAGCTCTATGTGGCACGTGTTAGCATCCCCTGCATTCCTTGACATGCTTTGGATCTCCCTAACACACCCTACCATTCCTTGAAATGTCCTAGAACTCTAGCATGCCTTGGCATTGCCTAGCATATAACCTTGTCATTCCTTCTTTAGCACAGTTGGAACTCACTGACACTCCCTATCACACACTCTATATTTGTTCATTTCCATGCATTTTGAACTAGTACTCCCTTATGTTTCTGTGGCACTCCCTAACACTCCCTGATACACATTGGAACACCCTAACACTAGGTATATCTTGCCATGTCTCCCTGGCACTCTAACATTCCTTAGCACTACCTAACATACATTGTCACTCCCTCCTTAGCACACATAGAATTTTCTAACAATCCTTGTCACACACTCTTATTCATTCATTTCCATGCATTTCGAACTATTTCTCCCTTGTTTTTCCTTGTCACTCCATAACACTCCATGACATGCATTGGCACACCCTAGCACTTGGAACATCTCGGCATGTTTCCCTAACCTCTAGCATACCTTGTCACTCCCTTTTTAGCACACCTGGAACTCACTGACACTTCATATCACAATCTCTTAATTGTTCATTTTCATGCATTATTTTCACCTAGTGCTCCCTTGTGTGTCCTTAGGACTCCCTAACACTTCCTATCATGTGTTGGCACACCCTGGCACCTGGCACATCTTGGCCACATGCCACTCTAGCACACTAGCATGACTTAGCACTGCCTAGCATACCACGTCACTCCCTCCTTAGCACACCTAAAACTAACTGACACTCCCTGTCACACACTCTTATTCATTAATTTCCATGCATTTTTACATATTTCTCCGTTGTGTTTCCCTAGAACTCGCTAACACTCAAAACACATTGGCACTTGGAACATCTTAGTATGCTTCCCTAGAACTCTAGCATGCCTTGGAAATATCTAGCATATATTGTCACTCCCTCCTTAGCAAACATGGAACAAACATGCCCTATAACTCCCTGACACATATTGGCTCTTGGCACTTAATGGCACTTGAAAAATCTTGGCATGTGTTTGGATGCCTTGGAATTCCTTGGCATGGTTTAGGATAAAATTAATTTGAGATCAATTATTCACAATTAAGAGAGAGGTAATAGAGGATGATTTGGCACTCAAGACACTCTAAAACGTGGCCCCTGACATCTATTCATTTATTTTGATTTTAACTTGGTATCCCTTTTTTCACCTAACACTCCTTGACACATGTTCACATACCCTAACACCTGGCACATCTTTTCATGCCTTAACACATGACATGTCTTGGCATGCATGACAAGCATTGGCATTGTTAGCCACCTATAAATTTTGATATATCTAATGGTGGCTAAATTTGTTGTCGAGCCTTCAAGAGATATACTTCCTTTGAAAATCCACCATCTTTGAAGTCTTAGTATGATTTCTGATCCTTTGAATTAATATTCACTGCTGTTTCACTATAATCCTCATCAAGAACCTCAAGGAAACCTTGTAGATCATCCAGAGGACTACTTCCTGAGGCTGCTTTCATCAAATCTTTTCCTTCTTATTCTGCCATTTCCCCTCTTAAAAAAGTAGTCTTTGTACCCTTTTTGAAGGCCTCTTTTCACCCTCTCATCCCTCATAAATCCTTTCTTAATTCATTCCATCCATTCATTTTACTTTTAAACCTCTTATTCAACCCTATTAGAACCCCAAAATCCTCTTAAAAGACCTTCATTTTTTTCCCAAAACTCACTTTTTCACTAAGGCACAAAGCCCCTTTCTGGACTTTAGTCTAGCCCCTTCCCTATCATAGGACCACACGCCACGACTGGGCACATAAATCCTTAGCCTTTTTCTTTTTCACACCCGGTCACCTTTTTTTTCATGGGACCATGTCCACGCCTTTTCCCTGAAGCCCCTAACTTTTTTCCTGCAAAACCTCGTTTCCCTTCATATCTCTTCATTTTCTCATCCTCCCTCGAGCTTTAATCTTAACCATTGGATCTGCGGATCTAACAGCTCACGCATGACCCGACCATCACCCCACTGTCCTCTTCACGACAAAATAACATGTCACTTACCTGCCCCAGGATTTGTTCCAACCGCGCACCTTATCCTCCATCGCGCTCTCCCACAGCCGTTTGATCTCCCGATGATCATCCGACGGCTAGCGCGCGATATCGCGTAATTTTTGAGCCTCCCCTGCAGTGTGCTACTTCCGTGCGAAATAAGCAGGTTTAAAAATCCACGTGCCAGTCAGTGTATGGAATCACATTCCAAAAGGTAATACCGCTGCGCCCCCCCCCACCTTTTGTTGCTCGAAAACCATCCCCGGTTTCTGCCATACCACCCTCCACAATGTAACTTTAGCTTTTAATCCTAGCCATTGATCTTTGAGATCGCACGGCCCATGTTATATCACGATTGTTTCCCATATCTCTCCCAAACGACTCCATCAAGAAATCTCCACCGTAGATCGTCCTGATCTAACGGTCCATGTTCATCCTCGCACCCAGACCCTCACTGAACCTGGTTATCTGCTCTGCCAGGGTTTTTTCTGAATTTATGCTACAATCACATTCTTCCTCACTACTCCTCTACCGCCCCAGAGCCTCTACAAGTATTCTAAACCAAGCCCATAGGATTTCATAACATGTTTTCATGTGTTTGCAGGTTTTTTCATGGCCGATGAAGGATGAACATTTTACAGTCACAAAAGTGACAAAAAGGCTCAGATAGCAGTCTCAGGGCCAAGAATCAATGTCAAGAGGACTAGAATAGAAGGGTGAGGTCATGTCAATCAATGGATCCAATCCATGAACCCTCAGTGACCCTCCAACTCAGTGAAACCCGCCACCTGTACACAGATCACTCAGAAAGGGGTGGAGATCACATATCTAGTGACAGAAGACACAACATAGAAGATTAACATCAGTAAATAAGTAGTTCGAGAAATCAGCAAAGTGAAAGGATAAACAAAGCTAAAATAGGTGAAGTACAAAGGAACAGAGTAGTTATTGGTGTAGAAGCTGACTGACACAGACATTATCCATATCAATGCACACAAGCCTGCCAAGCAGTTATTACACCAAGGAGGCTGCTACAAACTGTCAAAAGAAATTATTTAGAATTATGGTTGTCTTCATAGCCCATTCTTCCACTTAACCCACACCAGAGGAGATAACAATACCACTGCAGATAGTATTTCCCCCAAAGGACACCCTGTGGGTGATTTCTGTCATATCAAAATGGTCTCAACAAGCTACAAAGTTATTGATCCTGTCCAGAATTTATTGAAATTTTTATGACATAGAATGGAGCATTCAAATGCCCTCTCCTATCTCTAATGATGATTAAAACCTTCTTTACCTAATTTCCCCATTTTTCCTATAAATACTCTTTGAAGTCTCATTATAAAAGGTTGGCATTTGGTGTTTTTTTAAGTAATACATATTGCTGCTTTGAAGAAGCATTGGTGTTCTGAAGGAGTGTGGAGGTCTTTGTTTTCCTGTTGATGAAGGAGGCTGGACCATTGGATCCCTGAGCCTGTTTTTGGTGAATTACTTCTTATTGTTAATGTTATTTCCTGTTTTTCCACTTTGCTCCATCATGCTTTGCTTACAGTAGGATAAAACGTTTAAGCAAAGAAATGTATCTTAGAAGCACCTCTGACCTGTTTATCCTTCACTATTTATATTTTTTCCACTAATGAACATGACAGGGTAGTCTAATAACTCTCTTGAATATTCAATTTGTTTTATTTCAGAAATGGTAAATTCAGTTGTGGTAAAGACTGTTTAGGCGTTCCCTCTTTCTTTGCCACTGAATATTGTATCTGAAATCTCACTTTAATTATTAATGTTTGCAATTTCACAGAGAGGTATGTTTCAATCATACCCTCTGTTCTTATTGTAGTTATTGTGTTGAAGGTCCCCATAATTACAGTCCTAGATGTCTAAGGCGTTCCCTCCTCTTTGAATGCAATTGTATGTCTTTGTTGATTAAGCTCTCAACAGTGAACTGATAGGAGGAAATAGGGCGTTCCCCAAATCCTTTAAGTCATTTGTGAAAGGGTTTAGTTTTCTTTTCACTCTTAATCCTTAATGTTCATCTCATTTCGCCTATATTATTCAACAGATCCTTGACCAAGTTAGATTTTCCCACTAGTTTCCCTTCCTTCTCAATAAAAAATATTTGGATTTTCACGTGACTCCATTGCCCATGGATTGTAGATTTATAGGATCTATCTATACAACATGAAACATATTTTTCCAACCAAACAAAAAAAACAACCCTGCACTTCATAACTAGCCTAAAAGCAACCTCTGAAACATTCAAGACATATCCTTATAAACATATTGAGAGATCCCTCTCTGAGGCTAGGAGGGCTAGATCCTAGAGCTCTAAAGATTGGTTCTGATATTGCATTGTCTTTTGGTTAGTCAATCTACCAAAACACAGGACCCCAACATAATGGAGATCACGGTGGGACCTTCTAAAGGAAGCACTAAACATACACATTTCTGAAACTTTAGAAGTTCCTGTACTAAAAGAACACCCTGTGGACTTATCCCACCACTCACACCAACATAATGGCAATCACGGTGGGATGTACTAAGTATATGATAGCCTAGATAACTCTTGTGCACTCTTTAGTCCTACAAATCTCTAAGAAAATTAGTTAGTAAGCCATAGAGTAGACTCTTTTTGTTTGAGCACCTTCGCTAAGCATTAAGATCAGACATAGGACACTCTCATAACCATAAAAATATATAAAACCCAAAAAAAATTCAGATTGGCTTCATGATAAACATTGGTGGTGGACCATAGAATGCATTGAGAAAACCAAATCATGCTGATGGTGGACAGCAAAGTTCAAAATCTTCCACCTGGTGACTCCACAATCACAAAAGACCTAATGACTCCACTGGTAGAAGACTCTGAATTGGTTGAAAAGATACAGTGACCTCTTTTTTACAAACATAGATTCAAGTATGGACAGAGAAGCAAGACTAGATACATTATTGGACATAATGGAAAAAATGATGTACATACTTGATAAAATATTAAATAGGCATGAGGTTCATATAGATGTTGATTATCCAGAGCAACCTATGTATTTCCCTGATCAAACACAAACTCAACCAGTACAAGATATAAACAACAAACAAAATATGTATGATGAGCAAGATTGCGAAGAGAACAATGAGGAAGATTGTCAAGAAGGTATTGATTGCCTACCTATACCTTGTGTTGTGCTGTTAAAAGAACTTTATGAACAAGCTGCAAACATAAACAAGGAAGAGTACCCTGAGGAAATAGTCAACCATCTTGAACTCGCAAAATATAAAATAAGAGAAGAGACAACACAACTAGAATCTCTGCCTTTACATTATGACTCATTTCATATTATTAAAGAAGAATGGCATCCTGAAAATATAGTAGAGACAACTCATGAACCTTATATTCAAAGTGACTATCATGAATATCATGAGGAGTTGTTTGAAACTGAGATAGATCAGGAAAGAGAAGAAAGTCCTCAAATTTTCCCTGCAAGAAAAAGTAATGATTCCCTAGAAGAGGCTCAAGAAGACATCCAGCTTCAAAATTAGTCAATACAAGAGAAAGAGGATTGTTGTACTTCTATCCAAAGCAAAAGAAAAATTCCTCTTTTGATAGAAAGAGAAATTGACCAAATATTAAACAAACAGCCAGCCCTCGAAACTTCATTTGAACAAAACACTTCTGCTCATTAGCCTACTAAACCTTGTTGTATTAAACTAGAAAATAAGCTTGTAGATCAGCTTAAAGAAAATCAGACTGATAACCCAATATGCTTGATTGGTGAAATTGTTTATACTAATTATTTTCCAATTTTTGATCAATTTGATGATGATGATGAGCTTCAAGCAGAAACTAATCATGCAGGGCAACCAACAGTTGATTGGTGTCATGAATTTCATTATCATCAGCTTGAAAGCAGCAATCAGCCAATCCAATCCATTATAAATAGCTTTGACATAATTGGGAGTCAGCAATCTATCAGTTGGGATGATGAGGTTGAGAAGAAAGAGGAAATTTTTGAGCAGGATGAATATAAGGAAACTTATGCTAAAAATTTTGAGGTAATAAAAGTTACACTTGCTCAAAAACATGATGATCTCTTCACAGAGTACAGTCCACTGAATCAGAGCATACCAGGACTACAAGAGGACAACACTGCAATATATGATGAGTCCTCCAGTTCAGATGATAATGAAGATGAGGAAGAATTTCTTTCTCAAAAGAATCTTAAGCTTGATCCAGTGGAGGGAAAATTAAGCTTGGTTGAAACCTATCCTCCAAATATTCATAACCAGACATTGTTTCAAGATCCGTATGCTCACTTATTGAAAATATTTGAAGAAGGGATAAAGGTTATTGGGAGCAGTGTATTACCAAAAGTAAGAAAACTGTTTAGCATTGCTGCTAAGAGACAAGTGAGATCGGAGTGGCCCTTTTGTTTACCCAACATGCTCAAAGAGATGAGCAAAGGCCAATCATGGAACTATCTGATTCACTGGATGTATTGGAAAAGAGAGTTGGTCAGCTAAACCTATAAATATTTCAGAGTTAGATTAGGGTAGGTAGGAATGTCAATAAAGCTCAGCTCTTGAGCATCTAGTTAGTCTTTTTTTTTATTTCTCTGAAGAAGAAAAATGAGAAAAGTAAAAAAACAATAAAAAAAAATATATATATAAAAGAGGGCAGAAATAAAACAAGAAAGGTATAGCCCCATACCAAAAGGAAAGGAAAATATGAAAGTGTGCAAGCTCAAATGCCACTACTTTAAGGAGCACTATTGTCCAATCATACAGCCTAATCATGATTGGTCAGATTTCAATTTACTACTGATAGGATAGTAAAAGAGATCTACCAAAATGTTTAATCTTGGCTTATCAGTAGAATAGATTAGGATAGAAGAAAGAAAGGGTCAAAACATGCTGAAAATCTGGACCTAGAATCAATGGAAAATATGGCTCTATTTCTCTCAAATCCTGAGCCAGAGAAAAGAAAGGTTGGTTCTAAATTGCTCAAAACTTGAACTAGCAAAGAAGAAAATAAAATAGCTCTAACAAGATTAAAACTAGAGCTGAAATGAAGAAAAAGGGTGACTCTGAAAAGCTCAAAATCTGAGTCACAAAAGGAAGGAGGGATGCTTTGAATTTCCGGAATTTCAAGCCCTCACAATTTTGTTTCAATTTTCTGCATAGTTTCAGTTCATGTGCAGTTTTTCTTTGTGCCATGGACCCACAACAAACCAGACAGTCTAATCCTAGCTTGGCTGTGTTTTCAATTTCTGTCTTAGAATATAGAGAATGAAAATCTGTCAAACAGTCTAATCCTGATAGATAATAGTTAGGTAGAGAAACTTATGAGTTCAACTAATTAATTTGAACTCATGGAGAAATAAGGGTAGCATTAGATAGGTTTATTTTTCTGTTTGCAAAATAAAATGTTGGAAAAAGAGTTTTCCAGTCCAAGTGCACTCAAAGAAGAAAACAATGCTAGGACAAATAGTTTGGGGTAGGTATAAGTGTTGTTCAAATGGATTTCTTGCTGCAGGACAGTGAAAAGTTGTCAAATGAAGAATTCTACTCAATGGAATGGCACTGGTCTACTAAATACAGAGATTACTGAGGTTCTAGACACCTAAAGAACTAGTTGTCCTCCCCAAGTGGAGCCACTGTTAGCCACCTATAAATTCTGATATATCTAATGGTGGCTAAATTTGTTGTCAAGCCTTCAAGAGATATATTTCCTTTGAAAATCCACCATCTTTGAAGTCTTAGGATGATTTATGATCCTTTGAATTAATCTTCACTGCTATTTCACTATAATCCTCATCAAGAACCTCAAGGAAACCCCGTGGATCATCCAAAGGACTGCTTCCTGAGGCTGCTTTCATCAAATCTTTTCCTTCTTATTCTGCCATTTCCCCTTTTTAAAAGATTAGTCTTTGTACCCTTTTTGAAGGCCTCTTTTCACCCTCTCATCCCTTATAAATCCTTTCTTAATTCATTCCCTCCCTTCATTTGACTTTTAAACCTCTTATTCAACCCTATCGGAACCCCAAAATCCTCTTAAAAGGCCTTCATTTTTGGCCCAAAACCCACTTTTTCACTAAGCCACTAAGCCCCTTTCTAGAACTTAGTTTAGCCCCTTCCCTTTCATAGGATCACGTGCCATGACTGGGCGCATAAGTCCTCAGCCCTTTTCTTTTTCACACCCGGTCACCTTTTTTTTCATGGGACCACGTCCGCGCCTTTTCCCACAAGACCCTACCTTTTTTCCTGCAGAACATCGTTTCCCTTCGTATCTCTTCATTTTCTCATCCTCCCCCGAGCTTAAATCTTAACCGTCTGATCTACGGATCTAATGGCTCGCACATGACCTAACCACCACCCCACTATCCACTTCATGACAAAAGAACACATCACTTACCTGCCCCACCATTTGTTCCGATCGCGCCCCTTATCCTCCATCGCGCTCTCCCACAACCATCCAATCTCTCGATGATCATCCAACGACCAGTGCGTGATATCGCGTAACTTTTGAGCCTCCCCTGCAGTTTGCTACTTTTGCGTGAAATAAGCGGTTTTAAAAATCCACGTGGCAGTCAGTGTATGGAATCGCGTTCCAAAAGGTAATACCACCTCCCCCGCATTTCGTTGCATGAAAACCATCCCCAGTTTTTTCCATACCGCCCTCCGCAACGTAAATTTAGCTTTTAATCCTAGTCATTGATCTTTGAGATTGCACATCCCATGTTATATCGCAATATCAAACGCATTTTTTTCCCATCTCGCTCCCAAACGACTCCATCAAGAAATCTCCACTATAGATCGTCCTGATCTAACGGTCCACGTTCATCCTCGCACCCAGACCCTCACTGAACTTGGTTAGCTACTCTTCCAGGGTTTTTTCTGATTTTCTGCTACAATCACATTCTTCCTCACTGCTCCTCCACTACCCCAGAGCCTCTGCAAGCAGTCTAAACCAAGCTCGCAGGATTTCATAACATGTTTTTGTGTGTTTGTAGGTTTTTTCATGGCCGATGAAGGATGAACGTTTTATAGCCACAAAAGTGACACAAAGGCTCATATAGTAGTCTCAGAGCCAGGAATCAATGTCAAGAGGACTAGAACAGAAGGGCAAGGTCGTGTCAATCAATGGATCCGATCCATGAACCCTCAGTGACCCTCCAACTCAGCGAAACCCTCCACCTGTACACAAATCACTCAAAAACGAGTAGAGATCACATATCTAGTGACAGAAGACACAACATAGAAGATTAACATCAGTACAGAAGCAATTCGAGAAATCAGCAAAGTGAAAGGATAAACAGAGCTAAAACAGGTGAAGTACAAAGAAACAGAGCAGTTATTGGTGCAGACGCTGACTGACACAGACATTACCCATATCCATGCACACAAGCTTGCCAAGCAATTATTACACCAAGGAGGCTGCTACAACCTATCAAAAGTAGTTATTTAGAAATATGGGAGTCCTCATAGCCCATTCTTCCACTTAACCCACACTAGAGGAGATAATAGTACCACTGCAGATAGTATTTCTCCCAAAGGACACCTTGTGGGTGATTTCTGTCATATCAAAATGGTCTCAACAAGCTACAATGTTATTGATCCTATCTAGAATTTAATGAAATGTTTATGACATGGAATGGAGCATTCAAATTCCCTCTCCTATCTCTGATGATCATTAAAACCTTCTTTACCTACTTTCACCATTTTTCCTATAAAGACTCTTTGAAGTCTCATTGTAAAAGGGTGGCATTTGGTGATTTCTAAAGTAATACATATTGTTGCTTTGAAGAAGCATTGGTGTTCTAAAGGAGTGTGGAGGTCTTTGTTTTTCTATTGATGAAGGAGGTTGGACCATTGGATCCCTGAGCCTAGTTTTGGTGAAGTACCTCTTATTGTTGATGTTATTTCCTGTTTTTCCACTTTGTTCCATCATGCTTTGCTTACAGTAGGATAAAAAGTTTAGGCATAGAAATGTATCTTAGAAGCACCTCTAACCTATTTATCCTTCACTGTTTATATGTTTTCCACTACTGAACATGACAGGCTAGTCTAATAGCTCTCTTGAATATTCAGTTTGTTTTATTTCAGAAATGGTAAATTTAGTTGTGCTAAGGACTGTTTAGGCATTCCCTCTTTATTTTCCGCTGAATATTGTATCTGAAATCTCCCTTTAATTATTAATGTTTGCATTTTGACAGAGAGGTATGTTTCAATCATACCCTCTGTTCTTACTGTAATTATTGTGTTGAAGGTCCCTAAAATTGCAGTCCTAGATGTCTAAGGAATTCCCTCCTCTTTGAATGCAATTGTATGTCTTTGTTGATGAAGCTCTCAACAGTGAACTGATAGGAGGAAATAGGGCGTTCCCCGAATCCTATAATTCATTAAGAGGGTTTTTAGTCTACATTTCTCTTTTTCTTTGAGTGTTGTATTGATTAAGTCCAAAATAGTGAGCTTACTGGAGGAAATAGGGCGTTCCCTGAATCCTTTAAGTCATTTGTGAAAGGGTTTAGTTTTCTTTTCACTCTTAGTCCTTAATGTTCATCTCATTTCACCTATATTATTCAACAGATCCTTGACCAAGTTATATTTTCCCTCTGGTTTCCCTTCCTTCTCAATCAGAACTATTTGGATTTTCACATGACTCCATTGCCCAATGCCTTGTAGATTTCTAGGCTCTATCTATATGACATGAAACATATTTGTCCAACCAAACAAAACAAACAACCCTGCACTTCATAACTAGCCTAAAAGCAACCTCTGAAACATCAAGACAAATCCTTATAAATATATTGAGAGATCCCTCTCTGAGACTAAGAGGGCTAGATCCTAGAGCTCTAAATATTGGTTCTAATGTTGCCTTGTCTTTTGGTTAGCCAATCTACCAAAACACACGACCCCAACAGGCATTATCTAGCACATGTTAGCGTACCCTGGCACTTCTTGAAATTCCATAGCATTCTCTAGCATGCCTTGTCACTCCCTCCTTGGTAGGTCTGACACTCCCCAACACACCCTGTTATTCGTTCATTTCCTTTCATTTTCACTCGATGATTTATGTTTGATGGGGTGCATGTCTAGAAAGAGTTCCTTTAAGAGAATAAAAAAAATGATCGCACCATTACAGACATAAGTAATTGCGAGAGTATACTTGAATTACATTAGGAAACTACACAATATATTTTAAGAATGACATTTTTAGGGTTTTTTTTTATGGTGTGGGAATGGTAAGAAGTGAGTGGTCAATATGGTGTGTGAATTCTTAAAATACCTTCTCACTCCCTCCTTGGCATGACAACTAGCACTCATTTCCACTCTCTCACACACCCTCATATTCATTCACTTCCATCCATTTTGACCTAGTCCTCCCTTGTGTTGTCCTAATACTCCCTAACACTCCTCAGCATGCATTGGCACTCTCTACTTAGCACTTTTCGACATGCCCTACCACTTCATAGCATACATAACACTCCCTGACACACATTGGCACTTGGCACATGTTAGCGCTTGGAAAGTATTAGCATGTTTGACATGCATTTGGATGGCTTGGTATGCTTTGACATGGTTTAATATTAAATTTATTTGAGATAAATTATTGCAAAGTAGATGAGAAGCAATAGAGGAATATTTGGCAGGTAGAGTGCACTAACAATTGGCACTTGGCACCTATTTGCACCTAGTTTTGGTGTGCCTAGCATGCCCCTCATGGAAAAGGTAAATTGATGACTTATTAACCCTCTTATGTGTTCATGTACTTTTAGTTTAAATTTTTTCTCTATTTTGTTTCCTTGACTGTCCCTGACATGCATTGTCACACCCTTGCACATCTTGGCATGCCTTAACACTTGGGACATCTTAGCATGTTTTACATTCCTTCACACTATTTGTCACATATTTTCATTCCCAAACACGCCTTGTCACTCATGCCCTCACAACTAGCCTTACTTTGGAATCTTACATTCCCTAGAACATCTTGGCCCTCCCTAGCTATCATACCCCCATAGATAGCCTTACTTTTTTTGCAACTTGGGAACCCAACCTAGTCATTAGCAAAACAATGATGTGCCCAACCCAAAGTCTCCCTTTCTCTAAAATTACTTTTTCCGCACCTTATCACAACCATAGGATTACCTCTTGCAAGTATTATTCTGAACTTCTCCTAAACCAGTTCATCCTTGGGACACCAGGAATTCACTAACACTCCTTGGCACACACTCTTATTCATTCATTACTAGGAATTTTGACCTAATTCTCCATTGTGTTACCCGGGAACTCCCTAACACTCCTCAACATGCATTGGCATTTTTTTCCATGTGTTATCACACCTTTTCGTTCCTTGGCATGCCTTTGCACTCCTTAGCTATCATGCCCTCACAACTGCCCTTACCGGTTTTTAGACTTGGGAACCCAACCAAGTCCTTCCTTGACTAAAATGGCTTGCCCAAGTTATAATTACTACAACTATATTATTCCTTGTTCACCTAAGAACTTCCTATAACTCATCTTAAGCTACTCATTTCCAATCTCAACTCATCCCACTTAACAAGTTACCAAGTGAAGGCTCACATCCAACCACGGCCATAAAAGAACTAAGAAACATAGTTTACATCTTGACATGACATAAAAACTAGCATGTTTAACACGCCCTTAGCACCATGTGGCATGTGTTAGCATCCCCTAAATTTATTGGCATGGTTTTCACTACCTAACACACCCTAGAACTCCCTGACATTCCCTAACACTCTAGCATGCCTTGGCACTGCCTAACATATAACCTCATCACTCCTTCCATAGAAGACTTGGAACTCGCTGATACTCCCTATCACACATTCTTATCCATTCATTTCCATGCATTTTGAACTAGCTATCCCTTGTGTTTCTATGGAACTCCCTAACACTCCTTGGCACACATTAGCACACCTTGACACCTGACACATCTTGACATGTCGCTCTGACACTTTAGCATTCCTTGGAACTACCTAGCATACCTTGTCACTCCCTCCTTAGCACATCTAGAACTCACTAACACTCCCTGTGACACACTCTTATTCATTTCCATGAATTTGAAACTAGTGCTCCCTTGAATTTCCTTGGCACTCCATAACACTCCTTGACATGCATTAGCACACGTTAGAACCTAGCACACATTGGCATGTTCCCCTGACCTCTAACATACCTTGTCACTCCCTCCTTAACACACTTGTAACTCACTGACACTTCATGTTAGAAACTATTATTGGTTCATTTCAATGCATTAATTTTACCTAGTGCTCCCCTGTGTTTCCCTGACACTCCCTAATACTTCTAGTATCACATGTTGGCACACCATAGCATTTGACACACCTTGGTCTCATGCCACCCTAGCACTCTAGAATGACTTAGCACTACCTAGCACACCTTGCCACTCTCTCCTTAGCACACTTGGAAATCGTTGACACTCCCTGTCACACACTCTTATTCATTCATTTCCATGCATTTTTATGTTAGTTTCATCATTTTTCTTAACATAAAGAAAGAACCCCAGAGGTTTAAAATCATAACCCTAGAATCAACTTCCGAGTGGTGCATATTTTGCATAAAATATCTATTTGGGGCACACAATAATTCCATTTGAAAGAAATATATTTAGGATTACAGCTTTTGGTTGGGCCTAGGCAATGACATGAAAACATTTGGACTCATAAATGGCCAAAAAACATCATTTAGGGCCTATAAATAACCCTAGAATTTTGGGACCCAAAAAAACATAGAAAAACTTATAAGAAGATAAAGAATCATTGAGTTAGTGGAAGAGGTTGGTGGCCACCAATATCCACCTGGATTAGAGTGCCACATAAGTTTAGGGTGGGAGATAAGGTATGGTTTCATTTGTATAAAGAACACCTCTTAAGATCCCATTGGAAGTACCCCCCTGACTCTCCATTCTGATATGTGCCTTACACCAACACAAAGGTTGCAGGTGAAGATGCTTCTAAATAAAATATTCCTTTCTCTTTTCCTTAAACCTTATATTTAATGTGGAGCTACTTCAACCATATTTCCCACCTCTCATAGGCACCTCATGTTCCTAATTTGGCGCATGTGTCTCACTGGGAGCCATATTCAACAAAATTTTCCCCACTTGATGAAGGAACTTGACACAAAATGGACCACTTATTCATAACAGGGACAATTGATTCAATAGAATACTAGTGACCACCCACTTGTTACATTGATTCAACATTATTCCATGCCTTGGTAGTTTTATTATAGTGTTTTAGACCTCAAACTTCTGAAGCCTTTTTTGGGCATTTCCATTGCATTTTTCGCATTTGTCATAGGCTAAATACACATAGTATCGATTGTAATGGTCCTAGAAATGTCCTAAATTGAGTTTGCATGAAACAATTGTAGCCTCGGGAAGTTGATATATCAATTAGCCTCTTGGGCCCACATTCTTATTGGCACATCATTTCCTAGGGCTAGGATTTTGGATTTTAGAGTTTTTTCATCTTAGGACATCATACTTTATGTCAAAGGTAGTTTTGACATTTTGTAATGTTCCTTACTATTCGTTCTTCTTTTTGAGTTCCTCATCTCTTTTCCTCTGAAGCTCTTCATCACTTTTCCTTTGTTTTTCCTGTTGCTTGACTCTTTGTTCAGTTTCCAAAGCCAATTGTTTCACCAAGTCATATTTTTCTGCTTTCCTTCTCACTTCTTCTGCCTCCTTCGCTGCTAGCTCTTCTTCAATCCTCCTCTTGAGTCTCTCTGGTTATTTTTCCAATCCTTCCTTCATCTCCTTCACCTATTCCAACGCGCTCAAGAGCATTTCAACTTCTTCCTAGAGGTTGAAAATAAGTGAATCATGGGTCTGTTCTACCTTCTTCTGAGGTCCTTGACTTAGATTTTCTTTAACCTCAGATGGATAAATAAGTCTCTTGAAGATTTCCTCATCATTATCCCTCTCATGAGTATAAGGCTACATCTGGTTGATAACAACACAATGACTAATAATCACAGCTTCATGAGCATGTCTCTTGAATATTATCTCTCCAAAATGATATGATTCAATTTCATTGGCCTCTTTCATGGCTTGGTTGGTGTCATAAACTCCATAGTATATGATCTTGATAGGTGACTTGGGACATATTGACCTCTTTTCCCTCTTAACAATACCTGTAACTCAATGAGAAATTGACTGATATAATATTTCCAACTGAACCACTCTACCCAAAGCATATAAAGGTAGTAGACAAGGAGCTCTCTATGCACCATATGGCATAAAATATGATGTAAATTCACTGTTCATGCAAATACCAGTCTCCAATGCCTCCTATGACTTCTTGTTCTTGTTCCAAGAGGCATGGAAACTCTTTATCAAATAACAAAGAGTACACTGAGCATTAAAATGATTGCATATTCTCATCAACTCTGATTTATGCTTGTAATCCCATAAGAGTTTTAATTAAACATGTAACAGAGGAAAATACTTGTACCATTTCCATTCTAGTTCTAGAAATTCATTTTCTAAACAGATGGAGTCCAAAAGGTAGCCGGACATAAAGAAACTAGTAGGCTTGGCACTCTTCACTTCCCTGAAAGCTTTATATAATGAAGGAGACATGATTGCACTACAATTGAATGTTGGCCCATGAGTACAAATTTCATTTACCATAGGCACCCATATTTCATGAAACATGGTTCCATCCTTTTCTTCATACAATTTTCCCAGCGACAACATGACTATTTTGAAATGATGCTTCAATCTAGCAGTTGGATATACCTATGATATCCTAGTCTTAAATATTTTAGCATAAAACCACCATTTTTTAGTAGCATGCTAGGAGGCACCTCATCCATAGCCATTTTCAGCCATTCCTCATATAGACTTACTTCAGGCTCTGGGAGGAACTTTCTTGACAATATGTTGAAGGTCTGGTAGCCTCCAACTAGGCTCTGGTGTTGGTTTAGGATCCATCTATTAGATAATTCCACTTGGACTATGAGCTAGGAGATTACCTCCACACAAGGAAGAATAGGAGGTATGGTAACAATCCTATGGAGGCATGATTTGGTCACATTCTTGTAAATGTTGATATTGAGGTCATGTTCAAGATCATTGTGGATGAGTTCTGAGGAATCCCATGAGTTGAATATTTGATAAAATCTTCCCCACTGGAAAGAATTATCATTTATTATCTTTCATTCTGTGTCCCCCATGATTAAATGATGATGTTTAGGAATCACCACCTCTGAATATTTATTTTTTCAAAGTTTATTTGCATTTTTCTTCACCCTTTTGACTTTCTTATCAATTCTTACACTAACTCAATACAAGAATCTTAATGTTGCACATGTTGTTATACTCTATTCATAGAAAAGATATAGTAAATTCATAATTATACACAATATAATTATTGGGTATAAAATCATTTGGTGAAAATCACATTCAAGTAGATTTTGTCGACGTGTTTCGAACCAGCCAGTGTGGTTCATCATCAGGACAAGATAATTGTTCTTGATTATGGAACACAATTAGCTGATAAAACAAACCAATATTTGACATTGAATTTGATCTACGGGTTTTTTTACATTACTCTATGTAACAAGCAGTTGAATTGATTATGAAATAAACGTCATGTTTGATTTCACTGTGTATTGGTTTCACTTACCACCTAATGATAACCTTTTGTATAAATGATGCCTGTTATAACTCCATTGCTTACACTATTCACATAATAGAATCAATCAACTTAGCTTTCTCTTGTTTCCATTGTTATAGTAGACTCAACATAAGTAGAATCGTAAACAAACTGGAGTTAAGTTGTTATGAATAATAATGGTAACCATGCTCAAACATATTGACTTGTATTACATAGATCACAAAGATTGATCAATACTACTACCTTGTTCTAGTTATATTGATGTGTATTATTCTATAAACCACGTATTAGGGAAATGCTTCTTATGTGCCCTTAGTGTAATTAGGTTACATGTACTTGTTACACTAGATACTGAATATTTAGGCATATAACGTAACAACAATACAGCCACTCTACGTGTGTATTCAATGAAAATATGACTATGCGTATAGTTGGATTTATAAAACGAGCCTCAAAACTCAAGCCACCCCCTTGACCTATGCCTTTCATAGTAGTGCTAAGGGATAAAACCCAACTTTTACGTGCCTTTGCAGGGAGGGAATGACAAAGTAACTAGAAAATATGAACTAGCTCTACAAACTTTTGTTCCTTGATCTTTATCTCCTTCATCACTTGCTTAACCCACTACATCAAACACTGTATCTAAGGCTGATCCTATTATGGACACAATCAACATTCACTATACATACAAGCCTGTTCTACCATATAAATCAATTGTTGATTGAACCAAGTGTATTAAGGTTAGTAGGTGTTGGCCACCTATAAAATTTGTTCTATCAAAAGGTGGCCAAAACATTTTCAGCCTTCAAGAAACAGTTTTACTGCCAAAATTATATCTCTTGAAGCCTCTTGAAGA
>JAXQQM020061980.1:0-52602 GCA_034641835.2 Pinus albicaulis
TACTAGATCAATTTTTCCTAGATTAGTGTGAGACAGTTGGCAGAGTGTTGGAGAATCTAATATTAATCATTGTATTGTTTTTTGATTCCTTGAATTAATAAATAATATCGATATAGGGAACACACGATAAAAACCATTCAATTGCATGACAAGCAACAAAGAATATAAATGAACATGAAGGTGAAGGATGTGACAGTCAAGGGAATTGCCTAAAAAAAATATCACTGCATCATATTTGGCCTAGTTATTGGTGGTAGAACCATTCCTTTATAATTAGAGGACAAACCGTACAAGTGGTGAAAATGACTTAATAACATGAGCTAGATTCAAGGTAACTTGTACCATTGGCACATGGCCAATATCACGGTCTCGCGGGATCCATCGAAGGTTACAAGGACAACATCATGGAATGATGATGAATATGTTGGCAGCTGAGGACACTGAAACCTTATCAAACAAAGACTACTAGATTGAATCATGGGTGGGAATTTCTACCCACGCTGATAGTGGACGGATGGTGTGGAAATTATCTTCGGAGAAAACTTATTTCCAGTTTAGAAAGAAGTCACCATAGACATGGTGTTTATATTTTGTTATGAATCGATAAAGTTCAACCGTGTTGGGTATTTATGAAATTTCATCATCATAGTAGCAATACTCAAGATTTATTTGGTGGAAGGATGATCACATGACATGGCAAGGCTACCTCACTCATCATCATGAGGAGAGAGGTTCACATGCGCATCATCATGGAGGGTGATAGAAGAATAAGTAGATGAATAATAGAGGGAGATGAATAATATACCATTGTTGGCTTGGGGTGGTCGCTAGGGAGGTTGAGCGAAACACAGGGGATGCCCCATGGGGTCTTGCATCTTGGATCTCTCTAGGCCAATGGGATGGAAGGACCAATCGTGGCTCTGTCCATCTCGACATCGTGAAACTTGTCTCCGTGGAGTGGATGTGTCATGCTGGGGTTTTACGGCATAATGTAAGTAAGGAAAACAAAATTTTTGCACTCGTCCTCATATTTGTGAACTACTTTAAAAGGGTGGGCCACTCTTCAGGGTGGGGACGAAGAGTGAGTATGGTGGCCTTGAAATCACACAAACAAAAGGCTAATTTTTGTGCAAACTCTTGGAGTTGTTATTTAGATAGGTAAAATACCTGGAAGGCTTGGGATATTCAGAGCTGGAAGTAACTGTGACCAATAGGTTTTGATACTGAGACAATTGAGGACAATTGTGGGTGGCATGGCTTGAGCAACCATCACACAAGTGCCATGGGTGCTCAGCCTGGAAGGCTTGGTAAGAGTGGGTTTTATGCGAGAGGAGTCAGGGAGGGTTCCTTTTGAGCCTCCCCCTCACCCAAGGGTTTCACAATAGAAGTGGATTCTTGTTGAGGTGGCTGAGGCACAGAAGCAAAGGTGGGGGCCATAGTGATCGGTTGAAATAGGGTCAAAGCAGTGTAAGGTTTGAGCTGACCATGTGGGGTATTGGCTAGGGGATCAATGTACTAGACTGGGATCCCCAGGGTCATGTTGGAAAGGGTTAAGGTAGCCATAATGGGTACTGAAAATACTCTAGAAGGGGGAGTAAGAAGCGATATCTGACCGAAGGGGTTATGGCCAGGCGGAATAGCTCCCAAATGATTAAGGATATGGGGAACAATTATAGGAGGAAAAAGAGGATCAGGGACACTAGCTACAGATGTAGGGCCTTGGGGAGGAGGTCCTAAAGACTGAGTCAAAGTACTAGGAGAAGGTTGCAAAGGGCAAGGTTGCTGACTAGTCGAACCAAACCTTTTGAGGTCGTACTGAGACAATTGCATCATGCAAAAATTTGATGATCTAGGGTCAGAGATGAGAGGGGGGAGACTAGGGAATTAACCAAGAAAAGAGGAATCTTTATAGACTTCGAGTGAGACACTGGTCGGAGGTTCAACTATTTTTTATTGGCCACCGAAGAAATAATGGAATATGGATAGGTCTGAGACTTCGGTTCATAATATGTCAGCTGATCTATAGTGATGATATTTCCATTGTGAGGAAATCACATATTATGGTGAACCACAAATGGGACAATAGACATCGCATAAGTGTAGCTACGACCCAATAGAATTTTGTAGTCTAAGGGGGAATCAATGAATTCCATGTCAACACAAACAATCTTTCCCACAAGAGTAATAGGACAATTACAGAACATGCCAAGGGGCTGGGAAGAATGGCCATCTCACACATGGAGGGTGATAGTGGAAGGGGCTAACTCGAGAAATCTGAGATTTTTCCAAACAGAAGTAGACATCACGCAGGTGAATGCCCCCTCATCAATGATACATAGGGAGATGCTGGCATTCCGGATCTTGACAGGTATTTGGAAGGTGATGGATACCAGAAGGGATGGATGCTTTGACTTTTCAACATCAAAGACAATCAAACGATCATCTGAAGGATACACAATGCCCATAGCAGTTAGTAGAGATTTTCATTGTGAAGGGAACGACTGGAGGACTTCCAGCATTGACATGGCACCAGGGGATTGCACCAAGTCATATAATATACTGTAGGTGTGGGAAGCTTTACTGGAAGCAGTGTTTCGACATAATGGTCCCTTGGGGATCTTGGTATGTACCTTTGCCTTAGGCTGAGGGATCTATAAAGGACCATTGGGTGTCGAAATTGGCTCTGTGGGACCTGAAGACTAGGGCTCAGTTGTGGATGTAGCAGGAGGCTTGGTGTACTGGTGGGATCAAGTTTGAAGGTTGAGATTGGTGGTAGTGGTCTGGTCAGAGTGCATCATGAGGATTTGGTAATCAGAGGTACCATATGGAGGAGGTTGAGTGACCACCTGACCTTCAGGGGGTTGTGCAACCACGCATCCTTACTGGGGAAAAGGATTGGTAAACATAATCGGTTGAGTAGGTGAAGAACTAGGAAGAACCAAATAAGAGGCTTGTTGTCCTTGAGATGTTTCTTGAGCTTCCCACAATTGACGTGTCTGAGGTAGAAGGGAACAATCATGGTTATAGTGACCAAGGACACCGCAATAAGAACAAGGCCTATTCATGTGAAGAGGTCTGTTTTGTTTGGGTTGATCACCATGTTGTTGGGTTGTAGTGTTAGATGTATTCCCTTGGGGATTGTTTCTTGGATTACCTAGAGCGGGTTGGTTTTGGTTGCCTTTCCTCTTATTTTTGGAAGTGGAAGGATTATTCACACTCTACTATGTATACACCTGACCTAGAGGGGGGGTGGCTATTGTTACGGAGCTTGAGAAGGAATGGGAGGAGTAGGTGCATGTGATGGAGGTGCTGAAGCACCTGGTTGTAGATAGAAATAGTAGGTTGAGAAATATTGGGGTAAATAGGTTGGGAAAAAGCAAGCCTTGGCATTGGAGGATATAGTTGGGCAAAGGCGTGAGGCATGATGTGTCTTGGATACATGCTATCGGGAGGGGGAAAATTTCTATAGGAGCTAGCCCCTCCCTAAGGGAAACCATAACCCATATGAGGATGAGTGTATGGATGTGAAAAGGATCCAACGAAACCATCAACGACATGAGATGCACCTGGTGTGTTGTCACCACCAGGTCTAGGGAGATAAGGTAAGACGGTATAAACATAACCAGAGTGCACGTAGATCAAGTCATATTTTAATGAAATTTGGAGGGCTTCTTCCTCAGTCTAAGGAAAGTGAGACGCGAAATATTTACCAATAGAGGGAAAAAAGGATCTAATAAACTAGTCCATGTAGACATGATATTCGAAAATAGGGGCTCAACATAGGCTCTTCCTTCTGCACCATTCTTGAACATGGTTAGATAGGCAGGTGGCAGAAGTTTGACGGAAGGTAGTCAAAAGTTCGATACTGGTGTCATAGCGAAGGGGAAGCTGGAAGTAGGACACAAACTCCTTTTCAAGTGTCACAAAAGTGTCATTAGAGGAAGAAAAATTGTTGACATACCACTTGGAAGCTTCTCCAGTAAGGGTATGATGGAATAAACGAAGACATACATAGTCATCAGTGATAGATTTGGACGAACATCACATGTGGAAAGAACGAACATGGTTGGTAGGATCCTCTCTAGAATTCCTTCAAACTTAGGGATGTCTGAAGGAAGCTTGGTTGGCATAGTAGGCAAACCAGAATCATGGTTTATAGGATCATTAATCAACTGGCTTAACTCAAGAAGGCTTATGGCTTCCATATAAGGAAGCAAGGGAGTAGCCGTAATCATTCCTATTGTGGCTCCACTAGTAGCGGTTCCTGCATTAGAGCCGGGGCCACCACCAGTGGTAGGTCCTGCACTAAACATGATGATGGTGAAAGGTGGAGGAGAACTAGGAATAGAAATAGAAGGGGAACCTGATGAACCAGAATCAGAGTCGGAATGGGGACTTGGCGGAGGACTAACATAGACCCTACGTGGTGGGGTAAGTATTCCTAGCTAAAACTGAGGATGAAGGACTTGAATTCTCTGGGATAAATTCCTTGGGGGCACAATGATGGAAAATATACACAGAACCCAATAGGGAAGAGAGGTAAGCAAGGGCAAGGAGGTGCAGATAAATTAATTACAATTTTTAAGTCTTGGCCTAGCGGTGAAAACCAGGCGCTCTTTCCTTTAGGTGTGCGTGTGTGTGATAAGTGTGTTAATTTTAATTAAACCTAGACGTGTGTAGAGAAAAAAGAGAAAAGATGTTGTATAACTGTAAGTAAAACTGAAAGTGGCATTAAAGAAAACTCAAAGCGACAGTAAAATAAACATCTAAAGATGCATAAATTTAAACCCAAAAAGGAGGGCTTCCCAAGAATTAGTCTATGGGTGGATGAAATCTAGTCAAAACACACAATATGGCCAATATATATAAGGTCAAGAGGGATAAGGATCAAAGGGTCAGATCTGTTGGAAAGACGTGTAGAAAACAACAAGAAAATAGAGGGAAAAATGCTGAAAAATAGGTGGAAAAAGGCTACAACCTAAAGGGAAACATAGGGAACCCTAAAGGAGGACCAAAAAAAACTGAGAAGAGGTGTTTTGGATGGAAAAATGACCAATCTAAAATGGATCTAAAAATGCAGGTTCAGATTTGAAAAAATGGCTGAAAAACACTGAAATCTCAGAAGACCCGCTTCAGCTAAACTCCTCTTAAAAAGGTGGAAGCATATTGAAGCCCTAAGGGGATTGGTTCCTACTTCGATGAGTACAAATAAGTAATTACATGTCCAATACAGGTAAATATGAGAAGGTTAGACAACCCTGAACAGTGCCCCAGACAAACCCTGAAAATAAATAAAAAAAATTATGCAAAAAGTACAAGTCGCAGGTTCTGACCTTTTTCCGCTGAGGTCGCAGTTTTTGGGCATTTATTTTCTACCTGAGAGATGAGGTCGTAGGTTTTGGGCCAAAAAATGTGACCTGCACTTTCGGCTATCTCAGGAGAAGGTTTTAGAAAAAAATGTCGCCTCTATCGTGGCTGATACCTGTTACCTATGCAAATGGCCCATAAACACACAGAAGTTAGAATTTTTATTGTTTTAGGGTAAAAAAAGGTTAAAAACAACATCAAGGAATGCATAATAGGAAGATGAAGAAAAACGATAGGCACTGAAGTAGCTAGCCATGCAGGGATCTAAAAAATGACAACAGTTTTAATTAAAAACCCTTGTGGAGTCTCCAGTTGTTAGTGTGAATTCTAATCGCAAGCGTACGAAAAAATCTCACTTTAATTGTGCATAAAAAACAACCCTAACATCAAATGTGGCTGTCAATTTCCTTATATTTGCAGTAGATGCTAAAAATAAATGCTACAAAAATCCATATCTATGCATTTAAATACATTAAACAACAAAAATAAACAAGAGTTGCTCCATACATCCAATAGACAAGACAAGAATTTATAAAGATTTTTTGTATTATGACACCTGGGAAGGGAACACAGAAAGATGTTACCACTCCCCCTCAATGGGATGGGTTCTTGTATATCCTTGACACTTCAGATCCAAGATCTCTCTCTCTTGATGGTGCAGAAAACCTAGACAAAATGGAACTCAAAGGGAGATCACAAGCAAAAGTAGAAAAAATATGAAAATGATGTAGGATCAAAGTCAGACCAAAAGTATAGATCAAAAGGTGATCTCAAGGAAACAAAAGGTAGTGTAGATATTGGTGCATAGTTAAAATATTATTAACCAAATCTAGATCCAACTTAGTTGGTTTATTTTATTATTATTGGTGGAGGGAAAAGGAATTTAGAATTGGTTAAATCCCTTTATTTAGAAATAATAAATAAATAAATGATCTATTTATTATTTCAAGGATGAGGTTAAGGAATAATTAAATAAATAATTATTTATTCAATTATTTATAAATGATTTAGTCAAATTTAACAAGGAAATTATTAAATAATGATTTAAATAATTATTCCTAAAACATAATAAGATAAATAATGATTTATGTAATTAATTTTCCTATTTTTGGTTAAATATGACTAGGAATATTAATTAAACAATGGTTTAGTTAATTATCCCGAGAGGAAAATCAAATAAATAAGGATTTATTTAATTATTCCTCATAGGGTTTCCTGTTTAGACCATAAATAATTTAATAAACTATGGTTTATTAAAATATTTTTCATAGTGAAAGCAATTTTACTATGGTAAAATTGGTCATACATGGTGTACTTTAGTCCATCTAATAGTAATAGGTTAGATGACCAAAAATTGGTGTAATAGCTACTATCATCTTATCAAGCTCTAAATTCAGTTTCTCCTTATACTTTGGGTTTATTCTGTAAGGTCTTTGTTTTACTGGGTATCCATCAAGATTCAAAGGAATCTTCATGACTCTTAGATCTCCTACTATACCCTTCATTTCTGTAAATTTAGTGGGAAACACTTCTTGATATTCATGAAGGAACTCTCTAACTTTACTAACTGTTGCCTCATCCCAGCAATCTCCTATAGTTACAAACTTGGGATCCTCCTCTAATCCTATGTTTACCTTCTTAGTCTTCAGTGGCTTCGTTATGTATGGTATCATTATCTTAGGTCCAGTTCGCAATATCCTTCTGATTTTGCTATGTCGATGTTGACAGGATCTTCTTCTTCTCCACATGTGATAATATTATAGTATTCCAGTGCATATTCTATCCCCAACCCAATAAAGTTCTTGCAACATCACTGAGGTGAAATTTTCAAAAGTCTTCTTATTGACTGGTTGAAGTGAAAAATATATATGTGGGAAATCATCCTAAAAGCTGAATGTTAATATGAATCCATCAACCATGTTTTCCCAATTCTCAGTACCATGGCGAAGTTCGGTCTCTGGGTACCAGGTTTTGGGGATTCTCTCCAATGTATGAATGAATCCATATACCCACCCCTGTTGTGGAATCTCCTTCCACGGTGAAGTGCATAGCTAGATATGGTCCCTAGGATTGGTTTGACCATCATATTTTGTATACATTTATGTTTTTATTTGTATAAAACTTATCCACATTAATATTCAACATTCATGCCAACCTCCTATATTCTTCTTGTATTCATTCCACCATCTACCAGGGGAATCTTTCAGGGCTACATCCTGTTAGCCACCTATAAAAATTTTCTATATCAAATGGTGGCTAAATCTATTTAGCCTTCAAGAAACAATTTCATGACAAAATTGTGAGTTCTTAAAGTCTTATGATGATGATTATCCTTTGAGATAATCTTCACTGTTGTTTCAATTTTAATCCTAAAGAACCTCCTATTAACTAAGGGAAAAAACTGCTTCTGAGAACTCCATTTTCCATCATTTCCACTCCTTTCACTCAAAACAAATTCCACTATTCACCCATTTTTCCCCTCACAAAATCCCTCAAAAACCCTTCTTTTAACCTTCAAAACATCTTAAATCCTTTTTTAAACCTTATATCTCCCTTTATTTGGTTTAAAAATCCTCCCTCTTATCTATCAGAACCCCATTTTAGCTTTAAAATCCATGTTTTAAGCCTAAAAACAATCTTTTTGCCTTATAAGTTTTTTAGCCCCTGACAGATTAAAGCTTAAGCCCCTTTTCCCCCCATGTGGCCAAAGCTCTGCAATCGGGCGCTAAAGGCCTTAAACCATTTCCCAAACCATTTTTTCCTCTGTTTTTCATTACCCCAAAGTTTAAAATTTGGAATAGATCGAGACCAACGATATCTGCAGATCAACGGCCCTAGGGCTACCCGATATTCGCCTTACCCTCTGCCTACCTTTTCCTCTATTCAAATAACCCGCCCCACCATTTAATCTCCACCGTTCGTTCATTAGATCGGACGATCGGGACTAAAACCTGACAAACCAATAAACCCATTCGCTACATGACAAAATCATTGGTCCCACCATCCTTCCTCTGTGCAGCTTGCCCTCCATCGCATTCAACCCAGACTATCGAATCTGGCGCCTCCGATCTGACGGCTTACGTTACGTTTTGCATAATTTTTGTGCCTGAACGTTAACACCAAAAATTTACGTGATATGGGTAGTTTTGAAAGGACAAGTGTTGCGCGATGTATGGAATCATGTTTTTTTTACCAAAATCTTAAACCGCTCGAATGCTGCGTGAAGACCACTAATGGTTTTCTGCTATATCTCTCCCACCTCCGCAATGTAACTCCTGATTTGATCCTAGCCCTCGATCTGTGAGATCAGACGATCCTAACTTAATTTCGCCCCCATTCAATTTTCACCTAATTTTCTCCCGAAAGACTTCATCGTTCGATCTCGACCGTTCATTATTCTGATTGAACGGCTCTCGTCAGATTGCAACCCTAAGTCTTTCGCCCTCCATCATTCTCCCAAACGATTTCATCAAAAAATCTCAAGCGTTGATCGTTCTAAATCAACAGCTCCTGTTTGCTATCGCGCCCAAACTCCATTTGCACCTGTTTCTCTTTTGCCAAGGGTTTTTATCCATTTTTACTGCAAATTCCTCCATTTCACACAGCTCCAAACCTCTGAGCGCAGTTAAACCATCTCCGCAGGATTTTATAATAAATGTTTCTGTGTTTTGCAGGGTTTTTATGGTGGTTGTTCTGTGTTTTTCCACAGTCACGGACAGGTGACAAAAAGGCCCAGAATGACAATTCTGTGTCTTAAATCAAAGAAGAAAGGATCTGCAGGGTTTGAAATCCAATTTTAAATCAAATGGAGCATGATCCAGGGTTTAACATAAACCCTCCAACTGCATAAAGCCACCTATATGAAGACAAAACAAACAAAGTGTATCTGAGTGAAGAAATCAATGTTAAAAGGTGATTAAAGCCTAAACCTGAAGATCAGGGTTTTAATCCTCTGGTTCAAAGACTTAAAGACAGTGTTAAAGGAAAAATACCTGAAGATAAATATCAAGGCCTAATTAAGCCTAAAACACAGAAAAAGAGCAGATTAAAGTTGTTTCAAGAAAAAACAAACAAAGAAACATATCAGTAAATGAGGCTTCCACTTCCACATCAAAGGCCAAAATATCCTCTTCAATGCCACCTACAGCCTCAATAAATGAAATGGAGGCAGAGTTATTGCCTAGTGAGTGATATTTTTGCCTAAAGAAAGCCAAAGTTATTGCCAACCTGCCTAAAGAGTTTTTAAAGTCAACAAAAACTTCCAAGTAGATAAATACTTAATGAAAACCAATTAATACAGAGGAAATATCAGAAATCTTCTCTATTGAGCTCCTCAAAGGCAGAAAAGCATTAACTTGTATTAATTGAGCTTAGAGATATTTTCTTTCATCCCACCTCTTCATTTCTTCTATAAATACTTCTGTAGAAGATAGTTTAGGGGTTGGTCTCTAGATATCTGTCGCATGTAAATAGTTTTCTGAAGCTGCTGAAGCCCTGTTTGTAATTGAAGATACATAAGCTGAGATGAGAAGTTTGAAGCTGTAGAAACCTACTGGACTTGATGATTGTAACTGGTTTGAACATCAAATACAAATAGCTGATTTATGGGATCCTGGTCTATGTCAATGGTGATGTGTTTCTCATTGTAATTGTTATTTTTCTTTATGTTTCCATTCTGTCCACTTTTCTCTGATAAAGAACAACAAATATAGAGCTAGGATTTACTCTTAAAAGTACCCTACTCTCACTGATAAGCTTTATCTTTATGTTTTCCTCCAATTGTGTAGTTAAGAATTATTTAATACAGTCCAAGCAGTCAAGGAATGTTGGTGAGCCCATGTCTTACTATCTAAACTTTAAACATTGTTCTTGAATGATATTTTCATTACATGCTAAGTAAATATTGAACTAGGAAATTTTATGGTTTGCCTTCTCCTCTAGTTCTTTCTCCAAAGGTTGTTTGAAAGTTTCCCTAAGAGTATGTTAAAATTAGGCTAGTTTCAAAGTACGTACTTGATCTTAGACCACTTTTTATGTTTATCATGAATTTTTTCCTTTTGAATACGCTGAAATCAGGCTAAGTTAAAAGTCTTTACTTGATCTTAAGCTATTTTGAGTGTTTTAAATGTCTTCTATAGAAAGTACATCAAAATTAGGATAGTTTCAAAGTACTTACCTGATATTAGATTACTTTTGTGTCTTTTCTTAAGTGCATGCCAAAAGCAATATAGTTTCAAAGTACTTACTTAATCGTAGGCCGCTCTTTGTTCTTCATCTGTTTGATTTCCCTCACTCCATTTCTTATTGTTCCATTCCATAAAATCAACTTAAAGGGATCCTTTGACATAGATGACAGCCCCATGGACCACTCTCGAACCTTGTTGTTTCAATTAAATCCTCTTATGAATCCATAACCCAATGGATTAAAGCTGCTCCTTGCCTATCTTATTAGCTGAACCATTCTCCCACTTATTTACACCTTCACCCTTCATATAGACTTCCTTCACCTTCATCATATCCTTACCCAACCAAAACCAAACAAAACCCTTGTTCTTCATAACTAGCCTAATATCATACCAAAACCTTAAAAGATAAATCAATATTTTCACTTATAGAGAGATCCCTCTCTGGATTCAGGAGGGCTAGATCCTAGAATCCCAAAGTGGTTCATATGTAGGCTTTGTAGTTTGTATTTTCCAATCTTGAAAAGTACATAGACCTAACATTCTGGCAACTCCACTGGGGATTTCTGAGTAAATTTCATCTTAGATACCGTTAGGACCTCAGAAAACCCCTTGATTCAGCAACATTTGGTGTGTTAGCCAGTTGAGTCACTTAACATTCTGGCCACTCCACTGGGGACTTTCTTAAGTAATAGATAAATTCACAACTCAGATTATCCCATTTTTAACAATGAACCAAGTGTCTACCTAGAGTGATTTTGATTGTTGATGGTGAACAATTTTCAAGCCCTGAAATCAAGTAAAAACTCTTCACCTGGTGACTCCACTGAAGATCAGTAGGCATGCTGATTTTCCTTAGTTTTCCAAAGACTCCCCTGGGGAGAATTCTAAGTGAATTACATTTTATACATCTCTAAGACCTCAAAATACCCAGACATCCTTAGATTGGCTTCATAATAAACATGGTGGTGGAACCATAAAACATTTTACCTCCATAAAAGCTAAAAAATTTCCACCTGGCGACTCCACACTCTACAACTCCCAAAAGACCAAATGACTCCACTGGTAGAAGACCCTGAACTGATTGAATAGAAACAGTGACCTATTTGCTGATTTACAAACATAGTTCCAAGTATACAACGAAGATACGCCCCAATGAGTAGAGAACATATCCCTGGGTTTCCACATAAGATGCCTCAGGTGAATTGGGATGATAACCTTCCTATTTTTTAGGGTGAAAAGTTTGATAACTCACTGATACATCTTATAAAATTTCACATACATGTATGGAGGTTGAAGGTTGAATGGCATGAAGACTACCTAATGAAAATGTTCATGTTAACATTAGAAGGAAAAGCTATGGATTGGTATGAATGGTTGAAATCTGGTAGTTTGTTTTCTTTAAAGGACCTTGCATATGTGTTTTATGAGAACTATAAAGGAAACAATACATCATTTTCATGGGGTGAAACACATTATGATCCATCAAAAAACATCACCCAACACATTACAGACAATGATGAGGATTTGGAACAAATACATCCTGAAGAACTTTTAATAGCCATTCATGGGTTTGATATCTTATCAAAAGATTATAAGAGCATATATGAATCAGATGATTCATCATCCCTTATAGCTAAGGCTCAAGAATACATCCAGCCTCGAAATCAGTCTTCACAAGAGCCAAAGAACTGATGTGCTCCTGTTCAAATGAATATAGAAACATCTTCCCCTTTAACAGAAAAAGAAATAGATCAGACTATTAATAAACAGCCAGTCTCTGAAACTTTTTTCAAAACAAATACTCTTGCCCATTCACATAGAGAAATTTTTTGTACATATTTAGAAAGTTCTTTTGTAAATCAAAATAAAGAAGGACCTATTGACAACCCAGTATGTTTTATTGGTAGTATTACTTATATTTATGATTTTCCTAACTTTTATCTATCTAATGATGATGCCCCCCAAACAGAAGTTAATATTGCAGGACCATCATTAGCAGATTTATGGGATGAAGATCAGTTCCTTCAAAGAAGTAATGAGCCAGTGTAGACTATTTATGATACTGATGAGGAGGGTTATGAAAGTCTAGGGTTATGAACATACCCTTGCTCAAGAAAATAATAACCTCTTCACAGAGTTCATCCCACTAAATCAGAATATCTCAGGACTTCAAGAGGACAGTTTTATTTCTGTTTATGCTAAAAGAGAAATCTCTCCTTTGACAGAAGAAGAAATTGATCAAATACTAAACAAGAAGCTATCCTCCAAGCCTTCATTTGAACTAGATAATCATCAACAGAGTGCCTAGCCCACAGAACAATACAATGGCACTCAAGACAGAGGAGATAATAGTGAAATTAAGGATAAATATGAAACTAGTCCTCTTTGGAGTATGAATTTTTATGGGTCATGTAGTAAAACTAGTGGAGGTGTAGGAATATGGCTTTACAATACAGGAAATAATCATTCTGAAGCCCACTCATATAAATTTAATTTTCAATGCACAACTGACATAGTAGAGTATGAGACACTCCTTTTAGGGCTGCACTTATTGAAGAAATTAGGAGCCCAGAGGATAACAGTTCAAGGAAATGCAGAATTGGTAATTAGGAAAGTGAATGAAGAATGCAGGGTTAAACATCCCAGACTTAGAGCCTATAAGGATGATGCCATGGATTTTTTAAAATCTTTTAAGAAATTCCAACTTACCCTTGTTCCTAAAGACCAAAACAATTTTTCCAGTGGAAAGACCTTGGGAGAGCAAACAGTATACAATTCAAGAAAAATTCAGACCAGCTGTCCCAAACAATGAAAAATACTGGCAAGTCTTTGGGGGAGAAAAAAAAATAGAAGACTGTCCTACTAAGGATATACCATCTTTTCAAGAAGAAACTTCTCCCATTGTTGATATCAATCTGTCATCCAAAGAACTTGAATTTATATTAGAAGCAAGCATAGATTTAGAGAAAGAAGAAATTTCACTGCTTGTTGATTTGCAGGTGAAAGACAATGATGTTTCCAAGGAACATACTGAAGATATAGTCCTCAAAGCTTATGTCTTATAAGTAGATTATCTACCAATCATGGAAGGCCAAAAGGAAGAGAATTCTCATCTTTTCTTTGTTGATCCTATGGAAGAGTGTATGGAGGCCCCAATTGGCTCAAATTCTCAAGCATGGATCCTTTGCAGGAGCCAAAGACATAAAACATTGTCACCTCCTGTGACAGCCTTGATTTTAAAGATTAAGAATCAATATGTACTGTGCTTACCTATGGCTAGTAGCCAGTTTTTCTATTCCTTTTTGTCACTACTCAATTGGCTACATTGGAACTTTTGTATTATATAAAAAATGTAAATATTCCAAGTTAGAATAGGTTAGATAGGAATGTCAATAAAGCTCAGCTTTGAGCATTTAGTTAGTTGTTGATTTCTACTTTCAAAGTTAGAAAAAGAAAAAATTACAAAAACAATAAAAGTAGAAAAGAGGGCAGAATGAAAATAAGAAAGGTACAGCCCCATACCAAAAAGAGAAACAAAGTCTGAAAGTGTGCAAGCTCAAATGCCACTCCTAAAAACACACTTCTAATTATTCATACAACCTAATCATGAATAATTATTTTTTCAATTTACTGCTGATAGGTTAGTGAATCAGATTTTCCAAACAGCTCAATCTTGGCTTATCAGTAAGGTAGATTAGGATAGAAAAATGAGGTTTCAAACAAGCTCAAAATCTGAACCTATGAATCTCAAAAGAAGAATGGATCTAATTAGATCAAATATTGAGCCAAAGATGGAAAAAAAACTGGTTCTAATATGCCCAAAACTTGAACCAGGAAAGAAAGAAAGACAACTCAAACAAATTCAAAACAGAGCTGAAGAAATAATGAAGGATGTTTTTTATTTTCAGACCTCAAGCCTTCACTGTTTTGTTTTAAATTTTCTGCAATTTTAATCTATGTGTAGCTTGTTTTTATGCCATATATCAATAGAAAGTTAGACTGTTTAATCCTGACTTGGCTGTTTTTAAAATTTTTGTTTTAGAATTTAGAGAATAAAAGTCTGTCAGACAGTCTAATCCTGACAGATAGCAGTTAAGTAGAGAAACTTATGAACTCAACTGCTTAATCTGAGTTCATGGAGAAATAAGGGTATAAATAGATTAGTTTCATGTTTTTCAAAATAAAAAATTTTTGATGAAAAGGTTTGCAAGTCCAAATGCACCTGCTGAAGAAAAAATGTTAGGAAGTAGGTTGTGTAGGTAGTTGTTTGGGAAGCACTCTTTTTGCTGATGTAACAAGTTCTAATAATTTTTGTTAGCAGTTGATAAAAAGAGATTATCAAAGTGCAAGGCACTGATCATCTTCCAGAGAAATTTGTCTGAATTTCTTGACACCTTCAAGAAGATGCCATCCCCCTGTGGAGCCACTGTTAGCCACCTATAAAAATTTTGCTATATAAAATGGTGGCTAAATCTTTTTAACCTTCAATAAAAAATTTCATGACCAAATTGTGAGTTCTTAAAGTCTTATGATGATGATTATCCTTTGAGATAATCTTCACTGCTATTTCACTTTTAATCCTAAAGAACCTGATGTTAACTAAGGGAAAAAACTACTTCTGAGAACTCAATTTTCCATCATTTCCACTCCTCCTTTCACTCATAAAAAATTCCACTATTCACCCATTTTCCCCCTCACAAAATCCCTCAAAAACCCTTCTTTTAACCTTCAAATCATCTTAAATCCTTTTTTAAACCTTATATCTCCCTTTATTTGGTTTAAAAATCCTCCCTCTTATCTATCAGAACCCCATTTTAGCTTTAAAATCCCTGTTTTAACCCTAAAAACAGTCGTTTTTCCTTATAAGTTTTTTAGCCTCTTTTCCTCCCATGTGGCCAAAGCTCCACAATCGGGTGCTAAAGGCCTTAAACCATTTCCAAAACCATTTTTTCCTCTGTTTTTTATTACCTTGACGTTTCAAATTTGGAATAGATCTGGACTGATGATATTTGCATATCAACGGTCCTGGGGCTACCTGATCTCCGCCTTACCCTCTGCCTACCTTTTCCTCTATTCAAATAACCCGCCCCACCGTTTAATATCCACTGTTCATTCATCAGATCGGACGATCGGGACTAAAACCCAACAAACCAATAAACACATCCGCTACACAACAAAATCATTGGTCCCACCATCCTTCCTCCGTGCCGCTTTCCCTCCATCACGTTCAACTGGAACCGTCGGATCTAGCACCTCCGATCCGACGGCTTACATTGCATTTCGCATAATTTTTATGCCTGAATGTTAACACAAAAAATTTATGCAATATGGGCGGTTTTGAAAGGACAGGTGTCACGCGATGTATGGAATCGTGTTTTTTCTGACCAAAATCTTAAACAGCTCGAATGTCGTGCAAAGACCACTAATGGTTTTCCGCTATACCGCTCCCCCCTCTGCAATGTAACTCCTGATTTGATCCTGGTCGTCGATCTCTGAGATCGGATGGTCCTAACTTAATTTCACCCCCATTCACATTTCACCTAATTCGCTCCTGAAAGACTTCATTAGTCGATCTCGAACATTCATTATTCTGATCGAACGGCTCTCGTTAGATCACAACCCCAATTATTTTGCCCTCCATCATTCTCCCAAACGATTTCATCAAAAAATCTCAACCGTTGATCGTTCTAAATCAACAGCTCCTGTTCACTGTCGCGCCCAAACTCCATTTGCACCTATTTCGCTTCCGCCAAGGGTTTTTCTCCCTTTTTGCTGCAAATTCCTCCATTTCGCACAGCTCCAAACCTGTGAGCGCAGTTAAACCATCTCTGCAGGATTTTAGAATAAATTTTTGTGTGTTTTGCAGGGTTTTGATGGTGGTTGTTCTATGTTTTTCCACAGTCATAGAAAAGTGACAAAAAGGTAGAGAATGACGATTCTATGGCTTAAATCAAAGAAGAAAGGATATGCAGGGTTTTAAATCGAATTTTAAATCAAATGGAGCATGATCCAGGGTTTAACAGAAACCCTCCAACTGCATAAAGCCACCTGTATGAAGACAGAACAAACAAAGTGTATCAGAGTGAAGAAATCAATGTTAAAAGGTGATTAAAACCTAAAACTAAAGATCAGGGTTTTAACCCTCTGGTTCAAAGAGTTAAAGAAATTTTTAAAGGAAAAAGACCCGAAGATAAAGATCAAGGCCCAATTAAGCCTAAAACAAAGACAAAGAGCAGATTAAAGATGTTTTAAGAAAAAAAAAAACATATCAGTAAAAGAGGCCTCCACTGCCACATCAGAGGCCAAAATATCCTCTTCAATGCCACCTACAGCCTCAATAAATCAAATGGAGGTAGAGTTATGCCTAGTCAGTGATATTTTTTCCTAAAGACAGCCAGAGTTATTGCCAACCTGCCTAAAGAGTTTTTAAAGTCAACAAAAATTTCCAAGTAGCTAAATACTTAATGAAAACCAATTAATACAGAGGAAATATCAGAAATCTTCTCTATTGAGCTCCTCAATGGCAGAAAAGCATTAACTTGTATTAATTGAGCCTAGAGATCTTTTATTTCATCCCACCTCTTCATTTCTTCTATAAATACTTTTACAAAAGATAGTTTAGGGGTTGGTCTTTGGATATCTGTTGCATGTAAATAGTTTTCTAAAGCTGTTAAAGCCATGTTTGTAATTGAAGATACATAAGCTAAGATGAGAAGTTTGAAGCTGTAGAAACCTACTGGACTTGATGATTGTAATTGGTTTGAACATCAAATGCAAATAGCTGATTTATGGGATCCTGGTCTATGTCAATGGTGATGCGTTTCTCACTGTAATTGTTATTTTTCTTTATGTTTCCATTCTGTCCACTTTTCTATGATAAAGAACAGCAAATATAGAGCTAGGATTTACTCTTAAAAGTATCCTACTCTCATTGATAAGCTTTATCTTTATTTTTTCCTTTAATTGTGTAGTTAAGAATGATTTAATACAGTCCAAGCAGTCAAGGAATGTTGGTGAGCCCATGTCTTACTGTCCAAACTTTAAACATTGTTATTGAATGATATTTTCATTACATGTTAAGTAAATATTGAACTAGGAAAGTTTATGGTTTGCCCTGTCTTCTAGTTCTTTCTCCAAAGGTTGTTTGAAAGTTTCCCTAAGTGTATGTTAAAAGCAGGGTAGTTTCAAAGTACTTACCTGATCTTAGACTACTTTTTATGTTTATCATGAATGTTTTCCTTTTGAATATGCTGAAAGCAGGCTAAGTTAAAAGCCTTTACTTGATCTTAATATATTCTAAGTGTTTTAAATGTCTTCTATCGAAAGTACATCAAAAGCATGATAGTTTCAAAGTACTTACCTAATCTTACATTACTTTTGTGTCTTTTCTTAAGTGCATGCCAAAAGCAGGATAGTTTCAAAGTACTTAGTTGATCTTAGGCTGCTCTTTGTTCTTCATCTGTTTGATTTCCCTCACTCCATTTCTTATTGTTCCATTCCATAAAATCAACTTAAAGAGATCCTTTGACATAGATGACTTGCCCCATGGACCACTCTTCAACCTTGTTGTTTCAATTAAATCCTCTTATGACTCCATAACCCAATGGATTAAAGCTGCTCCTTGCCTATATTATTAGTTGAACCATTCTCCCACTTATTTATACCTTCACCCTTCATATAGACTTCCTTCACCTTCATCATATCCTTGCCCAACCAAAACCAAAAAAAACCCTTGTTCTTCATAACTAGCCTAATATCATACCAAAACCTTAAAATAAAAATCAATCTTTGCACTTATAGAGAGATCCCTCTCTGGATTTAGGAGGGCTAGATCCTAGAATCCCAAAGTGGTTCATATGTAGGCTTTGCAGTTTGTATTTTCCAATCTTGCAAGCTACAGATATCTAACACATCCAAGGCTAGAAAACTTGATGTTCTTGAACCTGTTCTTCATAATAATTGAGAAAAATATTCAGATGTCCTATGCCATCATAAGAAGGGAGGTTACATACCTCAGTCATTATACATTGAAGTTTTTTGGCCATCCTCGTACAATGCCTTCTAGTTACTTCATGAAGCTTATTCTGCCAATTCTCCAACTCGTCTTTTGAATATGAGGTACAAGAACTATCATGCTCCCAACTCAACTTGCCTTCTACAATAGGGTTAACCCAATCTTGTTCCTTTGTTGTTATTTGATAAATGTTATCTATTTCTGTTGCATAATATTCTTCTCTGATTGGTTCTATTTACCTTACTCCTTCTAATGGATCCAAAGGAACAATTACCCTCATATTGTTTCCCTGAAATATCATCTATCTCTTCTTTAGATTAATTATGGAAAAATTATCAAATTCCCAGTCAAGTCCCAACAATGTAGGATAAGGATTGATTTCATCAACAATATCTATTATTTCGAAATTAATAGTAGTGTGTTCCTCCAATATCCATTGTGAAACTTGGTAATCTTCCCATATAAAGGATATTTTGTTAATTTTCCATCCTCAGCTGAATAGGTGACCATTGTGGCTTTGGATTACCCATGAATTACCATGTCTACTTCTTCAAGACATTAGCATCAGACCCAAGATCCAGAATAACTTGGTCCATCTCACATTCTCCTATCTATGCACTAAGCCTCATTTCTCTTCCATTTTTCTTTTGTCGATGAACATTATTGACTGCATGCCTCTCTCTTTGCAGTGATTCTTTATATCAAAATGAGTCTATCAACTCCTAAATTCCTTCTATAGCCTTTTCATCTCTTAACAACCTCATAAAATTATGTAGAAATTATCTTAAAACACTTACTTGATTTGCTGACTCTTGGCTTTGCATTGGATCTCGATCCTGCATCGGATCTTGGCTCTGTGTTGAAGCTGATGACACTTCATAGTAGTAGGCCTTGGCGGTGCACTAGAGGTCGAAGATCCAACATCCATAAAACTTTTCTTTGCTTCCATGTATACTCCTTTTTCTTTTTGAATATAAAAAATAAGAGCTTTCTCTGTAGTCTTTCTAACCCATGCACCTATATTTTCAAATTCCTTCTTTCCATCCTCCTTATCACTACCAGTCACAACTCCACTTCTAGTAACAATATTAATTTTAGGTCCATCAATACTCCTTTCAACAGTCATCATTTGAATATTCTACATCAGTTTTTGATTCCTATTTTTTTACATCTTCTCAATAAGTATAGGCATTCTTCAATTACATGGTAAATTTTTTTACAATACTTACATGTCGTAGTGGGGTTCTCAAAATATCTTGCAAAATAACTTGGCTGGCTCTAGTTATAGAAAATGATCTTTTTATGTCCTCTACCAACTCCACCTGCTCGACCTCTTCCTTGATAACCTCCTCAAACACCACATTTTCCATTGAATTCATGTCCATACTCTTCTGCTTGCATTCTATAGGCTTCACTACTGTGTTCCATCATTAGGTCATAACTTCGACAATTATTATATGTCATGTCCTATTGATTTACATAATTTTCAAATTACATTCTTTGGAGTCTGTACACATTTCCACAGCAGGTAACATTCCTCTTAGCGATGTTAGCCTCTGATACTACAGATTTCGCACCACAGGCTATATTATATGTTCAAGGGATTTGGTTCCTCACTAGCCATGTAATCCCGGAAGAAAGGGCACTCCACTTTATAATGACCCTCTGATTTGCAATTTGTACACCATACTTCTTCTCTAACTTCTTTACCTTTCTTGATGTCTTGTAATTTCAGAGTTAGGTTCACCAACTGATTCTAGATTTGTTGCATACCTGCATTAGTATCTCCTATAGTTGAAAATTCCAAATTCATTGCAATATCCATAGCTTTGGCTTGAGTTGCTATCTTTTGTTTCATCAATGGAAATCTGATATGTGGTAACAGCACAACTATAAACCACTCTTTATGTTGTTTTGGAGCTATGTCGAAGCTGACCTAATCCAATAGCAGCCTCAATCTCTGATCCAACTCCCAAACAAACCTAGTAAGCTTTTGTTTTATTTTTTCTATTGAGATTCAACAAGATGATGATCCTAGTGAAAATTAAGCACCTACACTAGGTGGGGCCCATAGGCTATTTTTAGGTTTATGTCTATTTTTAGAATGTTGAGAAAATTATATTTATAGCAAGAGTATATTTATAGATGGCTGAGAAAATTTTATTTATAGATGAGATACTATTTTTAGATGCATGTGCGAAGTTCATTTATATATCACACGTCTAAAAATAGAATGCATGTCAATTATTATTATCTCTTAATAATAATTGGACAATAAATATCAATCTATTCTCTGCACACACTTGATTTCATTTAACTGAAGTGAAAAACTAGTTAGCTGAAGGAATTTCGAGTTCTAAGGTTGGTTGGTGGGACATGCAAGTGGACTTAGTTGTAACTGAGTGATTCAAAGTTGCAACAGAGTTGGATGTGTAGTTATGTGAGTTGTAAAGTAGTTTAAATTAGTTAAGTGAGTTAAAATCAGTTATGGTAGTTGTAACTAGTTGTAACTAAAGATACACTAGTGATAGATCAGTGAATTAAATATTAAATTAATTCACATGAAGTTATCTCACATGTAACTAAATATTTACTACTGTTAACTACATGCATGCCAGATCTAGTGGAGACCCAGTTGAGAGATAGGTGAAAGGAATAGTTTGACTATCAATTGTGACATTAGTGGGTGCACTCATGCAACCACACACACATTGGATATGCCAATGAGAATTTCACAATCAAGGCAAGGCAGGATCTCAGTCATTCAGGGATTGTCATCAGTAGGGATTGCGCAGTGGAGGCAGGATATCAGGAGGAAGTAAATTGGCGCATTTATTTGCCAATTTTTGTATGACAGTGTGAGAAGATTGTATATTGTATTGAGAGCTCTTGGATTAGAGTTTTGTATGATATTGTTTCATGATTCATGATATATACATAATATATGATAATGGGTTTTTTTAGCTTTATGCTTTCCTGGTAAAAACATGTGTGTTATATGTGATTGATCTTTCTTCATGTGTTTGCAATTGGTGATTAAATTTCCACAAATATTTTAGTAGAAGGATTCTGTATTTAATATTGGCATATAATTTTTATATAAGGAGAATCCAGGAAATACATAATTGTATTAAAATTTCTACATTCTTCAACTCAGTGATGCACTGAGACTGATACTTATTCTTCTTAAAATATCCAACCATCATTGTTTTAATGTCTCCAAACATTATGTTCATATTAGTTAAAAATTTCATATGCCATGTCAATGCTCTATCATGTAGTGTCGTGATGAGCTGCACCTTATTTGTATTTTCATCATTGACCTGCTTTGTTGCCAATACAAATTTTCATAAAAACAAAAACTTCTCTAGATCCTCTGTTCTAGTTCCTCTGAAAACATATAACTTAATATAACCAACCATACTTCATATTGAGGTGAAAGGAGGAGGGGGATGGGGGGTAGTAGGGGTAGGGGGACCAGGGAGACTACCACCACCCTGAGTATTACTGGATTCTGGCTTCGGTGAGCTCTCAGGCTTGAAGTGGGTATACTGCAAGATTTCCTTGGGTTGGATTTCTTCTCTTTCACTTTCAGATTCACTCTATAGAAGGCTATAGTTTGTCTCTACAAAGGTCTTTTGATATTGTCGATGATACCTATTTTTGGTATCTACTTTGTATATATTCCCACGCATTTTTCATATTCCCAATTTTCCACAAGATAATTAGAACATTAGAGTTCTTAATTTTCATAATTAATTAAGTAAATAAGAGGGTGGAGGGACCCACAAACCTAGTATGTGAATAAAATCCACTTTTTATGTGTGTATGTGGATATTTAGATCTAGATCTACATTATGGAGTAGTGGAACAAATTCTTAAATGAAGGAAGAGTGGAGATCATGGATCATTGATGTAAAATCATGGATATCTTGGAGGTCAACTGAGGTCATAGTGCATTCAAAGTAAGATCACAAAGCTCTTATGATGAGATAGTGGAGGAAGTGGTGCATCTAATGCACACATGATGGAGAGAGTGGGAATTAAATGCAAACATGATGGAGATCATGGAGAGACAAAACATTCTTCATGGAGGCTAGTGGCCACATGTGAAACGTAGTTATGAGGTGGGCCAGGGCTATGGAAGGCTCATAATCTATATAATGAAGATGAAGGCACAATATAAGTAAGGATTTGTATTATTATTTCTGATATATTTAGATCTATATTTTTCATGTGACATTTCTATGCACACTTATGATGTTTAGATAAGTCAATAGTGTTGTTTAGCACAGGTTGTTCCCGAGTGGGAATCCCACCCTTACCCATGGGGGACTTCGAATGCCTACTATAGGAAGGTTTCTATTGAGCTCCATTAATCATCAGGCATTGTTACCATCTTTAGCCACAACCATATGTGCTTCTACCTATAGGAATAACGCAATTCCTGCTCAACGGTTTGCGACGTGGTACTTGTTTCTAGCATGTCAGCTAGGAAATTGACGGAGGATTTATAATTTCATCTTGTGCTTCATGTTTAGAATTTCAGGAGCAGTATATTTATATCCTACATTCAGGCCATTTTATTTTACCTCCATGCAATAGCATTCCCCTCAAGGATTGCGCAGTTCAGTCTTGTAGATCTCTTGTAGGAAGGAAGTTTTCAATATTTCAGCCGGAAATCCTGTGAGGGGCCATCTCCTCACTTTTCATTCACTATTTCCACCAATTTTGAGTTGATTTAACATATTTAGCCACAGGATAGAGAGCCTCCCTCATTCATATTGCATTTTTTGTCAAGCAGTTCTGTAGCAACAACTACATTCAGTGGAGAAAGTTGGAGGATCTAGATCTCGAGCTTTTGGCTTGAGGATCTAGTGAAGGGATCATCCCTTCAAGCATATATTTTATTTTGTATCATATTGCAGCCATATTTTTTGAGACCTTGCTTCAGATCTAAATACCCAGCGGTTATATGTGCAAGCCCTAAGAGGGTGATTTTCTTATATTGATAGATCTGGAAAATCCTTTCTGGGTTATCTTGGGTATCCATCATAGAGTCTATATCTAAAGTTTCAACATCATCGAAGCTCCAGAATTTCCTAGATCTAAATTTATATTTTTCCGGCAGCTGCAGCAGGGACATTGCAGTTTTCCTTCTAGTTGTCCATCAAATACGTAGTCCTCTTGAGGGATCATTTTAGTGTTGTGAAACCAGCTCCAAAAATAGAAGAAAAGAGATATTAATGCCTTAGAAATAAGCCACTTCGAGGGGGAAACCCCCAATACATTACATTAAGGAACAATTCTTGGATGATACAAATAAAAGAAAAAATCCTTTCTATATATAGGAGTCCATGGGGCCACCTTATAATCCTAGTGGGGCCACAATGTAATCCTAGCCGACCTAACAATAATAATTTAAGGGAAAAATAATAACAATATGGGGGTTACAAGGGTACAATAATAACAATAAGGAGGTTACACTAACAACAATAAGGGACTATACTAGTAATATAGGGACCTAACATGCCCCTCTCCTTCAAAAAAGTGTTGTTCTTGACGCTTGAGTAGCTCTAGGTGCTTTTGTATAAAATTCTCATCCTCCCATGTAGAATCTTCAGTAGGTAAGTTCTTCCACTTGATGAGATACTCTGAAATTGATCGATTTCATAGCTGTCGAGTTCTTGTTTCCGTGACCACTTCAGGTTCCAATATGATTTTTACTTCCTCATCAAGTTCTGGCAATATTGTTTGAACAAGAATATTTTCACCTATAACCTTCTTTAAGCATGAAACATGGAAAACTGGATGGACTCATGAAGATGCAAGAAGCTCCAATTTTTATGCCATAGTACCAATCTTTTGCAACACCTTGTAAGGACCATAGTACTTTGGCAATAATTTATTATCCTTCTTAGCTTGCTTGAGGGACATTTGTTTGTATGGTTATAGCCGTAAAATACCCAGTCTCCTACATAAAAAATTCTCTTACTGCGATGCTGATCTGCCTGTTGTTTCATTCGATTTTGTGCCAAATTTAGGTTATCCTTTAAGAGTTGGAGAACTTATTTTTGATGCTCAATGTGATCTTCCACTGCTTGAATCTTCGAATTTTCTCTTAAATATGATGTGATGGACGGTGGATGATATCCATAAAGTGCCATAAATGGGGTCATTTTTGCTGCAGTATGAAAGGAATTGTTATACCACCATTCAGCGAGAGGTAACCATTTGACCCATTATGTTTTTTATCAGATACAAAACAACGAAGATATACTTCCAAACATTTATTTAATATCTCAGTTTGACCATCAGATTGAGGATGATAAGATGAGCTATGAACTAATTGAGTACCCAAACAAGAAATAACTCCGTCCAAAAATTTCCAGTAAAAATGGGATCTATGTCGCTCACAATAACCCTTGGGTTTCCATGTAGCTTTTGAATTGTGTCCATAAATGTAGTAGCAACTGTACTTGCTTTAAATGGATGAGATAATGCACAAAAGTGTGCATACTTGGTAAGTCTATCAACTACTACCATGATGACACTCTTTCCTTCGGACTTAGGTAAACCTGTGATAAAATCCATTGAAATCTCTTCCCAACGTTGACTTGGAATGGATAAAGGTTGTAGAAGTCCCGGGTTCTTAATTGTCTCAACTTTATTCTGCTGGCAAACCAAACATTCAGTCACAAACTTTTGAATATCAGATTTAAGGCCATCCCAAAAAAATTCTTTCTTCACCCTGTGGTAAGTTTTTAAAAATCCTGAGTGTCCTCCTAAAGGAGAAGTGTGCAATTCCAGAAGAATATTTTGTTTTAGTTGGAAATTCTTACAAAGATATAAGCGATCTTTGTACCATAAGGAATCATTTTTCCAACTAAATGTATCAGATGTACTAGGATCTTGCTGCAACTTTTGAATGAGTGTCCATACATCTTTGTCCTTCTTCCATTCATCTCTTGCTTCGGTTATCCAATCTGGTTGGATAATAGAAATGGCACAAAGCAATGCTTCTACCTCTTCATTCTTTCTTGAGAGTGCATCTGCAACAACATTAAGCTTCCCTTTTTTGTAGATTATTTCAAAGTCATAACCCAACATCTTTATGACCCATTTTTGTTGCTCTTCTGAAGATAGTCTTTGTTCCAAAAAGTGTTTAAGACTATCATGATCAGTTTTTACCTTGAAGTGTCTTCCCATTAGGTAAGTTCGCCATTTCTTTAGTGCATGTAGTATTGCTAACATTTCCTTCTCATAAATAGGTTTCTGTAAATACTTTCCTTTGATTGGACGACTTTCAAAAGCAATGAGTCTTCCTTCTTGCATTAAAACAACACCAATTCCATTTCCTGAGGCATCACATTCCACAATAAAGGTTTTTGTGAAGTCTGGCGTAGCTAAGACCGGTGCTAGGCACATTGCCTCTTTAAGATGTTCAAAGGCCTTAGTTGCTTCAGGGGTCCATGAAAATGCATCTTTCTTCAATAATGTTGTTAGAGGTGCTGCTATTCTCCCATAATTCTTAACAAACTTGCGATAATACCCTGTTAACCCGAGAAATCCTCGCAACTGCTTTATGGTTGTGGGGACTTTCCATTCCTTAATGGCTTTAATTTTTTTAGGGTCTACCTTAACACCCTCGTGAGATACAATATGACCCGGATATTCCACCTCTTGTACTCCAAAGAAACATTTGGATGTTTTTGCATATAATTGTTTCTCCTACAATAGTTTGAGCACCCTGTCAACATGTTCAACATGATCCTTCCAAGACCTGCTGTAGATTAGTATATCATCAAAAAATACTAGCAAAAATTTTCTAAGGAAGGGTTTGAAAATGGAATTCATCAACCCTTGAAATGTAGAAGGTGCATTGGTAAGTCCAAAAGGCATGACCAAAAATTCATAATGACCCTCATGAGTTCGAAATGTTGTTTTTGGAATATCTTCAGTCTTCATTCTAATTTGATGATATCCTGAACGAATATCCAACTTGGTAAAATAAATTGCTCCATGTAATTCATCCAATAATTCATCAATCATAGGAATGGGAAATTTATCTTTAATGGTGAGCTTGTTGAGCTCCCTATAATCCGGACACATTCGCCATGATCCATCCTTCTTGTGTACCAATACTACGGGAGCAGAGAAAGAACTTTGACTGGGTTGAATTATACCCGCCTCTAACATTTCTGCAATCATACGTTCAATTTCGCTCTTTTGGAAGTAAGGATATCTATAAGGCCTGATGTTTGGAGGAACACTTCCTGGAATCAAATGAATGGCATGATCATGATCACGAATAGGTGGGAGTCCTTTGGGAGTTTCAAACACCTTGGAATGATTGTCCAAGACTTGTTGGAGATCTGCAGAAATAGATGATTTTGATGTTGGAACTTCTAGTGAGGATAATTGTGCAATTACGCCTCGCTGTTCTTTCTTTAGAAGCTTTGTCATGACATTAGAGCTTACTATCCTTCCTGGCTTCCCCGCAATACCCCGTAATTCAACTTCCTTTCCTTCTGAAAAAAATTTCAAGAAAAGTTCTTGAAAATTAAAAGCTACCGTCCCCAAAGATTGTAACCACTGTACTCCTAGTACAACATCAGCACCTCCCATAGGAATGGAAAGCATTGGACTAGTCAATACATATTCCCCCATGGTTAGCTTGATATTATGGCATTTCCCAGAGAAATTTATAGTTCCTCCATTTGCAACCATCACTTGGCATTCTGGTGTTGGGTATAGGAAACAATTTAATTCCTTGGCTATCTTACAATGAATAAAATTATGGGTGCTACCTGAATCAATCAACACTATTACCTTTCTCTTCTTGATTTGTCCTTTTATCTTGAGAGTTTGAGGAGTGGTAATTCCTGCCAGTGCATTACACGATATGGTTGGATTCATTTCTTCCTCTTCTGGGGCTGGTTCCTGGTGTATATCCTCTGCTTGTTCATTTTCTTCTTCCTCTTCACAATCTATGTAAAATAATTTCTTCTCAACACACTTATGACCTTTAGTGTATTTTCTATCACAACTGTAGCAAAGCCCTTTTGCTCTTTTTTCTTCCAATTGTTGTGGTGTCAACCTTGTAGGTTGTGCAAATATAGGATTAGCAACACTTACCTCTTTATATAAGTGAGTGGTAGGCTTCCTTGTCGCTATAATTTTACATTCAATTTTTCTGGCCAACCTGAATGCCTTCTCCAATGAATCAGGTTCCAAAATGCGAACTTCAAGTTGGATTTTATCCTTTAAAGTACCTATGAAGAGATCAATCCTGTGTTCCTCTGAAATATGAGTTACCCTTATATTCAATTTTTGGAAGTCCTCAATGTGCTCCCCCACTAAACCCTTTTGTTTGAGATTTATCAATTGGCTAAAGAAGGTGTTTCTCTTTGTATCCTCATAATGTGCTATCATTTCCTCCGTAAAAATTGACCAAGTGACAATTTTTTTATGGGAGCAAAGCCATCGATACCATAGAAATGTATTTTGTTCTAAATGTAAATTTGCAATGCGTACCTTTTGTGTGTTTCGCACATTATTGAGATAAAAATATTTCTCCATCTGTAGTATCCATGTTACAGGATCCTTTCCATCAAACTTCCTCATATCCATTTTTGGAATATGGTGGTTCTTCCCTCCAAAAGTAGAGTTTATGAAATCACGATTAACATTCATTTTGTTCTCATCATGAGTTTCCTCTACTATATTTTCACCATTAGGAAAAAATTCTTTTATCAACTTTGCCAAACCTTCTATGTCTACTTTTAGATCCTTCTTCATGTTTTCCATGTTGTCTTTCATTTTTTCATCGATCTTAGCTTCCATGTCATCCATCTTAGCTTCCATGCCCACTTCCATGCAATCCATCTTAGCTTCCAAACCATTCATCTTAGCTTCCATGCCTTTCTTCAAACCATCCATCTTAGTTTCCACGCCTTTTTTTAAAACTTCCATTTCATTATTTGTTGTTCTTTGCGAGAGCGAAATTTGTTACACTTGCTCTTGTAATTTTGATATGTCATGTTGCCATTCTTCGTCTTCATGAGTCATAGTAGAGCCTTCTAAAGGCTTAATGGGTGTTGAACTCTTTTTAGGGGCCATTTTAGAATCCAATACTGATATCTATTCTACAATATTCCCTTGGAATCAATTCAACTTGATTCTTCAAACAAGACTTATGCAATTCGGAAAAAAAAAATACACACCTTTTACTTGCTTTTGAGGAGCTCGACATTGAAATTGAATTATCTCTATAATTGTGGATCCTCAATATCTGAAATTCAGCCCTGTAGTAGCCCTCTAAAGCTTCTTTCAAATGCCACAGGTTTGATCTTATTCGGATTCTTCAAGGCAAATCTATGTCCAATCTCTCACAATGACCCAATTTTGGACTGGTTCAGTAGAGCGAACTTGTACGACTTTCCACATGTCACTGTTTCCTCCTTTGGCTCTGAAATTGATAGAATGAAAACTAATGTCCATGTGTTTGTGGCCACATTTTACATCATTCCAATCCGATGCTCATAGAGAGAGCTATGAATATTTTACCACAATCACCTCTTTGAGATGAAATTCACAAGCCTAAAAAAGCCCTACCTTCCACAGATCATATCTCCGAAAATGTTGCGAACCAATATCTGAAATTTTGCGACGATGTTCCTCAGGAGTTAAACTTCCTACTTTAAAAATTTCAGCTTTTGAACCTTTGTAGAAAAAATTCATTACAAAAATAGTGTGATGACTTGTTTAGGTTAAATTCAGGAGCCTGCAAAATGACCTAACTTGCACAGATCATATCTCTGAAAATATTGTGAACCAAGCTCTGAAATTTTTCGAAGATGTTCCTTAGAATTTTGGCTTTGCACTCTAAAAATTTTAGGTTCTGAACCTCCATAGAAAAAAAATTATAGCGAAAATTCCACGCTGACCTGTTTGGAGCAATGAAACCCTAGAATCTCAAAGCTCTGAAACGAAATGTTGTGAAACTAGCTTCAAAAATAGAAGAAAAGAGATATCAATGCCTTAGAAATAAGCCACTTCGAGGGGGCAACCTAAAATACATTACATTAATGAACAATTCTTGGATGATACAAATTAAAAAGCCTCCTTTCTATATATAGGAGTCCATGGGACCACCTTGTAATCCTAGTGGGGCCACAATGTAATCCTAGCCAACCTAAAAATAATAATTTAAGGGCACAATAATAACAATATGGGGGTTACAGGGGTACAATAATAACAATAAGGGGGTTACACTAACAACAATAAGGGACTATATTAGTAATATAGGGACCTAACATTCAAGGTCATTCTAGGCCATCTCTTTGGCTTGAGTGTCTCATATTTTGAGCACTGTTGTACTTGCTATCCACCTCCTATATAATAAAATGGCTCATCTATTCAGTACATTATGATGTTGTCCTTAGATTAATTTTTTACATTGCTACATGTCTCATATTGTGTTTACTTCATTCTCCTTTTTGGCATATTATAGTGGTATCAAAGCATGATCTTTGGCTCAACTTGTGGGCACTTCATCTTTTGCATCAAAAGAAGAAGAAGATAGTAGAAAATCTATCATGAAGGAGGATTGCAGTTTTTTCACTATTCTCTTTATATCCATGCAAGATCTCTCCAAGGATGTTAATCTAATGAAGGGAGAAAGGAAAAGGAAGGATCCAAGAAGATTTGACGAGGAAGGTGCAAGCACTTCCTATTAGCATGAGAAGAAACCATAGAAGAAAAGAGCTTCACATCATTCTACTAGACCCAATTTCTTTGATAAGAGAGAGGATTGGTCTGAATATGAACAAGACTTGGGGCATGAGAACCTATGTAAATATATGTTTGAGTACAAAGCACAACCTATAGCTCTCAAGGAGAATCTAACTCTCCAACAGTTCTTGCAACTCAAAGAGGATAGGAGATCCTGAAGCAGCAATGGAAGAAAGAGGCATAGATTATTCTTGCCTACATTTGATGGATCTTCTGTAAGAAAATTGAGGGATTGGAGGGAAGAACTGGCTAACTTCTTTCCGCAATATCCTGTAGTAGAAAGAGAGGCCGTGGAGATTGCAGCACTGCACCTAGAGGGTGAAGCAAGAGATTGGTGGTTCAGTCACTTGTCACACATGAGAGTGTCTGCTTATGCAGATTTTATTCTAAGACTGAAGAAGAAGTTTGGTAGAAAGAAACCAAAGACATCTCATAGTGACATCTCCTATCATTAAGGAGATAGTGCATGAAGAGCCCAAGTAAGATGTCCTCATTATCACTCAAGAGGAGGAACCTCTACTGCCACCCCCAGCTACAGATGTACTTACATTAGGAGGAGGATCACTTGCATATTTTCAAGATGGTCTTGAGTTCTTGACATTTGGAGCCCCATGCATGATTCATGAGATGCATGAGGAGGGGGAAGATACAAGCGCTAGTATAATTGAAGAAGAGCAACCATCATCATTACCCGTAGTTGGAGAGACTATTACAGCAGTTGGAGGAACTCTTGTAGATGTGCAATATTTTCCCTAGATTATGCTTATCCAAGGTTTGCATATAATTTCCTCTCATATTATTTCAGTACCTCATATTGGGATATGTGATACCATTCCATCAGGGCAAGTGCATAACCAAGGATTAGAGCACCTTGCTAATTTGGAGCAGCAAATTATCACTGCACAGAGGACCCTTGATTTGATCCAGGAGAAGATGTATTCATATCCTATTTTTTCATGGTTGAGCTACACCCAACACTTTGTGTTGAAGTGTGGAGTTGCAAAATATGGGAGGAGCACAGTCCTATTTAGTACAATGCCAAACTATGAGTTTAGCATTGTATGTGGCCATGAGACAACACATGTATCACCATGCAGATCTACAATGCTGTCACTTAGCAACAGTGATGATGAGAGGGCCCCATTATCCTTGGAGCATTCTGAAGGTAGCTTCACTCATGAAGCACTGCAGAGACAGATGATAGATGGTATACATCTTGGGATGGACAACACTTTCTATTGTCAAGATGAATTTTCCTTGATGAGCATCTCACAGCTCAAAGAGGGATCTCTACCTACAACATGTATGGAGCCTTATGAGTTCCAATGGGCCATTGAGGAGAGGATCTCATGGAGAGACCTCAATGGAGGTGAAATTCAACATTTTATGGAGTGAAAAGCTATTTCGATGGAGGATGTTGGTATTCTACAATGGTAGGATACCAAGATTGAGCTGTGCATGATTTATCATCCACATTGACATGAATGATCCAGATGAGGAGCAAGAGGTTGCCTACCTTCCTATAGATCTATGATATCGGGAAGCAAGAAGCATGGTTGCTCTGCTTTCTATTGAGTGAGTATGGGTTTTACCCAACATATCACATTTATAGGATCCATGCCATACATATCATTGATGACATGCAGCAACAGGAGGCATTGTTGCACTAGTTGTTGATGAGAGAGTTTGGACATCTCATGATGTATCTTATGTCCATATATTTTCTCTTGTTTGGGATATGTCTCATGTCTTTACATGTATTTATGTTTTGGATATATCTTATGTCATGTATGTACTTGGGTTTGGGACAAAGCATAAATCTCACATGATGTGGCATAAGGGAGCTTATTTATATTGTTTTGATGAGACATTCCACATGTCCATTAGTATGTTGTTGCTCCATGACTTTCATCATGATGATGTAAGGAGGCAACAAGAATCCTTGTTTCTTTGGTTTCTATTGGGAGAGTATGGGCTGATTGCTTCCCATCCATTGCATGACATTAATGGAGGATGGAAATAGGAGGCCTTACAATGTTGGATTATTTTTTTGGATTATGGTCATTGTACTTGGTATGATGATTATGTGATGGGGCATCACGATGCATTGTTGTGGTGGCTTCTCCTGAGAGAATATGGCCACTGCAATTGGTACAATGATGATGTGGTGTGGAAATAAGAGGCATTGCTACGGTGGCTTCAATTGAGAGATTATGGCTCTCATATTTATACTGATGTTGATTTGGCATGGTAGCACAAAGCATTGCTATGATGGATTCTATTGAGAGAGTGTGCCTCTCTTGTTTTCTTGAAGATATAGCATGGTATCAGAAGGCTTTGTTGCAGTGGTTGTTATTGGGAGAATATGGTTTGACATTATCAATGTTTATCCATATATCTCTACTTCTTTTTTTTCACTATGTTGATGTTATGTTTGGATCCTACATGGCCAACAAGGCTAATTGTGAGAGAATTGATAGATGCAATCTACTCTATGTATCATGGGTTGGAGAGATAGTTCTTGAGAAGGGAATTTCCACTTTGGGAAGGAACCAATTCATTTCATGTATCTCATGTATAGAGGAGATCTTTGGACATCATATGGTTTCCACTTGGAGATTCCTTGATGAGGGAAGATATCTAACTTTTTAGCTGGAGGCCATTCTAGACATTCTAGAAAGGAAGCTTTGGAGCTAGGCATGCATGACACATTGTGACAGATGGGGAGTCCTTCCATATGAGGATTCCATTTAGAGGGAGGATGTTTGCTATAGCATCCACTTTTACAGTTTCTTGAGGAGAAGCAACATTTTGGTGGGGAGGACTGTAATATTCCCAATTTTCCACAAGATAATTGGAATATTAGAGTTCTTAATTTCTATAATTAATTAAGTAAATAAGAGGGTGGAGGGACCCACAAACCCCATAGATGAATAAAATACACTTTTTATGTGTGTATGTGGATATTTCAGATATAGATCTACATTATGGAGTAGTGGAGCAGCTTCTTAAATGAAGGAAGAGTGGAGATCATGGATCATTGATGTAAAATCATGGAGATATTAGAGGAGGTCAACGTCTGAGATCATAGTACATTCAAAGTAATATCACAAAGAACTTATGATGAGATAGTGGAGGAAGTGGTGCATATAATGCACACATGATGGAGAGAGTGGGAATTAAATGCAAACATGATGGAGATCATGGAGGGACAATGAGGTCTTCATGGAGGCTAGCGGCCACATGTGCAACGCAGTTATGAGGTAGGCCACGACTATGGAAGGCTCATAATCTATATAATGAAGATGAAGGCACAATAGAAGGAAGGCTTTGTATTATTATTTCTGATCTGTTTAGATCTAGATTTGTCATGTAACATTTCTATGCATGCTTATGTTGTTTAGCTAAGTTTGCAATGTTGTTTAGCACAGGGTGTTCCCGAGCAGGAATCCCATTGTTACCCACTGGGGACTTTGAGCGCATACTTTGGGAAGGTTTCTATTGAGCTCCATTCGTCATCAAGAATTGGTGCCATCTTCAGCCACACTCATATTTTCTTCCAACTACAGGAATAATGCAATTCCTACCCAATGGTTTGAGAGGTGGTGGTTGTTTCTAGCATTTCAGCTAGGAAACCGGTGGAGGATTCATCCTTTCACCTTGTGCTTCATGTTCATCCTTTCAGGAGTATCATATCTATATCCGGCATTCAGGCCATTGTATTTTACCTCCATGTAGCAACAGTCCCCTCAAGGATTACATAGTTCAGACCTGTAGATCTCTTGGAGGAAGGAAGTATTTAGTATTTCAGCTGGAAATCCTATGAGGGGCCATCTCCTCACTTTTCATTCACTGTTTCCACCATTTTTTAGTTAACTTGACATATTTAGAAATAGTCTAGAGATCTGCCCTCCTTGAAAATGTATTTTTTGTCGAGAAGTTGTGTAACAATAGCTGCATTCAGGGGAGAAGGTTGGAGGAGCTAGAACTTGAGCTTTTGGCTTAAGGATCTAGTGAAGGGATCAGCCATTCAAGAATAGATATGATTGTGTATCATATTGCGACCATCTTTTATCAGACCTTGCTTCAGATCTGCATACCCAACAGTTATATGTGCAAGCCCTAAGAGGGTGATTTTCTTAGATTGATATATCTGGAAAATTCTTTCTAGGTTATCTTGGGTATCCATCATAGAGCCCATATCTGAAGTTTCAGGAACATTGAAGCTCCAAAAATACCTAGATCAAACTTTATATTTTTCTAGCAGTTGTAGTCCCAGCAGTTGCAACGGGGACAATGCAGTTTTCCTTCCAACAGTTGAGCAGCTACGCAATCCCTCTTGTGGGATCATTTCAAGGTCATTCTAGGCCATCTCTTTGGCTTGAGTGTCTCATATTTTGAGCACTTTTGTACTTTCTATCCACCTCCTATATAATAAAATGGCTCATGATGCAGGAGCATCTCGACTTAGCCAGCAATGTGATGTTTTGTTTACATGTTGTGGCTAATCCAAAAAGAATAAACATTAGTATTAATATTTTATTTTATTTTATTATTTATTTAAGAGAGTAGTTAGTTGTTTTGTATTTTTAATTAATTAGGAATTGGTTTCTTTCCCTGCGTGGAAATAGAGCAAAAATAGGGATAAGCACTTAAAAATAGGGAGGTATTGATTTGTTGGAAAAATTCGAGAAGAAGTCTATTCTAAGAGGAACAGTTTCATATTTCAAGTATAAATAATAGGGAAGTAGGGAGAAAAAGTAAGAGTGCCAGTGTGAAGACTGCAACGCAAAGGGGCGATTAACAAAATATTTAGCCCATGCGATAGTAATATAATTTGTATTTTATCATTATATGTTTCCTGTTAACTATTGAATCTGCAATTACATATATGCCATGTATGAGTGGGTGAACGCAGGACAATTTGTGCATTCGAAAAACCAACGTTGACCAAAGGGAACCTTAGATTTGTAGAGTGTAAGTGATTGGTGTGGTTTCAAATTGGAAACGAAAACTTGAAGTCTGCAAACGTTTGGAAGAAGTCTATCACTGCAGGCTGGTGTATTTGTCAAAGTATAGAGGCACAGATTTTTGGACGCAGGCGTAGAGGAAGCTGGGAATCAATGATAGCAAAACAGAATTGACACCCTTGCAAAAGATGCATTGGACAATATGTGTTTCTAATAGTGGCTATAAGAATCCAATTGCCTTGACCGTAACACAGAGAAATGTTTTCTGCCATTTGATAGTTCTGGTGTGACGACTCGTGTGGCAACAATTCCAGTAATGCAGAGACAGGCCATAGAGCCTTTCCTCTCTCCTGTGTGACGTCCCATGTTGAGTAATGATTCCATTAACATCACAAGCCATTATTACAATATTTTCCTTCTTGTGCTGACGTCCCACCTATAGTAACGATTTCATTATTGACTGCATCGTTATTTGTAATGGAATGGGAATTTCGTTGATAAATAGTGAAGTTACAAAAGAAATTGTAGCTCACAGTAGCTTGGAAAATATAAACCATTGCCTCTATGTTTTATGATTGTCCGAATATTGATATTGCGCATTAAAATAAAAGCAAAGCATGAATTAAATCACATATGGAGAATCCACTTTATTTGGAATTATATAGAAAATAATTTCTTGCAACGTTCAATAATAAGTGTGCATTAGTTGACTGCATCAATTTTTTGTATGAGAGCCGTTGAGTTGTTCTTGAGCATTGTAGAAAATACTACCTATAAGGGGAGTTGGAATAGGTCGAGGAAGACCTATAGCAAACACATTTCTACTAGAAGAAATCTGGCACTTGAGTACAAGGAGGGCCACAATAGAAACTACTCAGAGGAGGGCAACAGATGATGGAATTGCCAGTGCGGATGAAGAAGAAACTACTAAAGAATAAATAGAAGAAGAAAGTGAGACGACGAAAGTTATGAAGATGCTAGCAAAGGCCAGTAGCAAACCAAAGGTAGAAATACCTTTATACAATGGAAATCTTACTGTGGAAGTACTAATGGACTAGATCAGTTCATTAGACAAAAATTTCGACTACGAAGAAGTCGATGACAAGAAGAAAGTGAAGTTCGTAGCCACGAGATTGAAGGGTCATGCAGCCCTATGGTGGGATGAATTGCAGTTGTCCAGAGAACGAAAAGGGAAACCCAAAATCAAGCAATGGGATAAGATGGTGAGTAAACTGAAAGGTAAATTCGTGCTGAAAGATTATCAATTAAATCTTTTTAGAAAATTGCAAAACTTAAGGAAAAAAGGGATGACTATCAAAGAATATACTGAAGAATTTTATAAGCTGAGTATTAAAGCGGGACATGTTGAAGATGGCATAGAAAAATTGGCTAGATATGTAAATGGTTTAAGATATGAAATACTGGATGAAATAATCTTATTAAATTTGAAGACAATTGAGGACACCTATCAAGTAGCTTTGAGGGCAGAGGAGAAAATGTTGCGCAAACAAAATCAAAGGAATAGAGGCAAGAGTCCAGCAAAAGGAAGAGGAGCATTTAAGTACATATTTAAACACTCCCAGAATGAAGCAGGGAGTTCGAGTAATAGATCACCACATAGAGGAGACTCTGGTCGCAGAAGGTTTGTGCCCAGAGGTAGAGGTTGAGGAAGAGATATTCGGTGCTTTACATGTGGTGAGTGGGGCCATGTGTCATGGGATTGTCCTCATAATAGACCAACAGCTCAGCAAAATGTGAATTTTTTTGAAACAAAAGAAGAAATTCCTCAGACTGTAGCCAAAGAGGAACCACCTAAAGCGGGAGAATCCTTGTTGTTGAAAAGGATATTGCTTAAAGTAGCTAATGAAGCTAGAGAACTAGTTCAGAGGAAGAATCTATTCAGAACTATGTGCAAGTCAAAAGGTAAGTGTTGCTAATTGGTAATTGATAGCAGAATTAATGATAACCTTGTTTCTACAGAAATGGTGGACAAATTGAAGTTAGAGAAAACAATACATCCCACTCCTTATAAAGTATCGTGCCTCCAAAAAGGCCATCAAATTATTGTAACTGAACAATGTAAAGTCGAAATCCAGATTGGAACTTATAAAGATGTTATTTTATGTGATGTAATGTCGATGGATGTATGTCACATATTGTTAGGAAGGCCCTAAACACTGTTACCGATGAAATAGGTAACCTAACCTCAAAACGGGAACTCTAGCCCAAAAAGACTCAAAAAACATGAAAAAACACCCCAAAAACAAAAAAAGTGTATTCCAGAACGCACTTGGTTTTTTTTGAAGGTCAAATTTCAACATTTTATAAAATTATGCTAAAAACAAAATTGTTTCTTGAAAAAAGGATTGAAAAAACAACCTCAAAACAAAACCAGTTGATGCTGGAATAACAAAAAAAAAAATTGTGTCATATTTTTGACATTTTTAAAAATAGAAATAATATTTTTTAATTTTTAAAATTCAAACATTAAAAAAACCTAAAATTTAAGAAAAAAATAAATTAAAAAAATAAAAACATTTTAAACCTTAAAATTTAAAAATATATAGGAATAAAAAAATAAAAACAAAAACAAAATAAAAATTTTAATTCACACATTTTAAAAAAACCTAAATTTAAGAAAAAAATAAAAAATAAAATTAAAGATTAAAATTTCAAAATATATAGAAATAAAAAAACAAAAATAAAAACAAAATAAAAATATTAAATTAAAAAGAAAAACAAGTAAAAAAAAGAAAGAAATTATAAAAAATAAATATAGAAATTAAATTTAAAAAAGAAAAAGAAAATGTTTATTAAATTTAAAAATAAAAAATTTAAATTTTAAAATAAAAATTTAAATTTAAAGAAATATATTAAATTTTAATAAATTTAAAACTTTAAAATAAAAATTAAAAAAAAAAAACATTATTGAAATTAAAAGTAAAAAAATGAAAAATTAATTAAAAATAAAAAATAAAATACAATAAAAATATTAAATTTAAAAAAATAAACAGATTTTAAAAAATAAATTAAATTTAATTATAAAATTATATATATATATATATATATATATATATATATATATATATATATATATATATATATATATATATATTTTATTAAATTAAAAAAAAATGTTAATATTAAAATTACAAAATAAATTTAATAAATAAATGAATAAACAAATAAATTTTGAAATAAAAGATAAATTTTAAATATAAAGAGAGAAAAAAAAAACATTGTTAAAATAAAAAGTTAAAAAACTTTAAAAATCAATTAAAATTGAAAAATTGAAAAAAATAAATTAAATAAAATATATCAACTAAAAAATAAAATAAAAAACAAATTAATTTGAAAATATTAAGTTTAATTAAGAAAAAATCTAACTTTAAATACACAATTTTAATTGAAATAAAAAAATTATAAAAATTTATGTAATTAAAAAAATAATAATAAAAAAATTTAAAATTTAAAAAAAAAAATTAAATTCAAATAAATTAAAAAAAAAAAAAAATTTACTAAATTATAAAAAATTAAATGAAAAAACTAAACATAAAATTTAATAATAAAAAAAAAATATGAAAAATTTATTTTAAAAAAATCAATTAAATTAAAAAATAAATACAAAATTTAATAAAAATTATTAACAAAATTTAGAAAAATAAATTAAAAACCAAAAAAATGAATAAAATTAAAAAAACAAAAAAAATTAAAACAAATTAAATTTCAAATATAAAAATTAAATTAAAAAATAATAATTATAAATTTTTTGAATTAAATTTTTTTTTTAAAAAAAAAATCAAATTAAAAAAAAAATATTAAAAATTAAAAAAATTAAAAAAAAAAAGATTTTTTTTTATCGTGGTGGCGCCACCAATCGGCCTCTCGCCCAGGTGGCGGCGGAGGCCGACCGCTGGGCGGGAGGCCGATTCCGAGAATCGGCCTCCTGCGGTGAGAGGCTCATTCCAAGAATCGCCCTCCTACGACGCGGGAGGGCGATTCCCGGAATCGGCCTCCCGTGGCGGGAGGGCGATTCCTAGAATCAGCCTCCCATCGCGGGAGGGCGATTACTGGAATCAGCCTCAGGGCGATTCCCGGAATCGGCCTCCCACGGCGGGAGGGCGATTCCCGGAATCAGCCTCAAGGCAATTCTTGGAATCGGCCTCCCGCCACGGGAGGGCAATTCCTAGAATCAGCCTCCCGTCATGGGAGGGCGATTCTCGAAATCGACCTCAGGGCGATTCCCAGAATCGGCCTCCTGCCGCAGGAGGGCGATTCCCGGAATCAGCCTCCCACGACGGGAGGGCGACTCCTAGAATCGACCTTTCGCCGCAGGAGGGCGATTCTTGGAATCGGCCTCTTGCCGCAAGAAGGTGATTCACGGAATCAGCCTCCCGCTCAGGTAGCAGCGGAGGCCGGCTGTTGGGCAGGCAGGGGGCTACACGCAGCCTCCCCGCCCGCCCAGCGGCCGGCCTTCACCGCCACTTGGGCGAGAGGCCGATTGGCGGCGCCATCACGATCAAAAAATTCTTTTTTTTATTTTCTTTTATTTTTAATATATATTTTTTTTTAATTTGATTTTTTTTTTAAATTTTTTTTTTAATTCAAAAAATTTATAATTATTTTTTTTAATTCAAAATTTTTATTTTAAATTTAATTTGTTTTAATTTGTTTTTGTTTTTTTTTTAATTTTGTTTTTAAATTTAATATTTTATATTAATTATTTTTTTAAATTTAAAATTTATTCATTAAATTTATTAAATTTTAATTTAATTTAATTTTTTTTTTTAATCTTTTAGTTTATTTAGTTTTTCATTTTTAAAATTTATAAATTGTTTCATTTAAAAAAAAACAGTAAATTTATGGATATTTGTTTTTTAATTATTTGCACGTGGTTTTTTTCATTTTTTATGTTTTTTAATGATAGTTTTTTTTATTTTAATTCTTTTATTTTAATTTTCTTTTTCAATTTTAAATTTTGTTTTTTTTTTTAATTTGTTTTTTTTTTAATTTTAAAATTTGTATTTTTGTTTTCTTATTATTATTATATTTTTAATTTAAATTTTTAAATTTAATTTTTTCTTTTTGTATTTTTTTTTTATCTAAATTTTAATTTTGTAATTTAATTTATTTTTAAATTTTCTATTTATTTTTTTTTTTTTTTTTAATTATATGGTTTTTTTTAATAACTTAGAAAAAAAATGTTTTTGATGTTTTTTTTTTTTAAATTTTGGTTAATTTTTTTTTCTTTCTTTAAATTATGTGTTTTTTTTTCAAATTTTGTCATTTCTTTTGATATAATTTTCGAATATTTTTGTTTTTGTTTTTGTTTTTGTGTTTTTTTTTTTTTGGTTTAAATTTTTATTTTTACGAGTTAATTTTGTTTCTTTTTACATTTTTATTGGTTTTTTTTATTGTTTTTATATATATATATATATTTTATCTAAGTTTTGTGTTTTATTACCAACATGAAAATCATCACTCTAAAAAAATGGTTGATGCTACATCAATACGTTTCAAAATTAGCATGAAAATCACTGCTCTAAAAAAAAAAGTTGATGTTGCATCAATATGTTTCAAAATTAGCATGAAAATCACTAACATTTTAAAACAAATATTCATACTTCATAAATAAAAATATTAGAGTGTCAAAAATGTGCTAAAAAAAAAAAAGGTGATTCTGCATCACCACTTTTCAAAATCGGGTGCTTTTTATGCTACCAAAAAAAAGTAGGTAACAGTGCGGTTACCTATTTCATCGGTAACAATGTTCCTAGCAGTTTGATCGGAAAGCCATACATGGTGGTAGAAGAAACTCATATACTCTCAAGAAAGATGGGAACAAGCATACACTACTGCCATTGAAAGATGAAGCTGACGAGGAAGAACCTGGAAACAATGTTATTTTGATGAGTGGAAAAACCCTATTGCAAGAAGTCGAGAAAGGTGAGGAGATGCATTTTTCTATTGTAGGGAGACCTAAGGTAATTTTAAATTCTACGAATTTAGAATATTTACCTGAAGAAATTAGAAATCTGTTGAATGATTTTTCTGATATTATTGTGGATGAGTTGCAAAATGAGTTATCGCCCATTAGGAGTGTTGATCATAATCGGCTTCCTATAAAATTCCACAGGAAAATTGGCTTATAATCCTGCAAATCCCCTCTTCCAGCCTTAAAAATCATTTCTACGACTATCATTGCCTTTCCACCATCAAATTACATTATAAAGAGCCACAGATCGTAAAGCCGAAAATATCATAGGCCTAGCCCCTTTTGCTAAGCCTCCGCTCCTTTCCTCCACGAGACCAAAAACCAGAACTGAAAGCAAAGGCACTAGGCGCTTATTAAAGAATATCGGGCGTGTTCTGAGCCGTTCGATCAGACCATAGATCAACGTACCTCAGCCCTCCCGTCGTTGTGGTCCCTGCGCCCAAAACACAGTTCAAAACCGGGTGGTATGTATCGCACCGCCTTTCGGCGGTAGGTGGTATTCCTCCTTGGACCAACGATTCCATACAGTGCTCACCACGTGTCCCAGCGTACCGCCTGAATATCGCCCTCCATCACGCATTAATTTTCGACCAAAGTCACGCAGCGATATTCATCACAGCCATCCGATCTGAGGGCCTTCATCCAATGGTCATCGCGCTCCAAAGCTGCACGAGATTTAGTCCAAGCCTGTCGCGCCCCTGGCCCACCATCTTATTGTCTTCCGATGTGTTTTTAATCGTCGATCTCGCCCAGAGATCGAACGGTCCATATCTCCTGCATACTCCGCCATTGATTCTGTTCCTCCACGTCATCATCCCACGTGTTATCGCATTTCTTCCTCTGCCATTTATATATTTCATTCATACGTTATATTTTAATGTTTTTCTCTGGCCAGCTCATCTGCCATTCCTCCGCTGCATTTTTTCCACCACCCTACGTTGTTTCACCATATCGTAGTTTACACGACCGTTTCCATTAACATTGCCATTATCCCCACTGTGTTCACCTTCCCGTGCATGGTTTTCCGTAATGAGTTTGTGGATTTTGCAGGTGTGCAGCGACGGAGAACTATTATGACTCACAGTCTTAATTGTTGTGATAGAACACACATCAAAGGACCAATTTCAGAGCAGAATTATGAAGAAAGTCCTCGGAAGCCAAATCGACAAGACTTCAATTAAAGGAGGCAGGGTTCAAATTTGTCAAACCCTGCAGGGACATCCGAGGCGCCAATTTAACAAATGAAGATATGAACGGGGCAGATAAAGAATATCAGCGATCAGCAGAGAATTAAAGGCAGGTAGCTGAAAATTTCGGGGGCCTTGTCCTAGCCTTTGGAAGCAGAGTACCAAATTGAAGATCCTGCACATCATTCAAATGATCTATACACAGAAAACAATGTCCTCAAGGCTTTATTTCAACAGATTTTTCTCTCCAGGAAAGGACAGAATGTTGGTATGGTTATCACTATATCGTGTTCCTAAAAATATTTTCACCCAGTGCATTTATTTCAGTTAGCAGGAAAAAGAGTACAAACAACACAGCGCCGTCAAGCATTATGGGCGAGCACTGCTCCACCATTTTGTTTTAATGATACAATTAAATGTTCATCACCTACCTCTTTTGTTAGGTTTTAGTTTCTCCTATAAAAACCATGAAGAAACTTATTGTAGGGGTTCCAAATTTTATCAGAAAATTATGCAGTGAAAGGCTTTTTGCATACATTTTGTAAAACTCTTGTATGAAGGCTCAGAGCCCATAGGGTCTCAGTGAGGAGGAGTTCCATCTGCTAAAGAGGATTCTGGTCTTTGGTATTTCACAGTCTGTAAATTCCCTTATGTGTTATTTTAATATATCATCTCATTTCAGTCATGTTTCCTGTATCATGTTTTGGAATGCGAGTGACTCACTGATTCTTAGTATGGATTCATCCTAGTTGATGCCCATGTTTGGATCAGTCAAGTGCTTTAAATATGGCTCATGCATGATATTCTGTTCCATTACATATCTAAACCGTGTTTCTGCTATATTAGTTGCTTTGGGAGGGTGCTTTTAAAATGCTATTATCATGTATGGATTCTTAGATTGGTAAGCCCATGCATGGTGATATTGTATATCTGGGTATCAACCTAATGTTAACTAGTATCTTCTCAACATTTCTTTCACTACATACACCTTCTGATAATTTATGTCTGTGGAGTATTTCTGAATCGGCCCGCTTTGCATTAAACTGTCTCTGAAATGTCTGCTGTCTTTGTATTAGAGTTCTGCATCTTGCCTTTGTAGTATCTCTTCCTGTGTCAGTTTCTGAGAGTTTGGTCCCATCCTATTTTATTTCCCTGTTTATAGGAGATAGCATGTGAGCTGAAGCTAACAACTTCAAACATTATATTATATGCTCCTTTCTATGCTAAGATGTCCTAGGCACTGTTCTATCACAACTCTAGGCTGTCTCTAGGAGCTACAACATCTTTCTGGCACCATTACCGGGGACGAATTTGAGAAAATTATAATCCTTGGGCCTCGACAAGATCATATTCACTCTCTAAGTAAGTGAGCACAGAGAGTTGAGAGTTGTAAATCCCTCACCTTGGTGACTCCACATCTGTTATTTGATAAATATATTTGCAGTCCCGACTCCTCTGGGGAAGAGACAAATGGATTTGATTTGGTAAATCACTGTGGTGGACAGTAAGATCTTAAACCATCCACCTGGAAACTCCACAGTTCCTAAATGATTAAAAGACTCCACTGGTGATCAGTAGGCCACTGGTTATCTTGGTTTCACGAGACTCTACTGGGAAACCATGTCGCAGTACAACATCAGCCATGCTAAAGACCAAGCCACTTCATCAATGGAAGACTTTGAATAGTTTGCAGAAATGCATCCAAGTTTCATAGTAGAGTGTCGTTGTAGCTTGGCAAGAATGAAAGTGGAGGACCTTCCACATGTTATTCTTTTTAGCTCAAGTTTCCCACCAGTACTTGAGAAGATCTCACTAAAATTAGTGGTTGAAAGATATGAAGCTGAGATTTAATTTTTGAACTCACAAGAAAAATCATATCAGTTCATAGACTCGAGAACCTTTTTGGAAATTCCCCCTCCCCCTAAAAGAGAAGAGATTCCACTGTCTGTCGAAGTACAAGAGGAAGATGATCCGGTTCTCAAGAGCCACATTGAAGACACAGTGGAAGATGTAGAAATCAAAGCTGCCCAGGATGAAAACAGCCTACCAGTCATGGCAGGCTAGAAAGAAGAAAAATATATGGAGGCTCTGATTAGCCCAAATTCTCCAGCAGCGCAAAACATGTCAGAGCTCCAAGAGGACTCAGCAACAATGTACGATGAGTCCTCCGGTTCAAAAAATGAAGGAGACACTCTACCCCAAGAGAGTCTTCTTCTCAATCCAATGGAAGAAGAAGAGATCCTGGTCGAAGCCTGCTCGCCAAATATTCCTAGCCAGGTATCTTTTCATGATCCTTATGTTCATTTCCTGCAAACATTTGAGGAAGGATGAAAGGTCTTTCTGAGCAGCATGTTGCAGATAGCAAGAAAATTCTTTGAAGCTGCTATTGTGGAACAAGAAGAGTGGGAGCTGCCCTACCTATCCAGCTTGCTCAAGGAGTTGAGCAAGAAAGACCAGTCATGGGATCACTTGATGGACTGGTTGCATTGGAAGACCATGTTTGTAAGTTAGACTTGTAAATATTCCAGTTAGAGTAGGGTAGGTAGGAAAAGCTCAATAAAGCTCAGTCTGTGAGCATGTAGTTAGTTGTTTTTAATTTCTGCAAAGTCTAGCAAGCCAGACAGTCTAATCCTGGCTTGACTATTTTTCAATTTTCGTCTTAGAATGTAGCCAAGAAATCTGCTAGATAGTAAAATCCTAGTAGATGTAGTTTAGGTAGAGAAAATGTGAGACCAACAGTATAATCTGGTCTCATGGAGTAATAAGGGTAGTAGTAGAATAGGTTTATTTCTCCTTTTGTAAAAATTGATGAATCATGAGGTGAGAAGTTGAAATGCTGGAGAGCAGAGTCTGTGTACATGATGATCAGAGGGTCTACGAGTTCTCGACACGTCCAAGGATGAACATGCCATCCCCAGGTGGAGCCAATGTTGATCATAATCGGCTTCCTATAAAATTCCACATGCAAACTGGCTTATAATCCTGCAAATCCCCTCTTCCAGCCTTAAAAATTATTTCTACGACTATCATTTCCTTTCCTCCATAAAATTACATTATAAAGAGCCACAGATCGTAAAGCTGAAAATCTCACAGGCCTAGCCCCTTCTGCTAAGCCTCCGCTCCTTTCCTCCACGGGACCAAAAATCAGAACTGAAAGCAAAGGCACTAGGCGCTTATCAAAGACTATCGGGCGCATTCTGAGCCGTTCGATCAGACCATAGATCAACGTACCTCAGCCCTCCCGTCGTTGTGGTCCTCGCGCCCAAAACACTGTTCAAAACCGGGTGGTATGTATCGCACCGCCTTTCAGCGGTAGGTGGTATTCCTCCTTGGACTAGCGATTCCATACAGTGCTCACCACGTGTCCCCGCGTGCAGCCCGAATACCACCCTCCATCGCGCGTTAATGTTCGACCAAAGTCACGCATCGATATTCATCACAGCCATCCAATCTAAGGGCCTTCATCCAACGATCATAGCGCTCCAAAGCTGCACGAGATTTAGTCCAAGCCCGTCGCGCCCCTGGCCCACCATTTTATTGTCTTCTGATGTGTTTTTAACCGTCGATCTCGCCCAGAGATCGAACGGTCCATATCTCCTGCATACTCTGCCATTGATTCTGTTCCTCCACGTCATCATCCCATGTGTTATCGCATTTCTTCCTCTGCCATTTATATATTTCATTCATACGTTATATTTTAATGTTTTTCTCTGGCCAGCTCATCCGCCATTCCTCCGCTGCATTTTTTCCGCCACCCTACATTGTTTCACCATATCACAGTTTACACGACTGTTTCCATTAACCTTGCCATTATCCCCACTGTGTTTACCTTCCCGTGCATGGTTTTCTGTAACGAGTTTGTGGATTTTGTAGGTGTGCAGCTGTAGGTTTTAACCCTGAACAGAAATTATCTACACACGAATCTTATAACAGAAAATAAACAATAGCGAGAGCATAAAACATAAAACAGATCAACACAGATATTTTCCCCTGGATCCCAAATCGGGACGCCCGACGCAACATACAGTGCGTGGGGATAATCGTGGAAAGAATATAACACATACCCAACATTCTCCCACTTGTTGTTTTCTTTCCACAGGGGGCCACAAGAGAGCTTAGTCATTGGCCCAATTCTTCAACACCCATTGTTTCTCTACACCAAGAGAACTTCTGAGTGCTCACAGACTTCATCAATGCATCTGCAACATTCTTTAAAGTGTCCACCTTTACCAGCAACACCCTTTTAGCCTCAACCATATCTCTAACAAAGTGATATTGAACATCAATGTGCTTTGTCTTTGAATGATAAGCAGGGTTCTTAGCCAAGAAAAGTGCACTTTGGCTATCACAGTCTATCCTTATAGCTTGCTGTACCAACCCCATACTTGAACACAATCTTTGCAACCAAACTGCTTCCTTGCTTGCATGAGTGGCTGCTATGTATTCTGCCTCTGTAGTTGAAAGAGCCACTACAGACTGTATTTTACTCATCCAACTGACTGCGCCTCAAAATAGGCTAAACACATACCCACTTGTAGATCTTCTTTGGTCCAGATCTCCAGCCCAGTCTGCATCAACAAAACCACGAATGTCCAACATTCTTTCCAATCCTGGTCTTCCATGGTAGCACAAGCCATAATCACTAGTGCCACGTAAATATCTGAAAAACTGCTTCACTGCTGTCTAATGCTCCTTCCCTGGGTTTGACATAAACATGCTCAATACTCCCACTGCATTTGCAATGTCTGGTCTAGTACATACCATTGCATACATCAGGCTACCCACTGCACTTGCATATGGAACACGGGACATATACTCCTCTTCTTCTTGTGTCTTGGGACACTGTTCAACAGACAGCTTTACACCTACGGGAATAGGAACATTCACCGGTTTACTATCCTGCATATTGAACCTCTGCAATATAGTCTCAACATACTTCCTCTGGTTTAACCAGAGCTTCCTCTTTGCCCGATCTCTCTTAATTTCCATGCCCAAAATATAGTTTGCGGCACCCAGATCCTTCATGTCGAATTTGGAGAACAGTTGGGTCTTCAAATCTTGGATAATTTCTTTGTCATTTCCAATCAACAACATATCATCCACATACAAGACCAAATAAATAACAGGGTCACCAATTAATTTAAAATAAACACAGTGATCCTCCTTGCTTCTGGTGAAGCCAAGTCCCCGTATATAGGTATCAAATTTCTGATACCACATCCTTGGTGACTATTTTAGCCCATACAAAGACTTCTTCAACCTGCATACCAGTTGTTTCTTACCCTTAACCATAAAGCCTTCAGGTTGCTTCATGTAGACCTCCTCTTCTAGATCCCCATGAAGAAATTTTGTCTTCACATCCATCTGTTCTATCTCAAAATCAAATGCAGCAGCAACAGATAAAAGTAATCTAATAGAAGTAACTTTGGCAACAGGAGAAAAAATATCACCAAAATCGATTCCCGGCACCTGGGAATAACCTTTCGCTACCAATCGAGCTTTGTATTTCTCCACCTTGCCTTCTACATTCATCTTCTTCTTAAACACCCATTTGCTCCCAATGGGCTTCCTTCCAACCGGCAACTCCACCAGATCCCATGCATCATTTTTGTGCAAGGATGCCATTTCATCAACCATGGCCTCCTTCCAGAGTTTTCCATCCTCTGAATCTACTGCCTCCCTGAAAGTTCTGGGTTCATCATCGGTTATAGTTAAGGCAAAACCTAAACAGAAAGTAGATGGACTATACCTTTCTGGTTGCCTTCTTTCCCGAACTGATCTTCTCAAAGCTGGAGTTTGTGGCTCTTCATCTTCTGAGTCTTCTTCTGTTGTAGAGTCTGATTCATCCTCCTTTAGCTCAAACTCTATCTTTTTAGGTTCCTTTGATAGGACTTCATGTTTAACAACATCTTTCACTTCTCTAAACACCACATCTCGGCTGTACACAACCTTCCTTGTTTCTGGGTTCCAAAGCTTGTAACCCTTTAAACCATCCTTATACACAATAAAGATGCACCTTTCAGATTTATTATCCAACTTGGTCCTTTTCTCCTTTGGAACATGTACATATGCATCACATCCAAATACCCTTAGATGTGAAAGAGAGGGTTTCTTACCGGTCCATACCTCATGTGGAGTCTTATCCTCCAACGCTGATGAAGGTGATCTATTAACTAAGTAACATGCAGTCTCCACTGCCTCTGCCCAGAATTCTTGTCCTAACCCGGTACCACTGAGCATGCTTCTTGCCTTTTCCATCAGTGTTCTATTCATTCTTTCTGCAACTCCATTTTGCTGAGGTGTGTATGGAGTAGTCTTATGTCGTGCTATACCACACTTCTTACAGAACTCTTCAAATTCCTTCTTGCAGAACTCCCCACCATTATCTGTCCTCAGCGCCTTTATCTTCTTCTCTGTCTAGTTTTCCACTAGAGCCTTAAATTCTTTAAATTTGTCAAAGACTTCAGATTTCTTCCTCAAGAAATATATCCATGTATTCCTTGAGAAGTCATCTATGAATGAAACATAGTACACAGACTTTCCCAGTGATGGAACTGACACAGGCCCAAACACATCACTGTGCACAACTTCTAATATCTTGTTTGCCCTCTTAGCACCAGAAGGAAAACTCACCCGATTCTGCTTCCCATATACACAATGTTCACAGAAATCGAAATCCAGAGAACAATTAGACATACCTTATACCATACCATTTATGTGCAGTATCTGAAGGCCCTTCTCTCCAATATGTCCAAGCCTTTGATGCCATAACATGGTCTTTTCTCCAGAGACAGCTAGGCTTTCCGCTCCAGTTTCAGGAACCGTAGAACTATTACACCCATCAATAACAGTGCTACCTTGTAGCTTGTATAGAGTTCTAGTCTGAACTCCCCGCATTAGTACCAGTGCTCCCCGAACCATCTTGCAGGAATCTTTCTCGAACACTGTTTTTACACCTGCATCATCCATCTTGCTTACAGAAATCAAATTTCTAGCCAATGCAGGAATATGAAGAACACCAGGAAGTGTTCTAATCCTTCCACCTTGCAACTTCAGCTTGACCTTTCCATGTCCAATGATTCTAGCGCTCCTATCATCCCCTAGGAAGACATCACCACCATCATATTTCTCATACTCGCATAACCACTCCCTATGGGGAGTGAAGTGAAAGGATGCACCTGAGTCAATCAACCATGACTCATGATCTACATGTGTATTTGAAGAAGAAGCCAAATACACATCCCCACCTTCATCCGAGGTGGTTTTTGCCTCTGCAGAAGGACCTTCATCAGATCCCTTTCCTTTCTCGGGAGCTTTAGATCTGCATTCCTTTTTGTAGTGTCCTTCCTTTCCGCATTTCCAGCACACCTTTACAAACTTTCCAGGAGATTTAGATCTCCCTCTAGATTTGGATCTCCCACTCGAAACCTTATTCTTGTTTCTGTTCTGGGACCTTCCTCGTACAGATAAGGCATCTCCATTACGACCCTCCATATTTCTCCGTCTCATTTCCTCTGATAGCAAGGCTGAGACGATGTCATCAAAATTCAAGGTAGTTGTATTGCTACCTATTGCAATAACCAGACTGTCCCACGAGTCTGGTAGAGAGCACAACAAACTGATGCACTTATCTTCATCTGAGATTTTAATATCAACAGACGACAGCTGACTTACCACGGTATTGAAGGCATTCAGATGCTCTGTCACCGAGTCTCCATCCTTCATCCTCAGGTTATACAGCTTTTTCCACAGGAACAACTTATTCACCAGAGACTTAGATTGGTACAAAGTCCCAAGTTTTTCCCACAAATTCTTCGCCGTAGCTTCCCCAGATACATTCAACAATACTGAATCTGACACACACAACCGTATTGTGCTCTTGGCCTTCCGATCCAGTTTCTTCCAGTCTTCATCTGACATTGCCGTTGGTTTAGTACTTGGATCTACCGCGATCCACTGATCTTTATCCACCAGCAGATCCTCCATCTTGAGCTTCCACAACTCAAAACTCTGACCATTAAATTTCTCGATCTCTATCTTTCCGCCGCTCGCCATATTCTTTCACCGCAAGAATCGATCCCGCAGATCTCCCACTGCACAGGGTCTACCACAGGCCCGAGCAAAAAGCCCTCAACAACAAAGGCGTCCCCTTGAAGCCGAAACAGCTCCGATACCAAATGTAGGTTTTAACCCTGAACAGAAATTATCTACACACGAATCTTATAACAGAAAATAAACAATAGCGAGAGCATAAAACATAAAAAAGATCAACACAGAGATTTTCCCCTGGATCCCAAATCGGGACGACCAGCTTGATTTTTCATTATAATCCTTTTAGTGTTACAACACATATATATACATGCCGGAGCATACATAAACCCCAATCCATTAACCCTGGATTAGAACATAACCGTAGTTCCCTTGACTGGATCTACAAAAAATACCAGGGGCCGAAAACCATCGAACCCCAAAACCATGTGCAAAACCATGCACAAAACCATGGGCGGATTCGCCTATGAGTGGGTCCGCACAAAAAACAAATTTTGGTCGGGGCGCTGCCCCGAACCCCAACGGTGGGGACTGCTTCGCCCCTCGTGACCCCCCAGCTACGCCCGACGCAACATACAGTGCGTGGGGATAATCGTGGAAAGAATATAACACATACCCAACAGCAGCGACGGAGAACTATTATGACTCACAGTCTTAATTGCTGTGATAGAACACACATCAAAGGACCAATTTCAAAGTAGAATTATGAAGAATATCCTCAGAAGCCAAATCGACAAGACTTCAATTAAAGGAGGCAGGGTTCAAATTTGTCAAACCCTGCAGGGACATCCGAGGCACCGATTTAACAGATGAAGATATCAATGGGGTAGATAAAGAATATCAGTGATCAACAGAGAATTAAAGGCATGTAGCTGAAGATTTCGGGGACCTTGTCCTAGCCTTTGGAAGTAGAGTACCAAATTGAAGATCCTGCCCATCATTCGAACGATCTATACACAAAAAAAAACGTCCTCAAGGCTTTATTTCAACAGAGTTTTCTCTCCAGGAAAGGACAGAATGTTGGTATGGTTATCACTATATCGTGTTCCTAAAAATATTTTCACCCAGTGCATTTATTTCAGTTAGCAGGCCACAGAGTACAAACAACACAACACCGTCAAGCAGTATGGGTGGGCACTGCTCCACCATTTTGTTTTAATGATACAATTAAATGTTCATCACCTACCTCTTTTGCTAGGTTTTAGCTTCTCCTATAGAAACCATGAAGAAACTTATTGTAGGGGTTCCAGATTTTATCAAAAAATTATGAGTGAAAGGCTTTTTGCATACATTTTGTAAAATTCTTGTATGAAGGCTCAGAGCCCATAGGGTCTCAGTGAGGAGGAGTTCCATTTGCTAAAGAGGATTCTGGTCTTTGGTATTTCACAGTCTGTAACTTTCCCTTATGTGTTATTTTAATATATCACCTCATTTCAGTCATGTTTCCTGTATCATGTTTTGGAATGCGAGTGGCTCACTGATTCTTGGTATGGATTCATCCTAGTTGATGCCCATGTTTGGATCAGTCAAGCACTTTAAATATGGCTCATGCATGATATTCTGTTCCATTACATATCTAAACCATGTTTCTGCTATATTAGTTTCTTTGGGAGGGTGCTTTTAAAATTCTATTATCATGTATGGATTCTTAGATTGGTAAGCCCATGCATGGTGGTATTGTATATCTGGGTATCAACCTAATGTTAACTAGTATCTTCTCAAAATTCCTTCACTACATACACCTTCTGATAATTTATGTCTGTGAAGTATTTATGAATCAGCCCACTTTGCAGTAAACTGTCTCTGAATTGTCTACTGTCTTTGTATTATAGTTCTGCATCTTGCCTTTGCAATATCTCTTCCTGTGTCAGTTTCTGAGAGTTTGGTCCCATCCTATTTTATTTCCCTGTTTACAGGAGATAGCATGTGAGCTGAAGCTGACAACTTCAAACATTATAGTATATGCTCCTTGCTATGCTAAGATGTCCTAGGCACTGGTCTATCACAACTCTAGGCTCTAGGAGCTACAACAAGGAGT
>JAXQQM020078142.1:0-140059 GCA_034641835.2 Pinus albicaulis
ATCTCCATTTCCCTTGACGATGACCCCCCCATCTCCCTGCCTCCAACTCTGGACAGCACTCTCGCTCCTTCCTCCCCCACTAACCCCTCCCCTTCCTTCTCTCACGACCCTCCCTCACCTAGATCTACCAGAAGTTCTGTCAAAGAGCATGGGGCCAATCTGGATTCTCACAGGAAGCATGGTCCTGGCAGGAGATCAACTAAACAGCAAAGAGAAGAAAATGCCCAAAAAGATATAGCCATGGGCACTCAAAACCCTATTGAAACCTACATTTTGGGGCAAAACAGCAAGGATGTGGAAACCAAAATCAAGGGAGGGCGAGCAACTCTCCGTACCCCTCTCACCTAATGATGAAAGTTTTATCTTGGAACAACAGGGGTTTAGGGCACCCCTCCAAGATTTCAGCTCTGAATGATCTGATAACTCAGGAAAAGCCAGGAATATTACTGTTACAAGAAACAAAGCAGGGATACCAAGAAATGAGAGGGATTATTGATCGCCTCAAGCACTACGAAGGAAGCATTAGTGAATCAAGAGGAGCTTCAGGGGGGATCGCTACTCTTTGGAGCCATACTGCTTGGAAGCACCATTCAAATACTATCAACCAATTCTGGATCAAAGTCACTCTAGAGAACCTCATGAATAACCAAAAAATTATCATCTACAATGTATATGCTCCAAACCATTACAGGGATAAGGCATTGTGTTGGAATTCTCTCCAAATCGACATTGATAATGAAGATTGCAGCAGCATTGTTCTTGGAGGAGATCTTAATCTCATACTCCACGCCAACGAAAAGAAAGGGGGCTGCTTTATTCACGACCCTTATAGATCGGAGCTGGAAACCATTATGCAGGGCCACGATCTTATTGATGTCGCCCCCAAAAACAGAAGGTACACATGGAATAACTGCATATTGGGCAAGGCAAATATTATGGAACGGCTGGACAGGTTCCTGGTGAATATCTCACTCATCTCCTCCTTCTCCACGGCTTTCTCTGTTATTCTACCCTTTGCTGCTTCTGATCACTATCCCATAACGTTAACTCTTGAAACCCACAGTCCACTAGGCCCCATTCCCTTCAAGTACAGTTCGTTGTGGAGCAACCTGCCTGCTGTAGATCAAATTGTTAGACAAACTTGGTGTCAGCACGTTGAAGGATCGCCAAGCTTTATCTGGGAAAGCAAATTAAAAAGGACCAAAAGCGCTTTAAAGGAATGGGCCAGAAACCACTATAAAGAGCCGGAGAAAGTCAAAGCTGAGATCAAATACAAACTGGAACATATTCATAACACCATAGAGGAACATGGTTTATCCCTGGACCACAAAGCAAGAGAAAGCGAACTTTATTTTCAACTCTACCGTGCCAATCGTATGGAGGAGCAAAAATGGAGGCTCAAATCTCGTCAGTTGTGGCTGCAAGAAGGGGACAAAAACTCCTCCTTCTTTCATAAACAGACCACTGCTCGAAAAATCAGAAACAATGTCACCTCCATCATTGACGAGGATGGCCAACTTCACACCTCTCAAGAAGCTATAAAAAATGCAGCCTCAAAGCACTTCAATACGCTCCTAACTGAAACGAAAGAGGCTGAATATTACTCAAATCTGCTGCAATACCTGCCTTCAGAAATTAGTGCAGAAGTTAATGCAGAGCTTACTAAGGTTATTGATGAGGATGAAATTCAAAAAGCCATCTGGGCTCTCCAGCCAGACAAGGCCCCTGGCCCTGATGGCTTCCCCATTAATTTTTACCGTGCACACTGGGGAACCATCAAAAAAGATCTTGTCAAGATGATAAAATGGATCCAGCGCAATAATAAAATTGGAGGCTTCACCAATGCTACTCAGCTTGCCCTCATCCCTAAAGAAAACCGACCCTCAACCTTTTCTCGCTTCCGACCCATTTCTCTTTGTAACTCCTCTTACAAAATCTTGTCCAAAATCATAGCTACCCGCCTCAAACCCATTCTTCCCTCCCTCATCTCTGAGAATCAAGGAGGCTTTCTCGCAAATAGACAAATTTCCGAATCCATTCTGCTGGTACAAGAGGCTATTCACTCCAGCCAAACAAGAAAAGAAAAGGTTTCATTCTGAAATTGGACTTAGCCAACGCCTTCGATCGGGTAAGACATTCCTTCCTTCTTGCTGTCCTTAAAAAGATGGGGTTTGCTCCTCCTTTCATCGACCTTGTTAACGCCTGCATCTCAGGTCCTTAGATCTCCCCCCTTATTAATGGCAGGCCAGGACCCTCCTTCCAATCTTCACGAGGATTACGTCAAGGCTGCCCTCTCTCCCCCTACCTTTTTATTCTGATGGTTGAATCCTTCAGCCGGGCCCTTGACCATAAACGCAGCACTGGCCTCATCACTGGCATTAAATTTGGGAATGGAGTCAAAAACATAAACCATTCACAGTTTGCTGATGACACCTTGTTAATGGGAGGTGCTTCTAATATTATAGCTCGCCACTTCAAAACACTCTTAGACAGATTTATGAATTTCTCCGGAGGCATGATCAACCACCTCAAGAGCTGCATCTATGGATGGAACGCAACAGCCCATTCACTTCAGAGCATTGCCAGCATTTTTGGGGTCCCCTGCAAATTAGATTGGAGGCACTTCTCATACCTGGGCATGCCAGTAAGTCTGGGTCCTTTGAAAGCTGAGATCTAGGATACTATCATTGACAAAATGAATCGGAAAGTGCAACAATGGGGCTCTCTCTGGCTTAACCCGGCTGGGCGCCTTGTCCTCTTGAAATCTGGTCTCTCCTTATTACCCCTGTATCAATTCTTGTTGCTGCGAGCTCCTGTGAGCTTCCACCATAAAGTGGAAGCCATCCTCCGCCACTTTCTCTGGCAAGGGGGAAAGACTGAATGAAGGAAATATAATCTCATCAACTGGAAACAGGTCACCCAACCCTATGAACATGGTGGGTTGGGGATACGATCTCCACAGCTTCTAAACTTGGTCTTCGGTGGCAAGATTGTCTGGAGGTTCATCAACGGAGATTCTACTTGGTGGAAGCGAGTGCTGGAAGTCAAATATTTGAATTTCCCAAGGCAGCTCCTCTTAGATCATGATATGCCCATCCGAGCCTGTACCAAAATCTGGGCACTGTGCAAAAAAGCAATTCCCATTCTTGCTGCAAATATCTCTAAGGTTCCCAAGGGGGGAAACAACATAAGATTAGGAGCTGATAAAATTTTGGGCCATCCTCCAATAAGAAATTGGCCTGGATCCCAGCAGATTCTTTCTTACCTGGCCAACAAAGGGATCCACACTCTGGCTCAGATTTCCAAATGGGATCTCCACACTCGTCTCTGGATAGGATGGCAACTTCCGGACGCCCCTGAAGAGCTTCGTATCAGTTTGGCCACTCTACAGGCTCATCTCCACGGCATCGCTCCCACAAAACAAAACGAGGAGGATTGCTTTTGCTGGGACCCTTCAGGCACCAGCTATACTGTCAAGGATGCCTATCAACATATCTGCAACAGAGATCACCCGGTGTCTAAATGGCCTCACTGGAAAACTGTTTGGAAATCTGAGACCCTTCCCAAAATCAAGTTCTTCATCTGGTTGCTTTTAAAAGGGAAAGTTCTAACAGCTGATAACCTTAAAATTCGTGGTGTCTCTGGTCCCTCTCGCTGCCCAAACTGTGCTGCAGCTGAGGAGACTATCCAGCATCTTTTTATAAGCTGTTCCTTTGCCACTGCCTGCTGGAAAGAAGCCTTCCAGCAGGATCATCTTCCCTGGAGCCAACATAGCACAGTCGCTGAGCTCTTGCATTCTTGGAAAACAAATTACCCCTGGCAGCGTAAGAATAATCATGTTGTAAGAAGAGCCTGGAACGCCCTTCCATATACCATGTTGTGGCGTATTTGGCTCGCTCGTAACCAATTAATCTTCAAAGACAAGAGAACTGACATCAGGAGATTACATAGCAAGGCGAGAGGACTCGCTATGGAAACAGTAGCTGCCCACTGTCAGCGAAACATCGATGTGGTGGGGCTTGTTGTCGAAGAGCGGAACTACATTGGGAGCCTACTCGACCAGAGCAACCGTGACCTCTGCAATAGGCCACACAGACTCGACTCCAGCAAAGCTAAGAATCCTACAAGCAATTGGAAACTACGAATGAAAGACACGGAGTTTGCTCACTGGCTAACAAGTCGTAATACCTACTATTTTTTTTTCGATGGGGCATCGAAATCTAACCCTGGCACGGCCTCATTCGTAATGCCAATGGTGACATCGCTCTGGCTTACGAGTGGGGTCTCGGTTCCACAACCAATAATAAAGCTGAAGCGCTTGCCCTTTACCAAGGACTTCTGCAACTTCAAACTCTTGGCATTCGCACTGCCACTGTAATTGGTGACTCGACCATTATTATCAGCCTTCTGGTTCATAAGCGCACAGCAGCCAACCTACCCCTTCAGAAAATCCTAAATCGATGCTACGAACTCACTCAGCGAATGCAGGAAGTTCGGTTCATCCACGTCCTCCGTTCCCTCAACAAGGAGGCCGACGCTTGCGCCAACAGAGCCTGCTCTAAACCTCAGGGCATTCTCAGCAGAAACAACGCCGAATCCTTCTGTTTTCTTCCATGATAAAGAACGCTCTGCTCTGTCTGTCTACTGCGATTAATGCAATCATTCACTTCAAGTATTCAATGGTAATCAGACATCCGCTTTCAGCTGCTACTGATCCTATCTCAGATCAACAAATCAAGAACCATCAGGCTCTTGATGGCGCTCTTCTGCAGGTCCAAAGGTTCTGTTGACCATTTTGTTTTACCATGTTTCACAAATGCAGCCTCCTGCTATTCCAATTTGTCCGCATCTATGTCGGATTAGTTCTCTCTACAGTCAAACACAAGCGGAAGGATCAGAAACTGGGACTCACTAAGGTTCCCTCCTTTTCTGCGCTTCAATTTCAATACTCTGTAATTCTGGAGCTCAGTCTCCCATTTTCCCCTTTTTGAAATCAATACAGCAACCGATTATGTCTAAAAAATAAATAAAAAAGATCTACAGCTAAGATGGATCTACAATAGTTTTAGCAAAACGCTAATAAAATGTTTTAACTATAAGAAATTTTTTATTTTCACTCGTTTTATATAACATATACGTAGTTAACTTCGGAATATTTTATGTGTGATTCACCTTATCCACATTACAACGTTAATACATACCCCCTCATATTTAGAAGTAGAAAACATCTCTCTTTGTCTCTATAGTATATATATGTGTATGTATGTATTTAATATTTTTTTAAATGTTACATTTCAACTTCAAATTAACATCGAAGGAATTACAAATCTCCCTCATACTTTGAATTAGAAAGAACCAAGGACTTTATCTCTATTGTTTTTTCCTGTAAATAGATTGATAAAAAAATTATGTTATTTAATTAAAAAAAATCAAGGACTCACTCTTTATTTTTTTTCCTCTTAAAAAATTAATAAAAATGGATGTTATTGAATATAGATATGAATTATTTTATTTATGGCTCACACTAGATTTTTGTCATTAATGCCAATGAATTACACATCATATTTTATTAATAATATTTTTTTTTACATACAATCTATAAAATTCATATTAAGTAGTAAAATAATTATATATCTCTTATGTTAAAATCAAATCAATTTTTTTCAATTACTTTTGTCTCTATATAAAGTTGATGCAAAATTAATGTGGAAATTAAAATATTTTATTTATGGTCAAAATTGAATTTATTATTATTATTATTATTTAATTTGTTAATATAAATATTATTTTATTAGTTTTACATGTAACATTATGTGACAACATCTCCCTCATAATGGGATATAGAGCACCTCTCCCTGCAATAATCAACATAGATCCATCCTAAATGTAAATGTACCAAGAGACGAGAGGAATCAAATATTTTGAGGTGCAACCTTTCTTTAAGTTTGTTGCTAAAAAAATATGTTTGCATCTTGAGAGATTTGATCCCTCTGGTGTTTGATAGATCGCAAGATGCAAATATCATTTTAAGTGCAAAACTTGAGGAAAGCTTTGCACCTCGAGAGATTTGATTCTTTTTGGCTCTTGGTAGAGGTGGAGTAAGATTGATCTACATTGGTTTTGATCAAAACACTAATAAATGTTTTAACGATAAGATTTTTTTTTTTCACTAGTTTTATATAATATATACATAGTTGAATTTTGAAATTTTTTTTTTTCACCTTGTCAATGTTAATACATGCCCCCTCATGTTCAAAAGTGAAAACATCTCTCCTTCATATATACAAATATATTTTAAAATTATATATATATAATTTTTTTTCCAAGGAAAAAATTCGTAATTTTCATATATGAAGAAAATTACATGTATCATTAGCATAATCATCTATGCATAGATCAAAAAACTCTTAAGAGTCATATAGTTCAGTTGTACATATGTAACTTGTAAAAACAGTGTAATATCTACATAATCACATGTAAGCACATATAAGTCCACGCATATCCATGTCAAAATTCTCCAAAAAAAAGTAGTCTGGCTAGACTGCCCGCTGACCCTCCATATTCTCTATGAAAGGTATATGATAGTACTAATATTCATGCTTTCCATCTTGTTCAAAAATGAACCAGTGACCCCATTCTAACTGCGATGATTATTTGGATAATTGATCAGCTACTTGGTTCCTCTGCCTGTAAATGTGAGTAACGGTAATGAAGTCAATTTTTTTTTTAAGTGACATAACCTCATCCAATAATCTAAGAGTATAAACATTAAATTGTGTTGCATTGTTAAGCTAGTTAATAATGAATTTTAAATCCCCAAATATTTGAATCTTGTTGCAACTTTTCTCTCGGGCCAAGGTGGGGAGTAGTCTGAGGCTGTTGAGCTCAGCGTAGTTGTTTTTCCCTGGGCCTAGTCCCATCATAATTTTATAACAGTGAGTATCAGAGATATGAAGGATAAAACCCCTGCCACATCCCTGAATGTTTGAAGCCCCATAAAAGTATGCCCATGGAAGGGAATTATCAATAAATTCAGGAGTGATATTTCTGTCCTATGCTGCTGGTTCATCGTTTGGGATGGAGTGATAGATAGACACTATGGTGTTGCTGATGTTGGGCCAATCAGTCACCGAACCCTGAAAAATCGCATGATTACGTGCAAGCCAGGTGCCCTAGGAAATCAGGAGGGGGGTGCTTCGCTCATTAGGATAGTGAGCCGATTTCCACCAGTTTGACCAGGCCTCAAAAATAGAGCTTCCATGCCATTGCAGAGTGGTGCCCAGAGTAGTCGAAGTAAGGTGCCAGATGTGTTTTCTAGTAGGGCAAGTGAGAAAGAGGTGTTCCACGTCCTCGACATGTAATTTGCAGAGACAAAATATTGAAGGTCCATGGATAACTCTCTCGTTGAGGTTGTCCTCTGTTGGTGCACAATTTGTGAGTATGCACCACATGAAGTGTTTGGCTTTTGGTGGAGCTTTTAATTTCCAGAGGTTTCTCCACCACCACTGTTTATTTTGAGGTTCATGTATTTCACACAGAGAGACGTACCCCTCCTTTGGAGTGTATCTTCCCCTAGGGGATAAGGCCCATAGAACTTCATCCTCCCTCTTAGTGATCCCGATGTTGGTGATCTGGAGGACTCTAAGATAATTTTTCCATGTTGACTGCCAGATGTTTAGAATGTCAAGTTCTTGAGCTGATTTCCAGGACTGAGAGATCCAAGAGGAGTTGTTATTATCTGCAATTTGGTAGATGGTGTGGATTCTAGCTGATGATAAGTGTTGTCTGATGACCAGTGGCAATTGGTATGTCTGATCATAGACAAACCTTGCATCCACCCCAATATTAACATTTTCCCCGAATCCAATGCTCTAAGCCAGGCCTTTCTTGATGATGTCAATGGATCTGGTGATGGCTTGCTAGATAATGGATGATCTAGGAGTGTGTGATATGTGACCTATGATCCATTCAAGGGTGGTCCGAGGAGCAATATATGTTATGAAACCAGCTCCAAAAATAGAATAAAAGAGAGATAAATGCCTTAGAAATAAGCCACTTCGAGGGGGCAACCTCCTTTACATTACATAAATGAAAAATTCTTGGATGATACAAATGAAAAAACCTCCTTCTATATATAGGATTCCATGGGGTCACAATATAATCCTAGCTGACCTAACAATAACAATGTAAGGGCACAATAATAACAAAATTGGGGTTACAGGGGTACAACAATAACAATAAGGGGGCTACACTAACAACAATAAGGGACTAGACTAGTAATATAGGGACCTAACATGCCCCTCTCCTTAAAAAAATTATTTTCCTCAACGCTTGAGTAGCTCGGGGTGCTTCTGTATGAAATTATCATCCTCCCATGTAGAATCTTCAATGGGTATGGTCTTCCACTTGATGAGATACTCTGAAATTGATCGATTTCATAGTTGTCAAGTTCTTGTTTCCATGAAGTTTCTTCAGGTTCCAATATGATTTTTCATTCCTCATCAAGTTATGGAAATATTGTTTGAACTAGAAGTTTTTCACCTATAACCTTCTTTAAGCATGAAACATGGAAAACTGGTTGCACTCGCGAATAAGAAGGAAGCTCCAATTTGTATGCCATAGTACCAATCTTTTGCAACACCTTGTAAGGACCATAGTACTTTGGATATAATTTATTATCCTTCTTAGCTTTCTTGAGGGACATATTTTTGTATGATTGTAGCCATAAAAATATCCAGTCTCCTATATCAAAAATTCTCTCATTGCGATGTTGATCTACCTGTTGTTTCATTTGATTTTGTGCCAAATTTAGGTTCCCCTTTAAGAGTTGGAGAACTTCTTGTTGATGCTCAATGTGATCTTCCACTACTTGAACCTTAGAATTTGCTGTTAAAGATGATGCGATGGATGGTGGATGATATCCATAAAGTGCCATAAATGGAGCCATTTTTCCTGCAGTATGGAAGGAAGTGTTATACCACCATTCAATGAGAGGTGGGCCACTTGATCCATTGTGTTTGTTTATCATATATAAAACAATGAAGATATCCTTCTAAACATTTATTAACTATCTCAATTTGACCATCGGATTGAGGATGATAAGATGAGCTATGAGATAGTTGAGTACCCAAACAAGAAAATAATTCCATCCAAAAATTTCCAGTAAAAATGGGATTTTTGTCACTTACAATAATCTTTGGGGTTCCATGTAGCCTTTCAATTGTTTCCATAAATGCAGTAGCAACTGTACTTGCTATAAATGGATGAGATAATGCACAAAAGTGTGCATACTTGGTATTTATATAAACTACCACTATGATGACACTCTTTCCTTCAGACTCAGGTAAACCTATGATAAAATCCATCGAAATCTCCTCCCAACGTTGACTTGGAATGGTTAAAGGTTGTAGAAGACCCGGGGTCTTAATTGTCTCAACTTTATTTTGCTGGAAAACCAAACATTCTGCCACAAACTTTTGAATATCAATTTTAAGGCCATCCCAAAAAAATTCTTTCTTCACCCTGTGGTAAGTTTTTAAAAATCCCGAGTGTCCTAAAGGAGAAGTGTGCAATTCCAAAAGAATATTTTGTTTTAGTTGGGAATTATTAAAAATATATAAGCGATCTTTGTACCATAAGGAATCATTTTTCCAATTAAATGTATCAGTTGTACTAGGATCTTGCTGCAAATTTTGAATGAATGTCCACACTTTGCTCTTCGTCCATTCATCCCTTGCTTGGGTTATCCAATCTGGTTGGATAATAGAAATGGCACAAGGCAATGCTTCAACATCTTAATTCTTTCTTGAGAGTGAATTTGCAACAACATTTAGCTTCCCTTTTTGGTAGATGATTTCAAAGTCATAACCCAACATCTTTGTGACCCATTTTTGCTGCTCTTCTGAAGATAGTCTTTGTTCCAAAAAGTGTTTAAGGCTATCATGATCAATTTTTACCTTGAAGTCTCTTCCCATTAGGTAAGGTCGCCATTTCTTTAGTGCATGTAGTATTGCCAACATTTCCTTCTCATAAATAGCTTTCTATAAATACTTTCCTTTGATTGGAAGACTTTTAAAAGAAATGGGTCTTCCTTCTTACATTGAAACAACACCAATTCCATTTACTGAGGCATTACATTCCACAATGAATGTTTTTGTGAAGTCTGACGTAGATAAGACCGGTGCTAGGCACATTTCCTCTTTAAGATGTTCAAAGGCCTTAGTTTCTTCAGGAGTCCATGAAAATGCATATTTCTTCAAAAATGTTGTTAGATGTGTTGCTATTCTCCCATAATTTTTAACAAACTTGCAATAATACCCCGTTAACCAGAGAAATCCTCACAACTTCTTTATGGTTGTGTGGACTTTCCATTCATTAATGGCTTTAATTTGGTTAGGGTCTACCTTAACACCCTCGTCAGATACAATATGACCCAAATATTCCACCTCTTATACTCCAAAGAAACATTTGGATGTTTTTGCATATAATTGTTTCTCCTCTAATAGTTTGAGCACCCTGTCAACATGTTGAACATGATCCTTCCAAGACCTGTTGTAGATTAGTATATCATAAAAAAATACTAGCACAAATTTTCTAAGGAAGGGTTTGAAAACAGAATTAATCAACCCTTGAAATGTATAAGGTGCATTGGTAAGGCAAAAAGGCATGACCAAAAATTCATAATGGCCCTCATGAGTTCGAAATGCTGTTTTCGGAATATCTTCAGTCTTCATTCTAATTTGATGATATCCTAAACGAAGATCCAACTTGGTAAAATAAATCGCTCTATGTAATTCATCCAATAATTCATCAATCACAGGAGTGGGAAATTTATATTTAATAGTGAGCATATTGAGCTCCCTATAATCTGGATACATGTGCCATAATCCATCCTTCTTGTGCACCAATACTACTGGAGTAGAGAAAGAACTTTCACTAGGTTGAATTATACCAGCCTCTAACATTTCTGCAATCATATGTTCAATTTCTCTCTTTTGGAAATAAGGATATCTATAAGGCCTGGTATTTGGAGGAACACTTCCTCGAATCAAATGAATAGCATGATCATGATCAAGAATAGGTGGGAGTCCTTTGGGAGTTTCAAACACCTTGGAATGATTTTCCAAGAATTTTTCGAGATCTGGAGAAATAGATGATTTTGATGTTGGAACTTCTAGTGAGCATAATTGTGCAATTACGCCTCTTATTCCTTTATTCAATTTTTTTTTCATGACATTAGAGATTATTATCTTTCCTAGCTTCCCTGCGATACCCCGTAATTTGACTTTCTTTCCTTCTAAAAACATTTTCAAGAAAAGTTCTTGAAAATTAAAAGGTACCGTCCCCAAAGATCGTAACCATTGTACTCCTAGTACAACATCAACAACTCCCATTGGAATGGAAATAATTGGACTATTAAATACATATTCCCCCATGGTTAGCTTGATATTATGACATTTTCCAGAGCAATTTATAGTTCCTCCATTTGCAACCATCACTTGACATTCTGGAGCTGGGTATAGGAAACAATTCAATTCCTTGGCTACCCTACAATGAATAAAATTATGGGTACTACCTGAATCAATCAACACTATTAGCTTTTTCTTCTTGATACGTCCTTCTATCTTGAGAGTTTTTGGAGTGGTAATTCCTGCCAATGCATTACACGATATGGTCAGACTCATTTCTTCTTCTTCTAGGGTTGGTTCCTGGTGTATATCCTCTTCTTTTAAAGTTTCTTGTTTATTTTCTTCCTCTTTACAATATATGTAAAATAATTTCTTCTCAACACACTTATGACATTTAGTGTATTTGTTATCACAACTGTAGCAAAGCCCTTTTGCTATTTTTTCTTCCAATTATTGTGGTGTCAACCTTGTAGGTTGTGGAAGTCTAAGAGTAGCAACACTTCCATCATTATAGATGTGAGTGGTAGGCTTCCTTGTCGCCATAATTTTACATTCAATTTTTCTTGCCAACCTGAATGCCTTCTCTAATGAATGAGGTTCCCAAACGCGAACCTCATGTTGGATGTTATCCTTTAAAGTCCTTATGAAGACATCATTCCTGTGTTCCTTTGGAATATTAGTTACCCTTATATTCAATTTTTGGAAGTCCTCAATGTGCTCCCCCATTGAACCCTTTTGTTTGAGATTTATCATTTGGCTAAAAAAGGTGTTGCTCTTTGTATCCTCATTATGTGCTATCATTTCCTCCGTAAAAATTGACCAAGTGACAATTTTTTTACAGGAGCAAAGCCATCGATACCATACAAATGTATTTTGTTCTAAATATAAAGTTTCAATGCATACCTTTTGTGTGTTTTGCACATTATTGAGATCAAAATACTGCTTCATATGTAGTATCCATGTTACGAGATCCTTGCCATAAAACTTCCTCATATCGATCTTTGGAGTATGGTGGGTCTTGCATCCAACATCAAAGTTTATGAAATCATGATTAACATTTATTTTGTTCTCATCATGAGTTTCCTCTACTATATTTTCGCCATTAGGAAACATTTCTTATATCAAATTTGTCAAACCTTCCATGGATGCTTTTAGATCATTCTTCATGTTTTCAATCTTAGCTTCCATGTCATCCATCTTAACTTCTATGACAATTTCCATGCCATCCATCTTAGCTTCCATGCCATTCTTCAAACCATTCATCTTAGCTTCCACGCCTTTTTTCAAACCATCCATCTTAGCTTCCATGCCTTTCTTCAAAACTTCCATTTCATTTTTTGTTTCTCTTTGCAAGAGCAAAATTTGGTGCACTTGCTCTTATATTCTTGACATGTCATGTTGCACTTCTTCGTCTTCATGAGTCATAGTATAACCTTATGAAGACTTAATGGGTGTTGAATTATTTTTAGGGGGGATTTTAGAACTCAAATAATGATATCTATTCTAAAAGATGCCCTTGGAATCAATTCAAACTGATTTTTCAAACAAGATTTGTGCAATTCAGAAAAAAAAATACACACCTTTTTCTTTCTTTTGAGGATCTTGATAATGAAAATGAATTATCTCTGTTATTTCGGATCTTCAATATTTGAAATTTGGTGTTGTAGTAGCCCTCTTAATCTTCTTTCGAATGCCTCAGGTCTGACCATATTGGATTCTTCAAGGAAAATTTATGTCCAATCTCCCACAATGACCTAATTATGGACTGGTTCAGTAGAGCGAACTTGTACGACATGCCACGTGTTATTGTTTTCTCCTTCGGCTCTAAAATTGACATACATGAAACTATGTTCCATGTATTTGTGGCCACTTTTTACAGAATTCTAACCCGATGCTTAGAGAGAGAGTTATGACGATTTTCCCACGGTCACCTCTTTGAGATGAAATTCGGGAGCCTGAAAAAAACCCTAACTTCGACAGATCATATCTCCGAAAATATTGCGAACCAAGATCTAAAATTTTTACACAAAGTTCCTCAGGATTTAGGCTTTTCATGATAAAAATTTCAAATTCTGAAACTTTGTATAAAAATAATTATGGCAAAAATTCCACGATGACATGTTTGGAGTAGCGAAACCCTAGAATCCAAAGCTCTGATACCAAATGTTAGGAAACCAGCTCCAAAAATAGAAGAAAAGAGAGATAAACGCCTTAAAAATAAGCCACCTTCGAGGGGGAAACCTCCTGTACATTACATAAATGAACAATTCTTGGATGATACACATGACAAAACCTCCTTCTATATATAGGAGTCCATAGGGTCACAATATAATCCTAGCTGACCTAACAATAATAACAAAATTGGGGCTACAGGGGTTCAACAATAACAATAAGGGGGCTACACTAAAAAACATAATGGAGTACACTAGTAATATAGGGACCTAACAATATACTTACAGTATTTTACCTCTTGCCAAAGACTGTTGGCACTAATTAAGTGCCACCCCATTTTTGCTGCCAATGCTGTGGCAAATAGATTGAGGTCTTTTAGCCCTCAACCCCCCTAGATTTTGGGCTTGGAAATATTCTTCCATCTGATCCAAGCAAATAACCTACCATCATGCTTGTCCCTCCAAAGAAATATTCTGCATATTTGTTGAATTTTGGCTGTCACACCTTTGGGGATCCAAGCCAAAGGCATCCAATAAACAAGAATTGACTCAAGAAGTGATTTTATAAGAACAACTCTTCCTGCTTTGGAAAGCCATATATACTACCAAATGTTTACCCGACATTCCACTTTGGAAATTAACCAGTTCCAATCAGTGATACAATAGTCATTTGGCTTTAGACAAAAGCATATATATTTGATTCCTTCCTCTAATTCCTTGTGTCCAAACTGAAATAGGCCAAGTGCATGCCTGAATTCTTGTTCGGAGCATTTTACCAATATGATAGTAGATTTAATGTGATTGGGATCCATACTAGTTTCTTTGTAGAAGATTTCCAATATTTTAATGAAGCTAGTGCTATCATGGCATGTTACATCAAGGAAAATAAGCACATCATCCACGAATAATAGATGGGTCAGTTGAATAAATTAAGATAATTTAACACCTTTAATGTTCCCTTTTGCCTTATCTTTTGCCAAATGTTTTGACAATCCTTCCATAATTAATAAAAATCGCAAAGGGGAGAGTGGACAACCTTGACAGAGCCCTCTACCTGCATGAAATAATTCAGATTAAGCTCCATTAATAAGTATATTGAGGGATGCATTAGTAATACAACGCATGATCCAATTGGTGAAATAAGGGGGGAAGCCAATATGAAGAAGTATGAGTTGTAAGTAGGTCTAGCATGTACAATCAAAAGCCTTAGCTATGTCAATCTTGAGAATCGTGCTCTTGAGGCTTTTGAGGTTGATGGAGTGCAGGACTTCCTGAGCAGTACCAATTGCTTCATGAATTTGTCTTTGGTTTAGGAAGGAAAATTGTTCCTTGACTATGTGAAAAGATAGAATGGGCTTGATGCAGTTGGTGATGATCTTAGAAATGATATTGTAAATAGATTTGCAAAGGGATATGGGGTGATAGTCATTGAATGATAAGGGTTTTTCAGTCTTGGGTACAAGGGCAATGAATGTAGCATTGAAGCCATCATATACTCGACCAAAAGTCCAGCTTTATTTAATGAATTTGAGAAGGTCCCTCCCAATGACTTCAAATAAAGTGAGATAGAATTAAATGGGCCATCCATCCAGGCCAGGGATATTTTCCTTCTTGAACCACTTTAACACCTCTTCAACTTCCCCCAAGGAGACAAGAGCATTTAGGTTTTCAATGTCTTCATCCTCCACGAATATGTGCATGGATCTGGTTATCTGAAGTATTTCAGAAATGTTAACTACCTTGGAATCCCTGTAGAGATTGGAAAAATTCCCTATCCCCATATCCGCTAGTTGAGCATGGTTTTTTGCCATCCTCCCAACCTGATCCCTCAGTTCCCAAATAGTATTAGTACTCCTTCTGCCTTTTGCACATTGTTGGAAGAATTTTGTGTTGTCATGTCCCGCTTTGAGCCATATGGCCATGCTTTTGAGTCTCCATTCTTCCTCCTGTTTACTTAATAATTTAGCTTTCTCCATTTCTAGATGTATGAGATGTTCCATGGCTTTAGTGGACAGGTTTCGAAGACCATCCGTACCCATCATTTTTTCTATTTAAATTTCAATTTTCTTTAATGCCTCTTCTTCCCGTTTTTTCTCCCCTCTGGCCCATCTTATGGTTAAGGTTTTTAATATTGAAAAGTAGCTGAAGAGAACACAAGCAGGCTCCAAATCAAGCATCTAATCACAACGAATTCAAGCTCTTTTGACCATAAGGTGGAACTCTGGCTCCTCTAGCCAACATGAATTGAATTTAAATGGGGAGTGTGGTTTGTAGCTATCCCTCTGAATTCCAAGATATATGGGGGAGTGATATGAGGATCCTCCTAACCCCACCCATTGTATGGCTTTGTCAATCCTGTCAACCAGCCTAGCCTTGATTAGGGAACGATCCAGTCTTCTAGCCAGAGAAACCTTCCCAGTCCTCCTGTTTCGCCAAGTGGGGAACCTTTTTGGGCATAGGAAAATCTTACATATCAACATCATCAATCATATGCTCAAATAAGGCTAACAAGGGGTCTGGTACAACGTTCAGTCCTCGGGATTTAGCAAGACCAATGGAAAAGTTTAGGTCTCCTCCCATGATAATGTGTTCCCCCTTCTTAATGGTAGTGGCCATCAATTTGTCCCAGAAATCCTCCATGTTGTGGCAAGGGCCATAAACATTGATCATGCAACTGGGCATGTCAAGTCCAATAATAGACATGTCTGCTCCTAAAATCCCTTCTCTGCCCCACTAGTTACTCATTTTGATAGTCCTTTTGTTGTATCCCATTGCACATCCACCTGATCTCCCTCTTGCATCTAGTGTCTGAAAGTTCCAGTCCGTGAGTATAGAGGATACCAATTTAAGTATATAGTCTCCATCTCCCGATGTTTCTTGAAGGAGAAGTGCATTCACTCTCTCGAGAGCCAGTAGTCTTCTAAGAGCCAGTTTTTTTTCGGGACTGGCCAAACCCCTACAATTGAATGAGAGGAAAATCATGGGTCACCCATGCCTGGAGTGTCCTTTGATCTAAGAACCATATCAATAGAATCTTGTATCCCAGTGGCCACCTCCATGCCAACCTTGAGAATAGCCTTGGATAGAGAAGATGGTCTACCCCTATATGCTTTAGGTTGAGGATCAATTATTTCAGGACCGATCCCATAGGCTTGGGGGGCTAAGGCCTTGGAAGCAGATCTAATGTTGTAACGATGGCTAATTGATCGGCTTGAAGATTCAGAGTTGGATTGGGAGATTGTCTCGCCAACTAGGGTTTGAGGGTTTGGCCTAGAGACAGAGGGAGGGGTTGTTGCAATAGGACAGATAAGGGGATCCAAATTGCATTTGATTAAATAAATTTTAGAAGTAGCAATAGAATATACAGGAGACACAATGCGATTCAAATTTGAAGTGAATGCAAGATAAATAACAAGAGGATTACCTAGGATTGGAGTAGTGTCCTCCTCATGGAGTTGGGAGCTGCAGGCCTGTGAAGTTGATGGCGCATGATATGTCAAGGAGTGACATGGGGAATTTTGTGACACAGGCTCCACTGATGTTCTCACCTAAGAAGTGTCATCTTCCCCAATTCCCATTGTTTGGGTCCCCACGTGTACCGAGATTTTTTCTTGTTCAATGTTGGCCGCAGTGATGAGCGGACAATCCTTGTACAGATGCCCGACTTCCTGACATTGACAACATCTAAATGGAACAACTTCATAGTCCATAATCTAGCATCTCGTGATGCCTCGGTAACGCAGGTTTTAACTCTCCACCAACCCTTCCCTCGTGTCTAAATGGACGAGAATATAGGCCACATAGATGTTACCAGTCTCTAAGTAGGACCTGTCATGATCCAAGTAGATCCCTAAGTCTTCACCAATGAAGCAGAGCATTCCTCTATCCAAAATTGTAGAGGGAGGCCTGAAAATATAACCCAAATAGGGCCTGCTCCCATCTTTTCCTTGTCTGGGTCGAAGAGTGGCGTCCATCGCTTAAACAACATCGAAGTCATTTCTATGTGCTAGTATTTTGTGAGCACCTAGTTAGCCATCTTCGGGTGGGGAAATATTAGGGCAAACCACCCCCGTTCATCATGAGTACCCCAGGAAGTTGCTCTAGTATATTTCCCCAAATTTTTGTTGTCCAAATATTTAATATGTCTGAGGAGTAGTTCCTTCCTCGAACCCACCCTACCAGTACAGTCTGTGAGGTTTGATCCATCTTGTCCATACCTATTCCTTCGCCAAAAACAAAATCCCGCTTATGTTCGTGGCTCTTAGTGCATCCGTGCTTTTTTTTCCTCGACTTGTGGGAGGTCCTGTCTCGAATGTGCCCTTCAGCTTTTGGTGTGTCATTCCAGTCCGATGTTTTGACGTCCTCCAGAGGTGAAACCAAATGAGTGATACCCTAAAAAAAAACTGAAGCTGCCACAAATGGGTCTCCCCTAAATTGGTTGTTTGAGTTAGTTCATCTTTCTCATGGTTTATGCCTAAGTGTTCGAACCCAAAATACCCCTCCATGTTGCTGTCTTTTTCCCCCAAAACATCTATTATCGGTCCCAAAACATCCAACATGACTTGGGCTTGTTGCTCCCAAAGTCTGAGAACCGACGATGAGGGGATGGAATATGCTGGAGAGGCTAGTGCTGCTAGGAAGGGTTCCAAGTAAATCACCTTAGCTACCGGGAAGGGTTCTAATAAGGAAAATGGGGCATGAGATGAGTCACCAATCTCGATATCCAATGCTCTTTCCTTGCGAAATTTTCTCCCTGATTCGTCCCACTTGTCCGTTGAGGTGTTAACCTAGCCCATATCTGATATGGGTCTAAATTGTCGATGAGTAGTCTAGCTCATCCTCAATCATCTCTTTGTTTGAGTGTTCAACCCCATTCTGAGCTCGCCTCTAACCTTCCGTGGAAAACCTTGCCTATTCCGAGGAGTTGGCACAGCTGCTATGACCGTTCACCATATCTGTTGGGGTCCAAAGGGATGGCCAAGGAAATAATAATAACCCTTTGTTGGGTTGTCGGAACCGTTAGGAAAAAATCTAGAGAGCCCAATTTTTAGGTTATGGTAGGAAATCCTTGATCGTTTTAGTTGACCGCCTTTGAAATCGAGAGTTGAGCTTAGTGTCGACAAGCTGGTATGATGGGTAATAGTATATAAAAACTTCCAAGAATGTTGTGTAGAGGAGTCCACCCTAATCCTCGACACCAGATTAACCTAATACCGCTACCGTAGGCCAGTGTCATTCCAGTCTGAGTGCATAAACTAGCACACATGGATTCCGCCGACATGCTAGGGTTTACAGGTTTAGAGTTTTTTTTCGCCATCTCCAATGCTCCATCGCGTGTTCTTTTTCGAACTTGAATCCTTATATATATATATATATATATATATATATATATATATATATATATATATATTGTTATTAATATTTTTTTAAATGTTACATGTGAGCTCCATATTAAACATTGAAAGAATTATAAATCTCCCTCATATCTTGAATTAGAAAAAACCAAGGACTCTCTCTATTTTTTCCCTTTACGAAAAATTGATTTAAAAAAATGATTTAATATAGATATTGAAATATTTTATTGATGTCTCATATCTATATGTTTTTGTTTTAAATATTACATGTCAATTGAACATACAATGAATTACATAAGATATATTATCAATAATATTGTTTTTACACGTAATTTATAAAATCCATATTAAGTAGTGAAAAAATTGTATATCTCTCTCATGCTAAAAAGTGAATGTATATATATATATATTTATAAATTTCAATTAAAGTGGAAATTAAATTATTTTATTTATGGTCGAAATTGAATCTCTTGATTATTAATTTTTTATTTTATTTTATTTTTTATTTTTAAAATTTTTAATGTAAATATTATTTTATTAGTTTTAAATTTAACATTACGTAACAACATCTCCCTCATATTAGGTTGTAGAGTGCTTCTCGACGCAACATTGGTGCACTCTAACTCTTATGTTTTTCACTATAATTCGAGTAATAATTTTTTTACTGAATTTTTGTTTTAAAAAAAAAAGTGTTTTTGAATATATAAATGGATTCATTGCAACCCCAGGGTTAGCTCAATTGGTTGAGTCCCCATTATTAAAGAAACTTTTCTATTAATAGGTCACATGTTCAATTCTCTCGACACTCTTAGGGTTAGGCTTTGTGGTTGAGCTAGCAAGAAGTGATCCCTTCGAATGAATCTGCCTAGTACAAATATTCTATGGACGTAGCTCTCACCAATATTCAGGGTTCATAAGTCACATAGAAAAAATGGATCCAGTGCTCTAAAAACCCTATAACACTCAAACTATTCATACTTCATAACTCAAACTTGTGATTTCAACGAATTCCTATCAAATTTTAAACAAAATTAACTCATATATATATATATATATATATATATATATATATATATATATATATATATATATATATATATATATATATATATATGTTAACCATTAATAATACCTATAACTTCATATAAATGGAAATATAAATTATTTCATATATAACTAACCTGTAAACATAATGTAATCATTCATAATGTTATCATCATAAAGAGTATCCCCGTCTTAACTTCCACTACATAAAAGACAAGTTTCAAAGGAGTTAATACACATTGTAAGGATCATGAAGAATACCATTTCCATATTTTTAGAGCCACTACTTAAAAAGAGGTTTTAGAAGGAAATCAATGGTACTACTTAAAGAGGGGGTTTTTAAAGGAACCAATGTGCATGGTTGAACACACTTTTTGAAAAATTAATAACTAGTTATAGTTAAATGTAATACAAGAGCAACAAGGATGATTTATATTTTCAACATAAGCATTTATACGAATCTTACAATTTCATTGGATTTAATGACTTGCTATTTTTCATAAAGAATACGATTATATATCTGACACCATATATAACTATTTCAAAAGTGCTATAAAAGGGCTAGTTGCAATGTCTCTAGAGACTTGAACCCATGTAGATAGAGAAACAAATTATTCACCAAACCATTTGAGCTAAGATACTCTAAATACTTCAATTTTTTTTTTTGAGGTTTTATTATTTTAAGATTCCTTCTAGCATTAATGTTTTTTCCATATGGGATTTTGATTGAGTATGTTAAACATTTGACTTGAAATATTTTTGTAAAAAAAATTCCATGCAAATAATATAGGGTTGTTTTAGAGAATCAATTCCTTGACCCTCTTATAGTCAAGTGAAGAATGAGAGGTTAGTACCTTCATAGTGTCAATCTATATTTCCCCCTTTTTTCCCAGGTTATCAAATGGAGAGTTATATTAAATCCCAACAACAATATTAATTAGTAACCCCACATGACTTTGTGGAAATGGATCCCATGACCTCCCTGGTAAGAAGGGTCAAATCAACTAAACTATCCATTGGGCTATCTTTCTATCATATATTTTTTCCAAAAATAAATGATAAATTTTTATTTCAAGGAGAAAATAAGTTACATTCCAAATATTTTATCATGCACAAAATGGTACCAACCATCTAGTACACTAACCTACTAATTTGTAGGTGCTTGATGATGTATCTCTATTCTGTAGCATTTTCTTTCATACTAACTCATAGGTGCTTCAGGACATGTCTCTAGTTTGTAGCATACATATGTATTTGTATGTTTGACCTTTAAATCCTGGCCTATATGCACCTTCATCTCAGAGATACTTTTTCAGGGGCTTGGGGGAAGTGAATTTACATAGCTGTATAATGGTCTTTGGAAAGACTATGTCTAGGTTTCACTTAATTAATGAACCCTAATCAATAACCTTGTCTAAATTATATTTTATCATTATTATTGTTCTTAATAACCTTAGTAACCAACTATAACAATCTTATTTTCTAACTTTCATGTAAATATCACTATATGAATTTGCCTGTGTAATTTTATGTAAAAATGAAAATTATGGATGAGTTGGGGGAGTGGACATGGATTTGAAAGTCTGAGGAGGAGAGGTTTCTTGTGTGGTGTTTATTCCAAACTACACCCACCTCATAACTTCCCCTTATCTATCCCCTGAATAATTAAATGATCTGCACAACAAATACTAAATTTTTATATGTCCAACTTGAATGGATGAAAATGCCCATAATGTCCCCTTCCTCAAGGGACATGAGGAAATAAGATGATGATCCAACAAAGATGATGCAAAATCACAAAGAATGTAAAGGGAAAAATACAAGAAGGAAAAAAAGAAAGAGGATACACATAGAATAGGTAGAATGTGGAATATGCAGAATGAAAAGAAAAAAATGGTGAGAACACATAATATAGTGGAATAAATCACACATGAGTTGAAGCACACAAGAAAATACATAGGTAGAAGCAATATCCTGGAGTCCATGCGTTGATTGGGGGAAATGTCCCTGTGCAACTATGATGAGGCATCAACTATGTGCCTGTGTTTGATTGGCTGGTGGGAGGCTCACTGGAGATTTGTATCACTTAGTGCTTATTGATTGATCTAATAAGCCACTTGGGTGCTTGTTGGAAGGAAAATAAACCACTAGGAAAGTGATCTAATCCATTGTGTTTCTCGCTGAAAAGAGTTGATAAATTAATGAGTTCTTGCAGGGGAAGCTGATAAACCACTTAGTGCTTGCTAACTAAGCTAGAAAACCACTGGGATAGTGTAGTTTAGTACATGCAATTTTTTCCTTGAAAATATAGCTAATAAACCACCTATGTAATGCATTCATTCCCCTGGAACTAAGTGGTGCTTAATTGAGTTGTGGGTGAATCCATATGATTAATTTCAAATAGGAGGATGAGTCATGATAGTGCTTACTGCCTAGGAGAAACGACTTGGAAAATGCACTCCCTCTCTTGTATGTTTGACTGAATATCGATGTGAAATTCCCTTGAGAAAGTAACTACTCAGGCTCTAAATATGACTCAGGGTGGTCAAATTCAAGAAATATTGAGTGTAGTTGACTATGTTTGGGTGGAGAGTCAATGTCACTCTCTTAGTTTCCAACGATTCAAGTTAAACATACAAGTATATATTTACTCGTAACCAATTGTACTGTTGTCGTTCCTAGAGACAACCTTGAGTTGTGAAAGACCAGTGCCTAGGACATCTTATATATAGCAAGGAGCATAGGGTATAACAGGGGAAGTTATCAATACAAAGCTCTCGTGCTATCTCCTGAAAACAAGAAATATTAATTTGAATGGGACCAAGACCCTCAGAAACTAGATACAGGGAAAGGATCACTGCAGGGGCAATGTGCAAAACTCTAATATAAAAGCATCAGACAATTCAGAGGCAGCTTACTGTAAAGAGGGCCAATTCAGAAATACCTCACAGAAATAAATTATCAGAAGGTATGGCTGTGTATGAAAGATTAAGAGAATACTAGCTGTCATTGAGACGATATCCAGATACACGATATTACCATGTAATGGGCTTACCAATTTAAGAATCCATACATGACAATAGCGCTTTAAAAATAACCTCCCAAAGAGACTAATATAGCAGAAACATGGTTTAAGTGAATAGTGAAACAGAATATCATGCATGAGCGATATTTAAAGCGCTTGACTAATCAGAGCATGGGTATCAACTAGGATAAATCCATACCAAAAATCAGTGAGCCACTCGCATTCCAGAAACATGATACAGGAAAGGTGGATGAAATGAAATGATCTATTAAAATAGCACATATGAGAGAAAGTTACACACTGTGAGAAATCAAAGACCATAATCCTCTTTAAAGACGGAACTCCTCCTCACTGAAACCCTATGGGCTCTGTACATTCATATGAGAGTTTTTTACAAAATGCATACCAAATTCATCTTACTGCATAATTTTTTGATAAAATCTGGAACCCTCAAAAATCCGTTCTTCAGGGGTTTTATAGGGGAAAAAGAAAACTTGTAAAGGCAGTCTATGATGAACATTTAATTTGCCTCATTAAGACAAGATGGCGGAAACGTGCATGCCCATCCTGCTTGATGACTCTGTAGTGCTGTATGTACTCTGTGGCATGCCTTCTGAAATAAATGCACTGGGTGGAAGTTTCTTCAGGAACACGGTATAGAAATAAAAACCACATGGGCAGTCTGTCCTTTCCTGGAGAGAAAACTTTGCTGAAATAAAACCTTAAGGGTATTGTTTTCTGTGCATGGACCTTCTGAGTGATCTACGGGGTCTTTGATCTGGTACTCTACCTTCAAATGGTTAGGTTAAGGCTCCAAAATCTTTAATTACATGCCTTTAATTCTCTACCTTTCACCGATACTCTTTGTCTGCAATATTAATGTCTCCGATCGCGAAATCTGCGCTTTGAATGACTCTGGAGGGTTTGACAGAGTTTGACCCTACTTATTTAATGGCGGTCATGTCGTAACAACTTCCCAGACCCTTTCTCCATAATTCTAGCCTCTGAAAAATGGTCCTTTCCGGTGTTCTCTGCTACTGTAATTGAGACTGTGAATCATGGCGGTTTACCACCATTCGTACCCTGCAAAATACACAAAATCGTCAAGAAAAAAAATGCATGGGAAGGTGGATGTAGTGGGGATAATGAGGATGGAAGCGCAGCTTAGAGAAATGGTGGAAAAAACGCAGCCGAATGGCGGAGAAATGCTCTGGTGAAGGTTGGCGAAATGCAGAAAATTAAACGCGAAAACTTAACATTTTGACCTTTGAATGAAGAATATAGGGAGACAGAGGAAAGTGTGACAAAACACGTGGAATGGTGACGTGGCGGGACCGGTCAATGGCGGATGTGCAAACGACGGATTGGCGGGCCAGGGGTACGAATACCTTGGGTTAAATTCCGCGCATCTTCGGAGTGCAATGGCTGTTGGATGGAGAGCCCCAGATCAGACGGTTAATATGCATATCGCGTCAGGTCAAATTCCGAACAATAACGCGCGATGAGGGGGCGGATTTGAGACAGTGACAGAGCCACGTGTCATGCGCTGAGTGGAATCGCTTCGAAATGGAAAATACCACCCGCCCTCCAAAGTCAGTGCGATGGATACCACCGGTTTTTGAACAATGTTTTTGGGTGCGGGGACCACAAAGGCGGGTGAGCTGCGGGCCGTTGATTTATGGTTTGATCGGACGGTGGACAGGCAATTAGAGCGGTAAATGGGTTAGGCCACGGGTGCGACGCTGATCGACGAAGGCTGTCCGATCTGTATAGATCGACGGATAATACTACACCCGATATCTGCCTGCGATAAGCACTTTCCAGGCTAGCGCTTGGTCTATCACTCTGGTTATGTGGAGAAAAAGACTAAGGGGCTAGGGCCAAAAGGTGCCAAACCTTATATATTTTTGAATATGGGTTTTTGGCCCTTTTAAATGTAATTTTGAGTTTATAGGAGGGGAACGATAGGCGGAAAAAATGATTTTTTAGGCCCAACAGAGAGGGTTTAAAGGGGATTGCTTGTCAGAATTTAACAGAATTTAACATGATGCTAACATGATCAACATTGGCTCCACCTAGGGACGACACGTTCATCCCTGGGCATGTCGAGAACTTTGCAAACCATCAGTTAATCTTCTATACAAACTCTACCCTTCAACACTTCTACTTTTCTTTTCATGATTCATCACAGCACCCACTTTATTCAAACAAAGATGGAAAATATGAAACTAATGTAAAGTTTAATACATCAGGCTATCTTTGCCTGAATTAGAACTGGAAGTAGGGTTTAAGAAACTGACCATTTACAGGGGCATCAAGTAAGTCTCCCTATAAATTCTCCAGCCTGAAAGTATTGTTACCCACTTGTTCTATGATTTTGAAAGGGCCAAACCAGAGTGGGTCGAATTTACCGTGTTTTCCTTTTTCAACTCTCCGGATATCCCATCTGAGTACTAAATCACCCATCTACCAATTCCTGTCCTTGGCATGCTGATAAAAAAGGCACTTCATCTTCTCTTGATATTCAGTCAGCTTTTGACTCACCTGGTTTCGTGTTTCCTCCAATTCCACCAGCTGATTTATTCTCCTGGTCCTATCATCAGGCTCTTCTTGAATTTCTTGCATGAATTGGGCTACTAGTAGGGCTAACTGTATAGGGAATACTGCTGCCCTCCCATATACTAATTCATATGGGGATTTCCCAGTTGCTCTCTTGCTGGTAATTCTATTGGCCCACAGAGCGAATTTCAACTGGGAATCCCAGTTTTTCTGATTTTCATTGATAAACTTCTTCAGTGCCCTCACCAGGGTTTTATTGGAAGACTCTGCCAAGCCATTTACTTGTGGGTAATAGGCTGTAGATTGACTTAGTCTGATGTTATACTGCTGACAGAAGCTCACTAAATTTGCAGACTTGAAGGCCTGGACATTATTAGTCACTATTCTGGCAGGGTAGCCAAACCTAGATATGACGTTTTCTTCCATGAACTTTATTATCACAGTATCTGTTGCATTCCTCGCAGGTATGGCTTCCACCCATTTTGTAAAATAATCAGTGGCAGTTAAAATCCACTTATGTTGACCACTTGATGGAGGATTTATTTCACCTATAAAGTCAATACCCCATTGCCGGAATGGTTCGTCCACGTGCACGGGAATCATGGGCAGAGGTGCCAAATTCTGTCTTTCAGCAAATTTCTGACATTTCTCACAAGCTCTAACCTGGAAAAAAACATCTCCAAAATGCTTGGGCCAATAGAAACCAGCCTTCAGGATTTTGTTAGTAGTGGCCCTCCAGCTGTAATGGCTCCCACATATTCCTTCATGAAATTCAGCCATTATACTCTCTACCTCATCCTCTGTGAGACACAGGAGTAGGATGCCTGAGGGATCTCGCCAGTATTGCTGGCCATTGGCGACTATGTACTTCTGTGATTTCAATCTTAGCATTTTGTATTTAGCTTTATCACAGCTTGGAGGGAAGCTGAGTGTGAGGAGATATTCTACTATTTCTTTGTACCACTGACTGGTGAGGTACTTTATATGTGTTTCCGGAGTAGCTATCTCAATTCCCTGTCGCTCTTCTTTCTCCTCAGATTCCTCGCCTCCTATTATGGACAAATTTATACCCAGAGCTTGACAGTTTGATTCAGATAATATTTTGGCAAGCCCTTGTCCTTAGATCAGCTTGGTAGGGTGGATGTCTAGCTCATATTCCTGTATTTTGGCAATCCACTTCCCCCTTTTTCCTTCACTATCCCCTTGGATAAGAATATCTTTTACAGCAGCTGTAGGCACAAATGCAGTGATATGGGATTGCAAGATATAAATGCGGAATGCTTTGAGGGATTTCACTAGGGCATATGCTTGATTTTCTAATATGTTATATTTTAGTTCTGCATCACGGAGCAGCTGACTAAAGAAGGCGATGGGCTGCTCGTCTTCATTTTTCTGCAATAAAACTCCTGCTATTGTATGAGGTGATGCACAAGAAAAGATCATGAAAGGTTTATCATAATCTGGTCCAGCTAGCACAGGGGCTTCTGTAAAAGCATTTTTTATTCTGGTAAATGCCTCTCGTGATTCCTGGGACCACTTAACCTCATTATTTTTCTTCAGCATGTCGGTTATATGTCTAACTATTTCAACATAGTTAGGAATAAACCTTCTCAGAAAATTAATGCGCCCTAGGAACACTTGTACCTCCTTCTTATTTCTGGGAAGAGCAATACCATTTATAACCTCTACCCTCTTAGGATCTATCTTCACCCCATCTTTAGTCACAATGTGTCCCAAAATTTTACCCTCTTCTAATGCAAATAAAGACTTCTGAGGGTTTAGAGAGAGACCATACCTTCTGCATTTCTCAAAGGTTCTACGCAGATGCTCAATGTGCTCAGTATCATTCTTTGAAAATACAGTGATATCATCGAGGTAGACTACCAAAAATTTATCTTTCTCCCCAACAAAATCAATGTCCATGGCCCTCTGAAAAGTGGCCCCTGCATTAATCAACCCAAAAGGCATCCTGGCATACATAAATGTACCCCATGGTGTGGTGAAAGCAGTCTTCTTTTGATCTTCTGGAAGTACAGCCACTTGATTATAACTGGAGAATCCATCCATCATTGACATCCTAGAAGCTCCAAACTCCAACCACTTTTTGCAGGATGTGATCCATCTTAGGCAGTGGGTAATTATCTTTTAAGGATGCTCTATTTAAATTTTGGAAATCAACACATAGCCTTATTTCTCCATTCTTCTTTCGGATAGGGACTAGGTTTGCCACCCATTCAGAGTACCTCAATGGCACAATTATTTTTGCCTTTAACAACTTCTTAATTTCCTTCTCAATAGAGGGAAGCAACAGGGGATTTATTTGTCTGAGCTTCTGCTTATGAGGTTTTGCATCTCCCTTTAGTGGAATTTTGTGCTGCATTATACTGATGTCAAAAGTTTTTAGGTCTTGATAAGACCACGCAAACACATCTTTGTAAGACTGAAATAATTTCTAATATAGCTTTTTATATTCTCCTGGGATCTTCTTGGATAATTTTACAATTTTGGGGTCAGCATCAGTACCAAGATTCAAGTCTTCTACCTGATTTTCTTCTATCATTTTGCTTGGCTGCAGTGGGACATCATTCTTGTCAAATAATCTTTCTAGAAGCGCCATCCCTCTAGGTATAATGTTTCCCTTCAATTGCAACACTTTATTACCTGCCATTTTCTCCTCCCGATTTCTTTCTAAAATGTCTTCAGTCTCTTCTTCTTCACCAGCATCAATCTCCATATTGGAGAATTCCCCTACTGTTTCCAGGAATCTCTTCATATGTTCTTCATCCTCAAATACCTACCAGTGTTTGATGTTATCTGGGATTGACGGCCCAAATTCGCAAGGACCGAGAAGCTAAAAGAGCCAGAACTCTGTTCTAGAGAGTTAAAAATCCCTTTCGATAACAATCATATACCTGCGAATATAGCATTAAGGTCACTATGGTCAGAGAATTCCACAATGGAAACAAAAAATGGAAAATGCATTATTGATACTATGCCAGGAGAGTAGAGTAACCTATAATTATTTCATATGGGAAACAAAGCGAGCAAGGCTAGAAAATATATAGTGTAGAATAGAAAGCGAAGCATAAAAATTATGTATAAGTCTGGGTGTATTGAACCCACCGTACCTTGCTTAAAACTCTACATATTAGTAGAAACTCTGCACCAAAATATTCATTCGAAAAGTTAATAAAAAAACCTAACTGACCAGTGAAAAAATCAAGAGAAAATAAGATGCACAACGGCGCCTTAAGGAGAAGGATACCTTCCATGGAAGGTAGGAGGAACCAGAGAATTGGAGGAGGCGTTGCTAGGAAGAAAGCTCCTGGTACCCGAAAAACTCATTACATAAATACACTAAGCTTCCCATACAACCTGCATGCATGCTAAGTGGTTTATCTCCACTGCCATCTACCTGAAAAGAAACTACAATGAGAAAAATTAAAAACATATTAATGGTTAATATCGTCGTAAGAAGGGCCAAACCCCAAGATGGTCGAGCAACAGAGGTTACCTATTCCAAATGCACCATGGAAAGCAATGCTGGAGTTGGAAGAGTAGCGGAAGGTTTTGTTGTGCTCAACTTAGTGTTCCTAAATTGAGGTCATAAATGATCAACCAGGGTTAGTAAAATGCTGAAGTGAGGTGCACTATATGTGCCTAGGTATCTGTTTCTCACTACGTTGTGTTTAGTGTTTTTATGATGTTTTTGGTTTTGTGGTTTTATGTTAAGAAGGAAAAGAACTAAATGTTGAAAAAGAATAGTTGTTGGTCACACTAAAAGCAGAGCAAAACCTATACTAAAGAACAGAAAATGCAAAGTTTGATAATGAATCATAGCAAGAAAATAAATCACAACATGAACTCAATAACTCATAACATAAAATCATCCAATTCATCCATTAGAAATATGTTGTAATAGCTTGAGAAAAGGACAAGTTTAGTGCAAATGAGGTTCTCCTAAGTAAACAACCATCTTACAATATTACAAAGAATCTCATCCATGGCTAAAATTTTATTGGAACACAATTGGAAAAAGATTATTTGTAGCACAATAAGATTTCTACTCTGAATTAACTTGCAATGCTAAGGTTAATCCATTATGTAGCCCCACTTGTCACTACTAAGCCTTATTCAAAAGTTAGAGATTTTCTAAAATAGTTTTTTGGAAAAAAGGCTTATTTGTGAAATTGCAAAAGATTGCAGAACAATCAAGGCCTTAAACTGATATCACTAATTCATCCCTGTCCATATGATGATGCATTAATAGAAAGTCGTAACAAGAGTAGTTTGTAAATAATGAAGGCCGTGAAGTCTAATTTTGACAGTTAACACAACTTAGAGAACAATGGATAACACTGAACTAGAATGCAATTGATCAAACTTGAAACACAATGATCACAACTAAACTAAAATGCTTTTAGCCTAACTTTGAAATACAGTGCACTGGAAATGAACTAGAATGTCACTAATCTAACTTAAAGTACAGTGAACAGAGTTAAACTAGAGTGCCATTATCAAACTTGAAACACAGTGATAGAATTAAACTAGAGTGACATCTACCTCTGGAGTATTTCAACTGAACTAAAATGCAACTAATTATATGAAATGTTTCAGCTCTGTCTCATTTGGAGTTAGTGGTTTTTTGGAATAATTTATAGAATAGGACTAGCTGCAACATGTTATGTAAATGAGCATAAAAGCATAAAATTCAACAAAACACAACAAAGCTCTAAAACACCACAGCTATGTCTCACCCAGGGTTAGTGATATTTTGGAAGAGTTTATAAGAACAAGACTAGCTGTAACAACTGATGTAATTGAGCATAAAATCATAAAGTTCAGAGAAATGCAACTAACCCCTAAATACTACAGTTATATCTCATCCCATGTTAGTGGTATTTTGGAATAGTTTGTAAGGATAAGACTGACTGTGGCATCCGCTGCAAGTAAGTATAAAAAAAAACATAAAGTTCAGAAAATTGATTAAACTAGGAATGAAACAAGGCTAAGTTACTTATCTAAACCATATGAACGAAGCTTCTAAGGTAGCATGGGCCCTCTACCATCGGATTAGCACGCAAATATACTCAAGATTGACTCAGCTCTTGCAATAAAGTGATGCTTCTTTCATTAAAGGAGAAATTCTTCAAAACAGAGTATTACGGTCTTCTGAGATCTAGCAATAAAACATAAATCTAGCTAGTTGTTTCTCGGTCTCCTGAGTCATACTTATAACAAAATTACATAACTGTCTTTGATATAAAACAAGAATAAATGTCTTTTCCAACTAAAATCAAACTAGGACTCTGGTGGTGGCCTCGTACTATGATTAAGGACATTTGTACAGTCCTTGTCCTATTAGAAGTCTGTCTCCTAGTTTTGGTTTCCCACGTGCATAACCACCTATAGACTCGAGCTCAGACTTCGTGGAGAGCAAGAAATTATGGGGGAGTGATGTGGAATACGACCATATGTGTTTTTCCTTAAGGTGACACCTGTAACATGCATAAACATGAAGATAGCTACGGAATAGGCGACTGGCTACAGAATGACTGCGTTCTGTAGCCGAGTCTAGTCAAAAATTGCTACAATAACAAAATCATGAAAACATAGCAAGTTAGTCATTATATACATTCTTAAAGTAATCCTAATCAATCCTATGGATCATTTAAGCCTGTAATTGATGAGGGACAAAGAAAATGAAGTGAAATGTGGTGGAAAAGAAGGACATCTTTGGAGCTCAACAGGTTTGACGAAGCAAAACATGATGGAGTTGTAGAGGGCAGTGTTGGAAGAAAAAAAACATGAAAATGAGAAATAAATTAGGGTTTTTGCGGTGGTCAATACCCTAAACGGGTACCGATGAAGGCTCCACTGTAGATCCCTAAACCCTAGATTCGACGGTGTAAGGATGGTCAAGTGTTAGACGAGTAGTACATCTCATGAGTGTACAATAACGAAACCATTAGTTAACCCTTAATCATCATCACAATGCAAACAACAACGAAATAAAAATCAATTATAAAGGTTAAGAGTTATGTTGAAATCCAATCTGTCCTTCAGGACATTAATCATAGGAGATATGAGTTTGGATAGAAATAATTAACCACTAGCAGAATCATAAATATGTATAGTACTGTGAAGTGGCTAATGCATAAGTGTTGAACCATCGACATGCATCCGACAGGACAAACCAGGTGGAACTCCACGTTATAATTAATTATTTATAATGGAAACCCAAATGATATAGTGCCTATAGATATTCATTGGAAAGTTCATAACATTTATATAGAAAGAGTGGTTAATAATGGTATAGGTAATTAATTTTTTAATTTTTTTTACCATTATGTATGTTACAAGTGGTATCAGTGTAGCGTTCATACGCTGGCACCCAATGGGTCACCTAACATGATAAACTGTTATGTGTAAATGGTGCACATAAAAGAAATAAGATAGAGGAAGGAAAATGAGGAGGGGATCAATACAGCAAATGCCCTGGAACCCAGGGGAAACTACACCCAAATCCAAACCAGAAATGAATCCAGAAATGTGGATTCAGCTGAGTGTGCACCAACACCAGCAAACCAGTAGACTACTGGAAGAACAACAACACCAAACCAGTATTCTGCTAAGCATTGTGCAGAAGTTACAGAAAGAAATGGTCCAAGTTAGGAGTGCTAATAAGCACTTGATGCAAGAGCAGGAAAGGATACTCAAAAGCCTTTATGATAAACATAATCAAGAAGTGTTACAACCCAGTCATGATAGAGATACGCAGGAAGAAAATGAACAGAAAGCTAAGGACCAAACTAATGAAAGATTGGAAAGAAGCCATTCACAACGGAGTAACAAAAATAGAAACTATAATGAGGCTGAGTATAGTAATGTGTCAGAACAACAAGAAATTAAGAAACAAAAAGTGGAACTATAGGGTGAGTTTCGAAAGATAAAACCACCTATGTTTGATGGAGAAGCGGAGGAGGTGGTTGAAGCTTGGTTGATTAATATGAACAAATACTTTCAAGTTTGTGAGTACAACAAAAGTCTTAAATCCAGGCGTGCCATCTATCAGTTGAGAGAAAAGGCCACCCTGTGGTGGGAGGAAGTCAAGAATGTCCGCAACATTGAAGATCAGGATGTGACATGGGATACATTTCAGCAATACTTCAAGGACAAGTATCTAACATAATGTTTCTATGAAGAAAATTCCAAAGAATTACATGATTTGAGGTTGGGTCAAATGACAATGGATGAATACATAACCAATTTCAATTCCCTATTAAGATACGTTACTTATTTAAGGGATGAAAAGGCTAAGGTTCAACAGTTCTTAATTAGTTTGTCGACCCACATGAAATAATGAATTGAGTTCGTGAATCCAAGGACCATGGACGAAGCAATTCGAAAAGTGAGAATGTTTTACTAGCAGTTCAAGACAAAAGGAGAAATAGGAAAAAATTGGCAGCCAAGAAAAGGTCAGAAAAGCAGTTCAAATTTAAAAAATGCTAGGACCAATAGCTTTAAGAATTCTGTAATGAATTCAGTGAGAAAAAAGTTCAGAAGAAACCATCAAAGAACCCGGTGGCCTACAGAAGAAAAGCCTATAGAGGCTTCCAGCAAGCCATAAATTGGACCAAACCAGAAACCACCTCTACAATGTTGGGAGTGTGGCGAGGCTCACTACTATAAGAATTTCCCACAGTGGGGAATAAATGATACAATAGCTAATCTACAAGAAGCCTCTATAGTGGGTGATGTAGCCTGAAACATACCCAAAATTAATGCAGCCTTGGAGTATCAGTAGACGGATTATCAACCAACGATGATAGAGCTAGAAGGTAAGTTACTTTCGCAACCTGTTTCTATTTTGGTTGAACCAGGTGTGAGTTTAAGTTATGTAAACCCGATAATAGTAGAAATATATGAGTTACAAAGTTAAAAATTGAAAAATCCCTGGCTGGTACAACTAGCCACTGGGGCAAAAAGAAAAATTTGTGCCAGAATTCCAAACTGTACACTGGAAATTGGAAACCAACAACTAGATGTGGATCTGAATATATTGCCTTTGGGATCCTATGATGTATTACTGGGCATGGATTGGTTAGAGAGACACTGGACACTGGTAGATTGTAAAGATAAGATTATATACTACATAATGCAAGATGGAACTCACTAAGAGTTACAAGGAATCAAGAAACCCTTATAGTTTCATCCCATCACAACCTCTCAAACGAGTAAGTGCATTAGAAAGGAATGTCAGGTTTACGCAATTCAGGTGGGTTTTTCTAATTCTAAGGAAAATACCCCTATACGAGAAAGCATACCAGTAGTACAAGATTTTATGGACGTGTTTCCAGAAGATGTACCAGGTTTACCTCCAAGAAGAGACATTGATTTCACTATTGAGTTGATGCTAGGAGCATCACCAATTTCAAGGGCCCCATATCGAACGAGTGTACTAGAGCTAATTGAATTGAAAATGCAACTGCAATATTTGTTGGACAAAGGGTACATTCGATCGAGTCTGTCTCCTTGGGGAGCACCGATGTTGTTCGTAAAGAAAAAGGATAGAACCATGCGAATGTGCATGGACTATAGATAGCTCATAAATTGACAGTAAAAAATTAGTATCTGTTGCCACGGATTGGTGACCTGTTTGATCAAGTGAAGGGGGAAACTGTATTCTCGAAGATAGACTTAAGATATGGATATCACCAGATCCATATTAAAGACGAGGATATCTACAAGACTTCTTTCCGCACCAGATATGGGAATTACGAGTTTGTGGTATTACCATTTGGTTTAACTAATGTACCAACAACATTTATGAGACTCATGCATGGCATATTTCACCCCTTTTTGGACAGATTTGTTCTGATATTAATTGATGATATTTTGATTTATTCAAAAAACATGGAAGGGCACAAGGAGCACTTAAGGATAGTTTTTGAGATATTATGAAGACATCATTTTTATGCCAAGTTTAGCAAATGTGACTTCTTCAAAGAAGAGATCCAATATCTAGGCCATGTTATTTATGCTAAGGGAATAGCGGTCGATCTAGAGAAAATCAAAACTATTATGGAATGGTGAGTACCCCAAAACGTGGCAGACATCCGTTCCTTTATGGGGTTAGCCGGATATTATAGACGATTCATAGAAGGATTCTCAAAGATTTCTTTTCCAATTACATCTTTGCAGAGAAAAGGAAAAATATTTAAATGGACTAGTGAGTGTTAGAATAGTTTCGAAAGGTCAAAACATTTGTTAAATACAGCCTCGGTGTTGAGAGTAGCCAACCCAAACAAAGAATTTGAGGTCTATACCAATGCTTGTAAGGAAGGAGTTGGGGCAATTTTATCGCAGGAAGGAAGAGTGGTTTCCTATGAATCGAGAAAATTAAAAGAGCATGAACAACAATATTCAACCTATGATTTAGAGCTAATAGCAGTAGTGCATGCACTTCGGGTATGGAAGCACTACTTGCTAGGGAAAATATTTTTTTTAAAAACCGATCACAGCAGCCTAACCAGCTACTTTAAGTAAGCTAATTTAAATGCTCGCCAAGCAAGATGGAATTCCTTCCTAAGTGAATTTTATTTTGATATACAACATGTAAAGAGAAAAGAAAACCGGGTGGTAGATGCCTTAAGCATAAAACTGCATTGTGTTTATGAACTTTGCTATAATCAAATTGAATCTAAACTTTTAGATTAGATAAAAGAGGCAACCGAGAAGGATCTTGAATACCGATTTTTATGGTAGCACGTAGAGGAATCTGGAAGACAAGAGAAACCTTATGAATTTGGAATTAACAAGGATCAATTGTTAACCTTCAAAGGAAATTTATATATCCCAAAGTGAATGAGTTTAAAAGAGTTGATCATGGATGAGTATCACCGCAGTAATTACTCAAGACACCTAGGATACCAGAAAATGTTGACAACAGTTATAAAAGTCTATTTCTCACATGGTATGCGAAGAAATATTGCTAAGTACATAAAAAAATGTCTAGAGTGTCAACAGGTTAAGGTGGAGAATCAACACCCAACCAGATTGTTGCAGCCTATACTAGTGCCAGAATGGAAATAGGAAGTGATATCCCTAGATTTCATTACTGGTTTACCAAGATAAAAAAGGCACATTGACTCCATTATTGTGGTGGTTGATAGATTGAGTAAAGCAACGCATTTCATACCTCTACAGTCTACTTACAAAATCGTGCAAATAGCAGATATCTTCATAAGAGAAATTTTTAGACTGCATGGTATTCCAAAGTCTATTATATCAGATAGAGATGTGAAGTTTACTTCAGCATTCTGGAAGGTCCTATTTACAGGTTTGGGAACCCAAATAAATTTCAGTATCGCTTATCATCCCCAGACGGAGTGAGTGAACCAAATCTTGGAAGATATGCTACGAATGTACATGATGCAGAAGCGAACGAAATGGGAAGAATATCTATGAATTTGCATACAATAATGGTTACCAAGAGTCTCTTAAGATGAGCCCCTTTGAAGTTTTGTATGGGCGACAGTGTCGTACTCACATCAATTGGAGTAGCCATGAAAACAAGTTGATGATTGGACCATAAATGTTAGCCGAGATGGAATTAGAAGTAAGAAATATTAGACAAAATCTGAAAGCAACTCAAGATCGGCAGAAGGTATATGCAGATAAAAAGAGAACTTACAGAGAATTTGAAGTGGGCGATCACGTGTATGTAAGGATTAAACCTAAGAAAAGCATAATAAGGTGGATCTCCTGTGCCAAATTGGATCCTAGGTTATGTGGACCTTTCTAGATATTGGAAAGAGTAGGACCTGTGGCTTATCGGGTGGCTTTACCCAGCCATATTCAGGTGCAAAATGTTTTTTATGTGTCTTTACTAAAATGATATGTGCATGAACCAAAGCATGTAATCCACTGGTAAAGCATTCAGGTAGGGTAAGATTGAAAATCCTATCTTAAAATACTAAGTTTTATGAGATTTTAATTCAAGGTATTGTTGAATGCAGGTCGAACCGCACAACAAATTTCTGGTGGAACCTCAATGTATACTCGATTGCAGAGAAATCATGCTCCAGAGGCGAGCCATCACCCAGGTTAAAGTGCAGTGGAATCACTTCAAGTCGGATGAGGGTACCTGGTAAGATGAAGGATTTTTTCATGAGGCTTATCCATAATTGTTTGCTGAGCTGAAATGAAACACCGAGGATGGTGTTTACTTCCAAAGGGTGAAGTTGTGACAACTGGCTTAAGTGCAAAATAATTGTTATGTTATTTATTTTAAAGAGGATAAACATTTATTTATTTTGAGAAAAGAATTACATGATGAAAATAAATTAATTATGTTTTTTTTGAAATAAAATTTAATTGTGGAGTTGTGGTTCCATAAAAATTAAAAGAAGACTAATGATAAAAATTATTTCAAGAACTGAGAGTGGTTGAACAAAAAACAGTTAAAATAAAGTTACCTTTCCTCTAGGGATAAAGGTACATCCTAGTGAAGACAAGGGGTTATGTTCTGTGATTGAGGTGAGGAAGGAAGAGAGTGATGAGTCCTGAGATGGTGGTGACCACTGGAAACACTCAGGATTCGTAAATCCTGGAAAAGAAGAATACTGGACATGGGGTCCCGAGGTCTCTTTTTGAATTTATGTCAACCTACCCATCTCAGATGTGGAGCAACAGGGGAGAAGAGGATGTAATCACCTCTCCCTTGGTAGGGAGGACATCATCAACAGATTTTAAGATTAGATAAGTATGCAGATTGCTGAGGTAGAAAGAACAAGATATGCTATTTTGGACAGGATTATTTTTAAATGGGAAATGTTCTTAAATTATGAAGTGCATGATTTTTACATAGAGAAGTATTGTAAATAAAAATGATTATTATTTTTCCTGAAGAATAGAGAAATTTGCAGTGGAACTATTATTATTGTTGGCTGTGTGAAAAATACATTTCTTTAAATTCTTGATTGTTTAAGAAAGAGAAATATTTATTTCCTTAGACATAAAAAAACAGAAACAACTTCCACTGTAAAACAAGTGCTAGATAAACTGTTAGTTTTGGGTCCATGGTCGAGATCATGGACCCAAACAGGTCATTAATCTCTGTATTCTATGATATATGCAAACAGGATGAGTGTTTAGAAAACAACTTAGAAAATGGATAGTCCAGACACCCTTGAGTAAATAGATAAAATCACCAAAGAAAACAAGAGGGTTGAAACCCCAAGCTTGACCAAACTGTTCCATGCGAAATATCAGAGAAAACTCATACTATAGAGACCATAGAACAAAGATCTGACGATGTAAATGTCTACATAAACAAACTCTATATTTATATATATTTCCACTGCTAGTATTGCAAAAAGACCCTGTTACGGGTAAGATAATCAATGAGATTATGATTTAATACAACAAACTAATGAAAATGCTCAGAAAAAGGAAAACAAAATCCATTTTAATGCTAAGGTGTAGCATTTGAATACATTGAATAGTAAATTCTAATAAGAATTAAAATGTATTCAAGAAGAGACTGAAACATGTCATTATACAATAGTCCAGAAGCATATTACCCAAAAATCGCAAGATTGTATACACAATTTAAACTCTATTTCATTGAGGGATTATTACTCTTAGCTGGGTTGAGGGTTCGACCTGCAGCAGAGAAAAAAAAACATAAATAACAAAGACCATTGCATGTATAACAATCAACAAGGCTAGGCCTTAAACAATAAATTTTCTACAGTGAATGTTCGACTTGCATGATAAACTATCCTATGGGGTGAACCCATAACAAAATAAAATGACTAGCGACATAGACAACGTTGGAGCCGTAAATATCCTTTTACAGGAAAACCCAAATTTGCAAGGACCGAGAAGCTAAAAGAGCCAGAACTCTGTTCTGGAGAGTCAAAAATCCCTTTTGATAACAGTCATGTACCTGCAAATATAGCGATAGGGTCACCATGGTCGGAGAAGTCCACAAAGGAAACAAAAAACATAAAATGCAGTACTAGAACTATGCTAGGAGAGCAGAGTAACATATACTTGTTTCACAAGGGAAACAAAGCGAGCAAGGTTAGAAAATATACAGTGTAGAATTGAAAGTGAAGCATAAAAGTTATGTAGAAGCTTGTGTGTATTGAACCCACAATACCTGGCTTAAAACTCATCATATCTGTAGAAACTCCGCACCAAAATATTCATTCGAAAAGTTAATAAAACAACTTAACTAACTGGTGACAAAAGCAAGAGAAAATAAGACACACAATGATACCTTGAGGAGAAGGATACATGCCACAAAAGGGAGGAGGAACCAGAGAACTAGAGGATGCGTTGCTGGGAAGAAAGCTCCTGGTACTCGGACAACTCATTATATAAATCCACTGAGCTTCCCATACAACCTACATGCATGGTAAGTGTTTTATCTCCACTGCCATCTCCCTGTGAAGAAACTACAATGATAAAACTTAAAACATATCAATGGACAATACCATCATGGCTATTACCATAGCAGCATCATATCCATGGGATTATTTTGTGATGCCATGGCTCCAAGATGAATTGAACGACCCCTTCCCTGACACCTGCAAAAAAGTTTTACGGACAACACACTGACCTTTGACACTAATATAATCTACCCTAAGATAGAAAGATAGACTCAAAGAATAACAGACTAATACTAAGATAACAAAATAAGCTCACAATGATGAGATAAGAGTGTATTTGAGACAAGAAATCAGAATGAAAACGTGAAAAGGGAATATGATGACCGAGCAACATGTGTTTCACAAATGATGGAAAATGACAATAGGGAGCAATCATGAACCAATATGATCTGGAAACCTATGACCTAACCCTATTTGACACTTTGTACACTTTTCCCTACCATTAGGATAAAAAATTACTTCCGTAGAAAAATCTGTGTTGGGGAAGGTAGATTTGATAGGGGAGTTTAAGGAACTCCCATCGAAAATTCTAACTTGTTTGAACTAGAGTTGCTACGGAAGTGTGTAAAAGTGTCAAATTTTCCATAATGACAAGATCAGCTCATGCACAATGAAATTTTGGATTTTTATTTGAAAATGAATCCTATAAACACTAATGATGACCTTTCAAAATCAGTAAGGGTTCATACATGTGAAATTTTATTGAAAATAAAAAATTTAAAAATCTTATTGAACCCTAACTAACTTAACCTAATTGACTCAAAGAAAACTTGATGGTTATCTTGGATAACACACCAATTGCATGGAAAAGAGTCTTGTCCAACTGAATTATCTATGCATCTTTTTTATCCCATTTTGCGTTGATTTTCTTCGTGACAGATAATGGAATTGCATTCATCGATGCACCAGAATCAAATAAGAAATTGTGTGCATTATAATTGAAAATTTCAAATGTTAACAAAAAGGGAGGGAAGAGTGTGTTTGAATCTATTTTTAAAGCATTAAGTAAATATTTGATGGGACCAGAGAACTTACCAGATCCATTATGTGAAGAAGCATCAATACCAGAGGAGGACTATCCAAGTGCGCGAAGGAGCATGTCTCGCTAGATCACAATCTTCGTAAGTTCGAAAAGTGAAATATTCACACGAGATTTTGTTCATATATTCAACTATGTTGTAATCCAATGTGGGAGATATTGCTACTGTCTAGAGGAATAACTTAGTTTGCAACTTCTGGAGTGGAAAACTTGCTAGTACTTCTTGCGGAAGTACTTTTGTTGCAACTACATTTCTAGACTTGTTCTGAGTGTTTTGTGTTGAGTTAAAGGATGGAATGGTCTTTCTTAACAAATTCTCTTTCAATTTATGCCTCGTCAGCTCCATTTCAGCGACTAGCTCTTAGCTTTAAAAATTATAGTGATTGTTCTGCTTTTGGGCCTGACCATCACTCATTGGTTTCTTCATAGCAATTCTCTTTTTAGCTGCGAGTACAACTAAAAGTGTTCACTACATGCCCCATGCTTAGAGTTTCTTCGGTCATAGTAGTCTCTTCCTTTTCTTTCACAGGCTTGATCTACTCATTATAAAGTACGTACCAATAAAATGTGTAGCAAGGGAATTCATGTTGTGGTTCCATTGTGGGAATTTATTTTCTGAATGATATTCTTGGTGAAATGAATAATACTAGTCCATGCCCATACTTTCAACATTCAAAACAACATTTGAGATTTGCGCAGACTTTGTTGGTTGGTTGTTGCTATTGGTGGAGTTGGTAGGCCTTCATAGGATGTTGAATCTCGAAGGCTTGCTTCTCATGCTAGTCTCGCTTGACCTTTGTTTCAATTATTCCAATTCATTTGACAAAGTCTTGATAGTGTAGGTCAAGTTCTCAAGATCAAAAACTTATTTCTTTGTGGCCTTGCTTACGGAGGCCTAAGACCTTTTTCCGATGTATTTGTATTCTTTACCTGATTTTTCATCTATGATGACTGTAATCGCGCACAAATCCTTTTAAACTATGATTGAATCTTCATAATTCTATGTGAGATTTTATTTCGCAGTTCTCTTCACGAACTACACAATGTTTTTTGGAAAGGAAAATGTGGAGAAATCGATGGTGATGGAGTCATGAGGTTTCATGTTTTCCAGAAATTTATTCAAAATAAGGCTAAATATCTAATTAAAATATTTTAGCTTTTCTTTGTGCTCCATCTTAATATTACCTAGCTCTTTCAACAACATGGCAGGGTTTTGTCATCAACGATTTTTTCAAGAAAAAATTTCTTAAACCCCTTCCAATTTTGCATGGAATTCGAAGGAAGACTATGATACCATACAACTACTCTTCCATCAAAGGTGCATGGAAAAATTCTACATTCAACATCATCATAGTGTACCTCTAGTATTTTCATATGTAAGTATAAATTGTCTAAATGGTCCTTCACTTTCTTTGCTTTTTCGGGGTTATACTTCGTTAGCAGCTTTTTCGGATGTCTTGGAATTTTTTGTAGGGCACCCGAAAGTGCAAGTGGGCCCTGAGACATCCAATCCAGATCTTGGTCTACCATATCTTCATGATTCTCCTCCTCCTCTTATCAGAGTCAGATGGCTACTCTTCCTCTTCTTCTGCGTTATCGCCCAACCTGTCAAAAGTATCGTCTGAGAGTATCATGTTATCTCCATCACCACCATTGAAACTTGGAGTTATTTTTTGACTTTTATACATTTTCCACAAATTATTCTAATTGTTCAAGTGTGGCAAAAACCAAATATTTGATCGTATAAGCCACTATCTCGGTAGGGGTGGTTGGGTTCTTCTTCGGAAAATAAGAAAGGTTGTGTACTCCCAAAATCAATCCAATATATTTTTAAAACTTATGAATTATAAGATGGATGGCTCGAATATGATCGTAAGATATTTCACAAGTTTGTACAAGCTTGGGGTGAGAACATTCACCAACTTCAGGAATGTGAGCAGGGGCGACATTGGGAATGTGGATGCCTTGAATGGAAGATGTTATATTGGGGTTGGTGAGGTTATTAGCCATAAAAAATTGGCTTCCCTCCTTCTAACACCATAAATGTTGACAATGTTGGACCCGCCAACTTTCAAGGGTTCTCCTTGATATGTGGTCCCAATTAGACCTCACACCATCTAGGATAGGAGCTCTATCTGAAATATGGCCTAGTTTCCAGCTATCTTAAATATATGCCTTGGCTCTAACTTTCAACAAAAGAGACGGATGAAAATGTGCCTTCAAAAATCAAGGGGGTGTTCCTGGTGAGTGTTCAGTTGTAGGTGTATAAAATTTCTTCTACTATGGAGGGGAGGATAAAAGTGAGCCCTAAGAGAGAGGTAATAATACCACCCTAGTAGAGACACACACAACCAAGAAGGATTCATCTAACATCCAACGGAATAGTTCAGAACAGATGTGATGGTCATTACAACCAATGAATGAGAATGATTTGTATATTATTCTCAAGAATAGTCTACAATGATGGGACAATCATAACAACCATTACATCAAATTCTCAATAATATAAGTACTAAAATAACCGAAATATTTCAACTACTATAGCAAACATGAAAGCAAACATGAAATTTAAACATCTGCAAAATAGTATTACAAATATTAATAATCCATGCATGAAGAACATGCTGGACATGAAGGATTCTATTATTAATTAAAATTTCCAAGACACATGTATACAATGAACACCACTAGCTCCAATAGTGGAGTGTTAGAGACACTCATTGCTCCTCAAAATAACTAGCTTTTCTCTCTAATGGCTTGCGGGAGGAGCCAAGGTGAAAAGCCTTTTTCTTTTACAATGAGGGTGTATATATAACAATGAGGAGCTCATGCTTCACCTTCCTTGTAACTTTTCATTTACCCTCATGATTGCTTGACTTCCTATGACTTTTCAACTTTACATGTCTCTTCATATTATGTACTATGTCCTTTGGAATTTCACTTTAAAGCACATTTTCGAGACATCAATTACATAATCCACCGTAATGATGTGGCATGTGAAAAGTCATGACATGACACTGCTGACATGAACTGCTTGATGACATGGAAATTTCAAGCCACTGTTGTTGTTGTGTGTTGAGTGTCCGCTTGTGAATTATCTTCTTTCCACCTTTGCATGACTTGGTGATAAGGAATATTCAATGATATCAAGTCTTGATTTGTGGTCACAAAATGGTGTCCCTTTCATTTATCTCAATTGATCATCTTGCATACTTAGGTACAAAGATGTCTTTCAACATATTTCCCTTCTTCATCATCTTTCCATGGCATGATAAGGTACCTCCATCTGCAATTCTCTCTGACGAGACGAAATTAGTCTGAACTAACCCTATTCTAATATAGTACATATTGATCCATTGACTGAGCTGGAACAAGGTGACAAGCTTAGAGATGGGTTCAATGACTCTGCAGTTGCGTAATTCAATCAGTTAGGGTTTAACCTTAAGCCTTGAGACTGAAAATTTCACATCCTATACTGGACTAAGGAAGGAAACTACGCAATTATGGAGGTCAGTGTGACACGTTCATGTTATGCGGATTAATCGCTCTTGCGGACAAGAGTGATCTCCCTAGTATTCTATGAATAGCTAGAAAAAAACATCCATTTGTAAATATTTTTATCTATATTATTTGCAATTCAAAATTATTATAAACAAAAAAAGAGGACATGCCCCTACCTTGAAATCCAATGTTCAATGCAGTATTTTATCCAATCGCTCCAAAGAGGCTTCTACAACAAGTAGAACCTGCAATTAAAGAAAAGAAAAAATAATTAAAAGCACCTGCAACATATAATAATCAAGAAAAGCTAATCCAACTTAGTGATCAAGGAGTATAAGTATTGATGTTATTCAATAAGCACAAGAACAACTCAATGATAAAAAGAGTTCCATATGTATTATCTTGAATAAAAGAGTAACTTTACAACCTGATGCCTTGATGTCGTACAAGTTTCTCTCGGGGTCCTAAACAATCGTTCCTCCTTCAGTTTGACAAGCATTCCTCTCAAAATACCAGAATAGAGTTATGGACATAAGGGTGTGATCATTCTCATGCCAACAACAACTAGTGTAGAGAGTATGCTCTCTTGGGAATTTGTTTAGCGATTACATTCACAACCTTAGCATATATAATCTACCAAGTACAAGATACCCTTAGATCAAACATTAGCTCAATTTATAGGGAAATGGAGGTAGTTTCAGTTCCATGAAGAGGGGGATGGATTCCTCTCATGAAGGGATTTGAGCTACATATACCAAGTGATAAGCTTCATGACTGGAGGGATAGAGCTCCATGAGTGGAAGGATAAAGCTCAAACTGATCACACCTCTAGAAGCTTCCACTTGGGAGAATATTCGACTAGCTATGCTTCTAGAACTTACTTTTACCTTTATTTGAATTTTTACGGGGGTCCGCGGGTTTTAGTAGCAGAACGTGCAAAATTTGTCGCAGTTTATAGAACAAGTATCTATGAACTCGCAGGAAAAGGCTAGAAAAAGTGTGGAGGTAGAATTTTAAGGTTTTTTATGAGCTTTTCTCCAATTCCAAGACTTGGTTTAGGAAAATTAGGGTTTTTAACTTCTAAGGGAGCACAATATAGGTAGTGATAGACATATATGGACAGTCAAATGTCATGGTGAGAAAATAACGTGTAATAGATTCCCCCCTAAAGTGAGAAGTCTCTGGTTATGCTGAAGAGTGAAGTGCTTTATCATTCTGAGGATTGGATTGTGGACACCGGTCGAAAACCTATAAAAACATTCAATGAAAACATATATATAGATCATCGCTGAGGTAGGCATTCCCATACTCATATCAAAACTAACTACATGCTCTAGTATATATATTATTTTAATATTACATCAAAAATATACACAGTATGGGCACAAACATTTGTCATGAGTAGTCTACTGTATTATGAATAATAAAACTCCTCGCAGCCTGGATGGTAGAAACTAGATCCAGGGTATTTATTTCTGCTTCCCAAACTAGTATGATTCTATCCATGCGATTGATTGTGTCAAAGTTGAACATGGCAGAAACCACTTTATTACCAGTCAATGATATGAATTTTTAACAAGTGTGAGAGAAACCACCAATAATGACAGTGGCTTTTAAAGTAATCCAGTACAATCTATGAAGTGTGAATGAATGATTTGCAGTCGAACACTTTATAGAATCGTTCGATCGAAGGTTAATGATGCAACCTATCGTCGAAGGCGAGAAACCTGCCATTAGGGCATGCAGATCCCAAGGTACTGATAGGATTCTAGATGATGAGCTTCCGTCGATAGAAAGTGATTTTTCGTAGGAAAGAATATGACATGAAACCATTAGATCATGTTTTGAAAATTATTTGCAAGGACTGACTTAGGGATGATCAACACGAATGGAGACAAATGTTTGTAATGAATGGTTTATTTGAACTATCTCTTGAACACATAACGACACTACAGATGGTTTGGTTGCATTTGAGCTAAAGCTAATACCCAGAAGCTGACTGAAGACTTTCAATGTGGTTTGACTAACTTTTAGACAAAGGATTTCCCAACCCAGGTACAAGTGTGACAAAGTGTCGTGTTCAAGAGTGGCATACTACTTTCTAAACAAGAATGACAATTGGAATCTTTTTCTCTCTTTTCCCCCACCATTATTGGCAAGTACCTCTTTATTTTTTACAAGCTTGAGGAGGATAACATTTCCTTGTTTATATAAGCTCATCCTTCGGATGAGTCCATCTTAGTATTAAAATCGAACCCTAATAAGGAGTGGTTCAATATTGTTCGTAATCGACAGGTCCTTTACTGTTAAATTTTAACAAGTCCAGTATAGGAGAAACTCGGTGCATTTCAGTTTTAGGGAGTCAGAAGAAAAACATAAGTAAACTCCGTGGTTGTAATTTTTCGTAAATTTAGTCTCTCAAAGCCCGAAAAAGATAAAATAATGTAGGAGAGAACTCTATTGACCATGATTAGTCAACGTATACATTTTTCGTGAATAGTCCATTTCTCTGGCCCCGTGCAGGTGTATGTTGGGGTTCCCATGTTTTGGCCAGGTTGACAGAGACCAAAAGATGAGACAACATAGAACCACTTTGGGACCTTAGGATATAGCCCTCCTAGGTCCAGAGAGGGATCTCTCTATATGAGTCAAAGTATATGTCTTTGAAGCTCGGATGTTATGATTTTAGGCTAGTTATAGGCTCATGGTTGTTTGTTTGATTGTTTGTGTTTGGTTGGAGGGAATCAGGAAAAGAAGGACCAATATAAGACAAGGATGAGCAAAGAGGAAGCTTAGGCAGAGACAGATAACTCAGAGAACATCAAAGCCATTGGGCTATGGAGTCAAGAAAGGATTTATTTGTGTTCAATGTGCAAGCTTTCAGTTGGGCTAGTCATCTAGAGAATTTGGATCTTGGAGGAGATATTTGGAATGGGACACTAAGGGTTGAAAATGAAAGGAGGAGAGCCAACCAACTCTGTCTATAGATCAGACCAGAGGTCATTTAACTCCAGGCCTACTTGGACAGAATTAGGGGTGAAACAAGGGATCTTAAAGGCTTAATTGGGATGGAAAGATCCTAGAGAGACAGAGATCAGGTTCTAGACCTCCAGGATTCTCAACACATTCAACTAAATCCTAACAAGAACATCTAAATATAGATTTCATTAATTCATACATCAGAGAGCAGGCAATGACATCCACTACACTGGTTAAATCAATTGAAAACAATATTCAGATACACATATAAGCAGAAAACATAGAAGGCTGGGAGAGCAGCAACATAAGGTACCTATCAAGGGTAAATCTTATGCCAAACTTCTGATGCGAGCCTGAAGAAACATAATGAAATGAAAGCAAGTCAATCACAAATATAGAGAAAGGAAAACATCACCAGCTGCTTTAGATCAGGATCCAAAGAAACATGCTTGTCATATTAAAAACAACACCAATCAGGTACATCATAGCCCATAGCTTGAACATTCAGTCTGAATACATCAAATCTCAGCCTATCTTACAATATACATAGAGAACTTGTCTCAAGAGGAGAATACTTGCATTTCACTGATATCTCATCAACAACCATTACAATGTTTCCTTCTGTGCTTTATAGCAAAGGGTGAGCCTAAGATCGACTGAAGGAGTAGGTGAAAATTAAATGTATCATTAAACACAACAATGGATGCAGGGCCGAAACCCATTCTGCTTGACCTGCTATGTATTTAATCTCTATCACCTTCCTTGTGAAAGAATGATCTGCTTTGGATATGATCTTGACCTTTTGGCTTGTTGTACTCCAGGTGATTTGAAAAAAAAATGAAATAAACTGTTAGGAAGGTCTGTCTCATAAATGTCTGACTGTTTTTTGAACTGTAGTTAGGGCAGAAATTCTTTCAGGGACATTCTGCATAATAAAAGCAGTATGGATGCTTTGTACCTGATGAAGAAAGATATCCTGCTGACAAATAACCCTGATGATACCTTTCACTGTGCCTAGGATCTTTAGATCGATCCTCGGGGTCTTCAAACTGCTGCTTTGCCTTCTAAACCTCTGATTAAAGGCTCTAGCTCTTCATTAGCTTGTCTTTATCTTCCTGTTGCTCTGTACTGTAACACTCTGCTGCTCCATTTTGCTTCTGACAGGGTAGCTCGGGCTTTAATGGTGATGGGAGATTTTCAGAGTTTGGAAACCTGCCTTCCCTTAGTGCAAATCCCGTCAGCCGCTTTCTTTGACAATTTCATAATAGCGCCGGCCCTCGGATTTATTTCTGTCTACACAGCGTTCCATGTAGATACATGACGATATTTTACCTTTGAAAACCTTGCAAAACAACAAACCTATGAAGAAATCCATGGGTGTGAATGACGGAGGAGGTGAGGGCACACTGTGGACGAGGAAAATAGCCATGCAGATGGGGAACTGGGAAGAAATCGTGACAGAATGGTGAAATGAGCTCAAGTGAGGTCGACGACAAATGGTCTACGAGGTGGGTGCACAGCGGATGCGCTTGCATGGAAAAACCACGTAAAATGACTTCGGAAACAAATATATGCGAGAGACGTGCGGATGTATGGCAAAGATACGTGGAGGTGACGTGGCGAGTGGGAGATCGTGGAACAAGCCAATGATGGAAGAGAGATCCGGACCGTTCTGACATCTCAGAGAGATCGACGGGCGGAATGCTACGCACAAGTGGGCCACTCTGGCACGGGATGCTAGGATAATCGCGCGCATATTCGGAGACGTCCGTTGATGAGACCTCGTATCTCGATCGTTGACATGGATTCAACACAGCTGCCTGCACCAAAGATTAATGCGCGAAATGAGGGCGGTTTTGCATTCGTATTACCGGACGCAACGAGCGCTCAAGGAATCGGGGCTGGCGATGGAAGAATACCGCGCCGCAAATGGTGGTGTGGAAAATACCGGGGGATTTGGAACAGTGCGCAGTGGACGGAGTGGGACCACCGATCGAAGGGCTCCGCACCGTCGGATCATACATTAATTTGGACTACGAGATCCAACAACGCAGGTTAACTCGACAACAAGATGGCGTGATCAACTATACCTGGGGTCGACCCGCCGTGAGGTTAACGTGGATGTGTACCCCGTGCTGACTGACGGCATTGACCGCAAATCAACCCGTCGGTAATGACCACGGGCCTCACCTCATTTGATGCGCATTTAGAATGGCACCCCCGTAACCACCATTTTTGTGGTGGCTCCGCCTATGCACCACCACATGCGCTGGGCCACGCCACCAATTCACCACCGTTACGGACTCGACCAAAGGTGCTAGGCCTTTTATAATGAAATACATGGGTTTTATTCGTTTTTAATGCAATTTGAGGCCAGCCAGGGTAACGATAGGGCAATGAGGGGTAGGAGAGGCCAGAACAGGGGCAGGAATGGGATTTCAAGGGGGAGAGGGGAAAAGTGGTATTTTGCAGGGATATGAGAGGTAATATAGGCCCTTTTGAGAAATGGGGCAGTAGATAGAATTTATATAAGGCAAAGCACTTAGAGGCTTCAAGGAGAATGGGTTTTCAAGGGAAAGACATTCCTTGAAGGCTCCAAAACAATTCAGCCGCCAACTTTCTTGTCAAGAATTTCATAGGGGGGCTAACAGGGGTAAACTTATACTGAAGGGACGACCGTTCCTTTACTTTAACGAGTTCGAATAGTCAAGTACTCGATGATATTTTCATTTTTAGAGAGTATGAAAAGGGTTTAAAAGAGAACTCTAGGGTTTCACTTTTTCGTGATTTTCAAGAGCTCGAAAAAGTGATAAAAGTATACTCAGCATCAAAATAATTATTTTCACCAAAAAGCACTGTATCCTGCACAAAAACTCAAAATATTACACATACCTGTTTCAAAGAAGTAAAAATATTTAAAAATATCCTTTTAAAGTGAAAAAAAATAAAAATAAAATATTTTATTCATTTAAAAACTATAAAAAGGAGTTAAAACTAAGTCATTTTCACCTTTGTCTTCAGAGTAGTGAATTGAGAGCTTTTGGCTAAAAAGTTCCGGAGCAGTTATCGGGAGAACCGAGCATCCATTCTTCGAACCGTCAGAAATCGGTAATCCACATCATCTTCTTCTTCATTTCTATTTGTTTATTTTCTCTCTTTTAAGTCTTAATTTCATTTTTTGGGAGGAATTTATATTTAAAAATGTGCTCTTGGGGGTACGCAAGTTATGCATGCGGTAACTACGGACCCCGATAATTTTTAAACTGAAAAAATATCGAGCTGCTGTGGTTTTTATGTAGAGATCGTGTGGACCTCCACTCTATCTCCTTACAAAAAATGCGGAGGCGCCATGAACCTTTTAAAATTCATAACTTCTCTTAAAAATGGTTCAAGTTTTGCACTCAAATGGTTTCTAACTTTCAAATGTGTTGATTTGTAGGCTATTCCACCATGCTAGAGTGGAGAGAACGTAAACATGAGGGTGTAGACAATGAAGCTATGAATGATCTTGAAATAATGCGTGTGCTAAAAAATTGTGGATTGTATAAGTTCTGGGCTATCCAAGGTATGAAAGCACAGGTAGCGCTGATGACATGGTTGGTAAATGCATGGGAAGTTCAAGATCAATGTTTCATAATTGATGACCATTGGCTTGAAATCAAGCTAGATGAAATTTATTTCCTCATTGGATTGTCCCAGAGATGAGGAAACATATCCTTGTTTGGGGCTAGACAGGGAGGTCTCCCTGTTGCTAGCTATAAACAACAATATTGCAGTGATGAGGCAAACTTAAAGGATAATCGCATAGATATCAAAACTATCTTGTGATTAGATCTCAATGTGATAGCATTTACCATGACCAGGTTGTGCGAGAGAGCAAATCCACATGTTGTCACCAAATCCCAAATGTAGACCTCCGTGGAGTGTTTTGGAGGAACTATTTTTAACTGGTGCAAGGGAGTATTGGCTAACATGAAAGGCCAATTTACTAGAGAAAAGAATGAAAATTTGAAAAACTTTGGTTATGGGGCCATTTTGATTTCATTTTCTTTAGAGAGAATCTCGCTTCTTGCCCCTCAGCTGATTCCAGTAGATCGTGAGGAACCTCGGGAACCTCAGATGGTATGGTGGGTTGCATTAATGGCTTGCCATGGTGGCCATGGGAGTTCAATGGTTCGGTTTACTCCAACATACTTTATGTGGCTAAGGAATCAAGTCTTCACCATCGAAGACTTCGCTTATGCAGGCATGGATTACAGAGGTGATCCTAAGATGTCCTTTCCTCCAGGGGCACAGTGGGACGAATCAGGTAAATAAACTATTTTGATGTTTTTAATCTAATTTAAAAAAAAAAAATCATCTAATACAAATAACGATTTTTAAATGCAGATGTTGGTCCACAACAACCAGCTACACTCCGTCGCTCTAATAGGCAGCAAGCACAACCTATGGCACCACCATAGGATCAAGAAACATAGATCCTAGCTGATATGGAACAAAACCTGGATAGGTTAACCATAGAAATTCCTGAGATAGGAACATATGACATTCCTCCCCGGCTTCAGAGACATGTTACGGTGTTCCAGGACCTTTCAGGAGATTTCTGCGCAAGGTGGCACACGCCATAGTCTATTACCATGATCATCATCAGGGATAGTGGATGATCATTGTGGATTGACATTTTTGTTTTTGTATCATTATCTATTATATCATAAGTTGTTGGAACCTATGATCACAGACGATGTAATATTTTTTGAAAACAAACCTATCTTAATGAAAAAAACTAATTTCTCTGAGTATCTTGTTCAACATGGATTGAATGTTGTTTTGGTTTACTATGTTAATGTTGCAAAATGTCTATTTAGAACACGATTAGCTAATGCATCGACCAATGTGTTTATATTTCTTGAAATGTGTTGATATTCAATGTAATCAAACTGTCGTTCCAAGAGACTAACCTTCAAAAATAATCTCAACAACGCTGGATTTCTAATTGCATATACCCTATTTAAATGTAATAAAATGAGTTTTGAATCCAACCTAATGATCAAACATCGAATACCAAATTAAATGGCATCAGATAATAGCTCAATGACTGCTCTATATTCTGCAATATTGTTCGTTGTTTGACCAAGGCATACCTCATGCATAGAAAATGACTCATCGTTGGGTGAATAGATAACCCAAGCCACGAAAGAGATATTCCGAGTACTACGATAGGCACCATCAGCAAAACCAATGTATGTTTGAAGGGATCTCTACATCTGCAATATCAAGAGTAATAAAGATAGTTAGAGATAGTGGTAAGAGCAAAACTAATCTAGGCACACTTATATAATCTAAGGCATGCTTAACTAATCTAACTATTGTACAAAAAATATCTTCACACAAAAGTCAAGCATAATATCTCTTAAGATAAAGACCCTTTCTGGGCTTATCTAAAGAGACCCCATCATAATCAGTCAATTCGTAGGCTCCTTTTGCAAGCACACGCTTGACAATTTAGGGACCATGCCAATCGGTTTGAATTTTCCAGCACCTAGCTTATTATTAGCTTGGTCGTATACTAAGACTAGGTTACCTTTTGAAAAAACATGAGGGGTGACACTTTGATCATACTAAGCTTTTACATGTTTCTTATGAGCTTCGGTAGCTAATGCAGCGGTACACCGAGTCTGATCTAGTTGTGCTAAGTAAAAAAAGCATTTTTCCTCTTCAGAGGTAGCTAGTAATAACTCAATGGCTAATTTGAGTGATGATATTTCGCATTCAACGGGTAACAGTGCTTCTAAACCATATAAAATTTGAAAAGGAGTGAACCCTGTAGCAGTTTTTGCAGAGGTTCGGTATGCCCATAGTGCCGAAAAAAGCATGGTATGCCAATTTGATTTGTGAATTTTGATAATCCATTTAATCATGGTAGTTAAAACCCTATTGATGGCTTCAACTTGACCATTGGCCTTCGGGTAATATGGAGTAGAATTATCATGGCGTAGGCCAAGTTGATCAGAAAATTCGGTCATCATAATATTTCAAAAATGACTCCCATGGTCTGTGATAATAGCTTGAGGCACACCGAAACGAGCAATCACATGATTGAATACAAAAGTAGCTGCAGTTTTTCCATCTGCTGTGAATGTAGGCATCGTCTCGGCCCATTTGGTAAAATAATCTACAACGAGAATAATATACCCATGCCCCCTAGCCGAGTGAGGGTTACATGTAATGAAATCAATGCCCCATTTAGCAAAAGGACTGACAACAATTATTGGGTGAAGAGGAGCTGGAGGTGCACGCATATTTCTATAAAAAATTTGACAGTTTTGGCATTTTCGAACTGCAATAATACAATCTTTGAATAATGACTGCAAAAAATAACCAACGCACTATATCTTTTGGGCTGTGGCAAACCCAGACATATGATCACCACAAGCTCTAGAGTGGAAATCATTCAAAACCCTTTTAGCCTCTTCGTGAGTTATACAACGTCGAAAGATAGAATCCACACCACGACAATAAAGAGTGTCTCCAACAATATTGTATTGCTGGGATTGATATCGAATTCTTCTTCAATCTGAACGTGAAATATCTTGGTGAAAGGTTTGGGTTTGAATATATATAATGATATCTCCATACCATTGATCCAATGTACTGATAAGAAAGATAGATTCATCTGCAATGGGATTTTCTACCAAGGCCAATTTCTCCACATGAAAATATTTGATTTTCGTCGGATTCAGATTCTAACTTAGATAATAGATCACATGCTTATTGTGACATTCATCCTCTTGAACTAAAACCATTCCAATGGTGGAATCAGAGGCAGCCAAGTATAAAAAATAGTCCTGGTGGTAATTGGGTGGATGTAATAACAGTGCATGGGTCAATGTGTGTTTTAATGCATCAAAATATCGATCAAAAGTCTCATCGCAAATAAAAGGAACACTTTGTTTCAACAACTAGGTAAAACCTTATGTTAACTCAACATAGTTTAGGATAAACCTACGTAGAAAATTTTCTTTCCCTTGCAAACTTTGGAGTTGGCGAAGTGTGGAAGGAGGAGGTAAATTGATGATGGCCTCAACCTTTGAGGGGTCAACACAGATGATGACTTTCGAAATGATGAATCCCAATAATCGTCCCGATTGCACACAAAAAACACATTTTTGCAGGTTCAAACGAATCTTGTAATGCCTAAATCTCATAAAAATAGCTCGTAAGTGAGTAGGATGATCGTCCCTGCGTAATGAGTGAGCAGGTAAATCATCCAGATATGGTTGTACAATATGTTTGATATCATGAAAACCATAAGACATGGCCCTTTGAAAAGTTGCACCAACATTTTTTAATCCAAAAGGTAATTTGCAATAAGAAAATGTCCCCCAATGACATATAAACACTGTTTTTGGTTGATCAGTAGGGAGTATGTTTATTTGATTATACTCGGAAAATCCATCCATAAATGAAAAAAATTCATTTCTGGCACAATCATCGATAATTTGGTCAATATAGGGGGTAGGATAATTGTCTTTTGGACATGCTTTATTTATGTCCCTATAATCGACACATACTCGTATAGTCCCTTTTTTCTTGGTAACGAGAACTATATTTGATACCCAATCTGTTAATGGTATTTGATAAATAAATCCTACTCGTAATGGCTTCTCAACTTTAGATTTAATAGCAACAAATTTCCATGGATGTATTGGACGTAATCTTTGTCTAATAGGCTTGGCATCCGGGTATGGCTATATTTCATGAATTGCAATCTTTGGATCGATTCCTGGCATCTCTTCGTAAGACCAGGAAAATATGTCTCAAAATTCTTGAAATAGGGCTTTGTATGTATTAATCTCTTCAATCGTACAAGAAGCGCCTATATGAATGTTTTCAACAATTCTAGGTTTAACTGATATGTCGATAGGAACAATTGTGGAAATATTTCCCAAATTGGTCTCAGAATCCGAATGTGTAATCGATATGGGATTCTATGGTTCTTTGACGTAATCAATTGTAAAAATAGATGAAAAATCATTTTCAAACCTATCAAGATCAAGTAAAATTGAAGATCTGTGATGAAGATCATCCTAGGGTTATTCGTCCGATGACAAACATTATCGAATACTTTCATCAGTATGAAACACAGGTTGAAAGGGATCGGAAAGTGATGTCAAATATGAGCTTGATAGAGAAGAGGATTCTTTGGTGATCACATTAATTTGATTAGGAGTAGTTTAAAGTGTGTCAGAATGCGACTGTACTGCGACATAGGCCATTTCAAATGGACTCAAAGGCATCTCGCCATTGAAAGAGTACAGTTCTGATGCTGAAGGCACTATCCAAGTGTCATCGAATGGTATAGTGCTTGATGAGATCATATTGATGTTGGCTATTGTATGTGGTACGTTGGGTGGAGGCATAGAGAAAGTTACCATCAAAGCAGAGTCCTTTACTAAAGCTACACGAACATCTTCATATGGGATAGTCGTTTTTCCAATGTGTTGGATACTATATGCAGAAGAAGGGTTTGACGAAAAATATGACAACTAATCGATTTTCACAATATTTCCTTTATGAGGAAACATGATTCATCGAAAGACTGAGGAAACAACAACAGTCATGGCATAAGACCAAATATGACCCAAAATAAGGTTTTAATCGAGAGGGGCATCAACAAATTCCACATCTAGATTAATAGTTTTACCTTCTTCTTCTATAGGTAGATCCTAAAGTATTCCGTAAGGATGAAATCCTCTTCCATCAAAGGCTTTAAGGATTGTGGGGGATTGGTCGAGTGTTTGAGAATCGAGAGATTTACAACAGTTTAATGACATTATACATGTGGATGCCCCCTCATCAATAGCAATACGAAAAACTCGTCTTGGTTTGACTAATACTGGTATCTGAAAAGCCATCTGATGAGGGAGTCGCGGTGTAAAATTTTCTGAACCAAAGACCATGAGGTTAGAATATTGAAGATCAATAGCTCCAATAGTTGATAAAAATAATTTCCTTTGTGCTGGACATGATTGTAGCACTTCTAAGGCTGACATTATTGAAGGGGATATCGCAAAATATTCAACAATGTTGTAATTCTGAGCAGCTCTCGCATGTCGGTTGAAAGCTAACTTTCGAAGTACACCTTTAGTAGGCGGTTTAATTACTAGATTAGGATTAGGTTTCTCGATATGAAGCATATCAGAAATTGAAGGAGATACATCTGGTGTTTGACTAGAATTTTCTGTCTCTTTACCAGTTATAGGATTTTTAGTTCCGTAGTCTTGAGATCGAGTCGCAACCATAACCTCAGACATCATTAAAATATTTACTGATGAATTTGAAGAAGATCCTATCATTTTTCTATCTTGAGTGGGAAATGGATCCTTCAAGACATCGGGTGTGGGTGAACCTTTGAAAAACTTAGAGACCTCGGACCGATGTGGACACTCTTTAGTATAGTGATCCTTGTCACAGATAAGACAAGGATAACGAGGTTTCCATTTTTCATCATTTGGTTCATTATTTTCGGTTTTCTCTTTGGAAGATGAAGTTTGTTTATTTTTATTCTTTCCTTTCTTCTTATTATTGGTTTTAGATTTAGCTGTAGACAAGTCTACAACATGAATGTCAGCGGAAGTTTCAAGGGAAGAATCTCCTTTTAGTGAATCTGACAAAGTTATGATAGGAGAAGTAGTTTTGGAGGACTTCTTCTTACTTTTATTAGCACTAACTAAACCAATTACATCGTCTGCAACATGAGAACGTGAATGAGTTGTAGTTATTTGACCGGGACGTGGTAAGTCAGGAATTTCTTCTTATAAAGTACCAGACTATGTATATACAAGGTCTAAGTACTGCACTTGAGCAATGACCTGTTCTTCCGTAACAACTCCTCCCTTAACTACACCTTCAGTGATATTTGGAAGCAATGATTTGATGAACCATTCTGCCAAAATCTGATCCAGAATAAAAAATTTCACTAAACGTTGTCTACGTCTCCATTCATGTATGTGATTTGAAATGTATGTAGACATAGATTTTTTTAACAAAGTTAAAAAGTTCTGCGCCATTGTCGTATCTAAATGGAAATTGGAAGTGTGTTAAGAAAGATGTTACTAACACGTTGAAATTGCTGAATGAGCTAATCTTATCAGTGTTCTCTGAAACAATCTTAATCGAATGGAATCATCGATTAAAGAGTTGCATGTGCACCATAGGTGGTAAGTAATGACATGGTTTGAGGGGTCTTCTCTCGATTTACCTTCGAACTTAGGAATATCACTAGGCAACTTGTTTGGAATTGGCGACCAAAATGGAAGATAATAAATTGGATCATTCGTTAGGTGCGACAAATCGGGTAAACCCAAAGTTGAAATGAATGGTAACTGGCGGTTAGGGTCTTGCTGAGCAAATTGATAACCTTGCGGAACGAGACCAGTACCAGGAGGAGGATATCCAAGATATCCTGGAACAACCCATGCAGTTGGGATTGGAATGCCTTTTGGATAACCAGGATTAGTTGTACCATACTGAGGTTGAGCTAGTATCTGATATGTGTAATGAGGGTACAGTTGATGCTAGTACACTGGATTTTTTTCTACAGGTCCATATTGATACTGCCCTTGATATGGTTGATAAACAAATTGAGGTTGGCTTGTTACAACTGTACTTGTACCAAGTTTTCCTGCAGAGTACATATGAAAAGTAGTTTGAACTGTGGGTCCAGGTTGATGAGAAGTGACTTGAGGGATCAGTTGTGATACTTGAGGAGTTGTAGAAATAGGGGTTGTAGAAATTCTAGGGATAGTTGTGGTAGGTTGTTGAATAGAAGTTGATGTAGCAGTTTGAGGTGGAGTCCTAGGTGTACTCAGACCAGGTTGCTGAACACTACTAGGTGCAGATACCTGAGGTATAACTTGAAGCGTAGGTTGGGAAGGTTTTTGGATTTGAGTGTGAGAAACCGTTTGACCAGGCTGTTGGTAAGGTATTTTCATGGTAGGTTGCAAATTATGTTGATTCAATGGTGGATTCCACACTGTGTTTACTCCAGGACATGGAGCTCCCACTGAAGGTTGTGATGCGTAGTATGGACCATAACTAGGTTGACAATTTGGAATGTAAGTTTGATAGTTGGCTGGATAACTTCCACTAAAAAATTGACCTCCCTGAAACAATTGTTGTTCCTAATAAAACTACGGCCCTAAAGGAGGCTGCTGTCCTTGAACAAGTTGCAGACCCTGAATAGAGTACTGCCCTTGTGGTTGATATTTTCCTTGAGGTATGTACTGGCCTTGAGGTATGTACTCTCCTTGAGGTGTGTACTGTCTGTGAGGCATGTACTGTCCTTGAGGTTGTCCCCCAGGAGGTAAATTACTACCTTGAGGATGCCCCCCAAGCGGTAAATTACCACTTTGAGGGTCATGGTTAGGAATGTTTCTAGACATCATGTAAACTTGTTCCACGTTCCAATTTTTGGTATGTGATTCATTTGGACCAGGTGATTGTATAATTTTTTTGGGAGAGGGAGCTGCTACTGAGAAAGTATCAAAAAGTGACTAGTACCCCGGAGGAATAGAAGGACCACCATACAAATTAGTTTCTGGCGATGTAAAAAACATGGATGACTCACCAGACATATTTAATGAAATTCCGTAATTACCTCTTGGTATGACGTAAAAAGGAATATGGGGTGGTGAATAGTTGAGCCCAGAATTGTGTAGAAATTCTGTTAACTGAGAATACCGAGGATCTTGTTTGAAAGTGCTATAGTAAATCGATTCACTTTGCATAAGATCTAAAGATTCTTGACGTGAAGGGAGTATAAAATATTCTTCTGTGTCAGTAATTTCTTCAATGCTAATGAGGCCAGGAGGAAGGTTCTCAGTGATGCGAAACACCCGAGGTAAATCAGGACGACCAGGGTTCAGGGTTATGAAATCCGAAGCAGGCTCAGATGTATCAGGTTCAGTTTCTAGTTCATAAATTTCAGGCTAAGTAGCTGATAATTCACTAGTTGTGGAAGCAAGTTCTATTAATTCAGAAATTGATATTTTCCTTTGAGAAATTTCTGTTGTTTGAGGTTGATATACTTCGTAATCAGGATGTACTTTTAATGATGTTTCCTCTTGTTCAGTTGATCCGGTCCCTGATAGTTGTCCTTTTTCAGATTTAAGCTTTTCTAACTGGCTTGGTGTGTACTGAGGGGGTTTCCCCTGCATTCTATGGGATTGTCTTGGTAATTCAGCCACGATTAAATGTTTAATGCACAAAATCAAATAAAATTTCAACAAAATAGACCTAAAGTCACTAAGGAAACAATCAAATCAAACACATGCCTACAAAATATAAGAGAGAAATCCACACACAAATAGTATGTTTCCACACTAAAAACACTAGTTGGTGATGAAATCCAATGTCATAGAATTCTAATGTGGAAAACTAGCGGTTGGAACAGTTACCCCGAAAAACTGCTTAATGAAACAATCCGGTGCAAGTCTCTCCACTTATGCCATTTCAAAGTGAAGAGTACCCTCCGAAAAGTCCAAGTGAGTCTAGCCGACGTCTGTTCCAGGTACAGTGGGACCTCCCCTCCACCGTCACCTTGGGAAAAATCCTAAAGATTATGGTCACTAAGGTCACCAACGGGAACAAATGTACCTAGGGGAATAGTCTACGATCCGATATGCACGCAAGGGTAGAGTAACAAGCTCAATCCCCTTGAAGGATCCTTGATATGGTTAATCCAAGGTTTTCCAACAAATGACCCCAGGCTCCTCGAAAATGGTCTATCCAAGGTTTACTGTTTTTAATACGTACACATCTACTATCTTTCCCAATGAGATAGGTATGATTACCTCATTGGTTTCGATATGATCTCGTGCTTGAATATTTTAAGAAGAGCTTCCCAGAGCACACATGCTACAATTGGATTTTCCTACCGCAAGATTGCTACTTGTTTTTTTACACTGTTTTGGAAAGTTAACTACAACCTATTCCAAAACACTAGCCTAAGCTATGTTGGTGGAATGAGCCCTAGAAAATGTAAAATATCTAGATTTATTTTATTAAAGCATTGTTTTTAATTTGGTTTTTGCTTATGAAAAAAGGTACGAAGTTGAAACTTTAATGATGTTTGTGACCCGACTTAAAAAATATGCTAAATGCATCTAAATGAAAAGTGAAACTCTTATCTTTTCAATGAATCTTATTTAAGGGAAAGATTGAGAGATTTAACAATTTTCAAAGCACCAATTCTTTCATTCATAAACAAAATCGTTGAAAAGAAGATGTTTTCATAGAGAACTCAATTCACAACAATGATTAATTACTTGTTTGAAAATATATTCCTTTAATAATCAGATCAAAAACTACAAATTAATAAACAAACTTTTTCAAAAAGAAAAAAATATCTAAAAATCCAAAAAACATAAAATTCAAAATCAAAGACAAACTAATTTTGAAATCTATCTAAAATTTTTGAGGACGTTTTCTCCTAGTTTGTGATCGAACCAAGAAAAATTTCTACTTATCTCAGCATAAATGAAAACATCAAAAAATGCTTTGATGTGATATCAGGCTCTAGTAAGCTAAAAGCTCTTCCTAATTTGCAAATGAAAAAGGGATCAATTTTCATAAAAGCAAGGTTTGCATTGGTCTTAATGGCTCAGAAAGAGCATATCATCATACCAATAAGTTGAGGTAGATGAAGGTATCTTGTATGGAGCAGAAATAAATTAAGGCAAACATTCACTTATAAGACACAAATAGGATGATAAATCACACAAATGCAAAATTTTCTGAAAAAAATTCACACATAAGATTTGACAGCTAAGATAGACTGGGGCAAACACAAAGAATCAGGTGATCTGGCTCCTAAAAAGAGAAATTCAATTTTTTCAAAAATTTTCCAAAGGTTTGTAGCTTGTAATGGAGAAAGGTGTGGTACTGCACTGTTTTAAACTAAAAGCTGCAGAGGCTTCCACACTTTTTTCTGCTAAAAACTACGGAGGCAAGGAAAAATAAAGAAAAAATAAAATTATCAACTTTTCTTTTCAGGGATTCTTAAAATTTATCTACCGAACCAAATCTCAGATAAGTCAAAAATAGAAGACTCTAAAATTCAAACTGAAAATAAAAAGAAAAGGAAACTAAGTTCTATTCCCCAGTATGGTCACCATTTTTTTATGCAAATTAATCCTTCTTGCAGACAAGAGCAATCTCCCTAGTATTCTACGAATAGCTAGAAACAAACATCCATTTGGAGACCTTTTTCTCTAGACTAATTATAATTCAGAATTATTATAAATAAAGAAAGAGGACATGTCCCTACCTTGAAATCCAACGTTCGATGCAGTCTTTTATCTAGTCGCTCCAAAGAGGCTTCTACAGCAGATAGAACCTGTAATCAAAGAAAATACAAAATAATTAAAAGCACCTGAAACATATAATAATCAAGAAAAGATAATTGAACTTAGTGATCAAGGAGTCTAAGTATTGATGTTATTTAATAATCACAGGAACAACTCAATGAGAAAAAGAGATCCATATGTATTATCTTGAATGAAAAGAGTAACTTTACAACCTGATGCCTTGATGCCATACAAGTTTCTTCCGGGGTCCTAAACAATCATTCTGTTGGGCCCCTATATTACTAGTTTAGCCCCTTATTGTTTTTAGTGTAGCCCCCTTATTTTTATTATTGTACCCCTGTAACCCCAATATTTTTATTATTACACCCTTACATTGTTATTATTAGGTCGGCTATGATTACATTGTGGCCCCACTAGGATTACGTTGTGGCCCCATGGACTCCTATATATAGAAAGGAGGTTTTGTCATTTGTATCATCCAAGAATTGTTCATTCATGTAATGTGTTGGAGGTTTCCCCCTCGAAGTGGCTTATTTCCAAGGCGTTGATATCTATTTTCTTCTATTTTTGGAGCTGGTTTCATAACATTTGGTATCAGAGATTTAGATTCTAGGGTTTCGCTGCTCCAAACAGGTCATCGTGGAATTTTAGCTATAAATTTTTTTCTATGAAGGTTCAGAAGCTAAAATGTTTAGAGCGCAAAGCAAAAATCTTGAGGAACATTGTCGCAAAATTTTAGAGGTTGGTTTGCAATATTTTTTGAGATATGATCTGTGGAAGTTAGGGCTTTTTGCAGGCTCCTCAATTTAACCTAAATAGGTCATCGCGACATTTTTTCTATAACTTTGTTTCTAGGAAGGTTCAGAATCTGAAAATTTTAGAGCGCGAAGCCAAAATCCTGAGGAACATCATCGCAAAATTTCAGATCTTGGTTCGCCATATTTTCGGAGATATGGTCTGTGAAAGTTAGGACGTTTTTAGGCTCCCGAATTTCATATCAAAGACGTGATCGTGGGAAAATATTTATAAATCTCTCTCTAAGCATCGGATTGGAATTCTGTAAAAATTGGACACAAGATCACGGAATGTAGTTTCTTGTCTATCAATTTCAGAGCTGAAGGAGGAAGCAGTGACACGTGGCAAGTCGTACAAGTTCGCTCTACTGAACCAGTCCATAATTAGGTCATCGTAGGAGATTGGGCACAAGTTTGTCTTCAAGAATCCAAATCAGGTCAGACCTGTGGCGTTCGAAAGAGTATTCATAGGGCTACCTCAGTGACAAATTTCAGATATTGCATAGCGTAAATCATATAGATAATTCATTTTCAATGTTGTGCTCCTCAAAATCAAGAAAAAGAGGACTCTACTATGACTCATGAAGACGAAGAAACACAACATGAGATATCAAAATTATAAGAGCAAGTGCACCAAATTTCGCTATTGCAAAGAGAAACAAAAAATGAATTGGAAGTTTTGAAGAAATGTGTGGAAACTAAGATGGATGGTTTGAAGAAAGGCGTGGAAGCTAAGATGAATGTTTTGGAAGCTAAGATGGTAGGCATGGAAGTAGGCATAGAAGCTAAGATGGATGGCATGGAAGCTAAGATGGATGACATGGAAGCTAAGATTGATGAAAAAATGGAAAACATGAAGAATGATATAAAAGTAGACATCGAAGGTTTGGCAAAGTTGATACAAGAAATGTTTCCTAATGGTGAAAAGATACTAGAGGAAACTCATGATGAGAACAAAAAAAATGCTAATCGTGATTTCATAAACTCTAATGTTGGACGGAAGAACCACCATATTCCAAAGATGAATATGAGGAATTTTGATGGCAAGGATCCCGTAACATGGATACTACAGATGAAGCAATATTTTGATCTCAATAATGTGCAAAACACACAAAAAGTACGCATTGCAACTTTACATTTAGAACAAAATACATTTGTATGGTATCAATGGCTTTGATTTCGTAAAAAAATTGTCACTTGGTCAATTTTTACGGAGGAAATGATAACACATTATGAAGATACAAAAAGCAACACCTTCTTTAGCCAATTGATAAATCTCAAACAAAAGGGTTTAGTGGAGGAGCACATTGAGGACTTCCAAAAATTGAATATAAGGGTAACTGATATTCCAGAGGAACACAAGATTGATGTCTTCATAGGGACTTTAAAGGATAACATCCAACATGAAGTTCTCATTTTGGAACCCGATTCATTGGAAAAGGCATTCAGGTTGGCAATAAAAATTGAATGTAGAATTATGGAAACAAGGAAGCCTACCACTCACATATATAAAAATGGAAGTGTTGCTACTCCTCGACTTCCACAACCTACAAGGTTGACACCACAACAATTGGAAGAAAAAAGAGCAAAAGGGCTTTGCTATAGCTGTGATAGAAAATACACGAAAGGTCATAAGTGCACTGAGAAGAAATTATTTTACATAGATTTTGAAGAGGAAGAAGAAAATGAACAAGAATCTTCAAAAGAAGAGGATATACACCAGGAACCAACTCTAGAAGAGGAAGAAATGAGTCCGACCATATCGTGTAATGCATTGGCAAGAATTACCACTCCTCAAACTCTCAAGATAGAAGGACATATCAAGAAGAAAAAGGTAAGTGTTGATTGATTCAGGTAGTACCCATATTTTATTCATTGTAAGGTAGCCAAGGAATTGAATTGTTTCCTATACCCAGCACCAGAATGTCAAGTGATGGTTGCAAATGGAGGAACTATAAATTTCTCTAGAAAATTCCATAATATCAAGCTAACCATGGGGGAATATATATTGAATAGTTCAATGCTTTCCATTCCTATGGGAGGTGCTGATGTTGTACTAGGAGTACAATGGTTACAATCTCTGGGGACGGTAGCTTTTAATTTTCAAGAACGTTTCTTGAATTTTTTTTCAGAAGGAAATGAAGTCGAATTACGGGGTATCACAGGGAAGCTGGGAAAGATAATAAGCTCTAATGTCATGACAAAGCTTCTTAAGAAAGAACAACGAGGCGTAATTGCACAATTATGCTCACTAGAAGTTCCAACATCAAAACCATCTATTTTTGCAGATCTCCAAAAAGTCTTGGACAATCATTCCAAGGTGTTTGAAACTCCCAAAGGACTCCCACCTATTCGTGATCATGATTATGCTATTCATTTGATTCCAGGAAGTATTTCTCCAAATATCAGGCCTTATAGATATCCTTATGTCCAAAAGAGCGAAATTGAACGTATGATTGCATAAATGTTAGAGGCTGGTATAATTCAACCTAGTCAAAGTTATTTCTTTGCTCCAGTAGTATTGGTGCACAAAAAGGATGGATCATGGCACATGCGTCCAGATTATAGGGAGCTCAATAAGCTCACCATTAAAGATAAATTTCTCATTCCTGTGATTGATGAATTATTGGATGAATTGCATGGAGTAATTTATTTTACCAAGTTGGATCTTCGTTCAGGATATCATCAAATTAGAATGAAGACTGAAGATATTCCGAAAACAACATTTCGAACTCATGAGGGTCATTATGAATTTTTGGTCATGCCTTTTGGCCTTACCAATGCACCTTCTACATTTCAAGGGTTGATGAATTCCATTTTCAAACCCTTCCTTAGAAAATTTGTGCTAGTATCTTTTGATGATATACTAATCTACAGCAGGTCTTGGAAGGATCATGTTGAACATGTTGACAGGGTGCTCAAACTATTGCAGGAGAAACGATTATATGCAAAAACATCCAAATGTTTCTTTGGAGTACAAGAGGTGGAATATCTGGGTCATATTGTATCTCACGAGGGTGTTAAGGTAGACCCTAACAAAATTAAAGCCATTAAGGAATGGAAAGTCCCCACAACCATAAAGCAGTTGCGAGGATTTCTCAGGTTAACGGGGTATTATCGCAAGTTTGTTAAGAATTATGGGAGAATAGCAGCACCTCTAACAACATTATTGAAGAAAGATGCATTTTCATGGACTCCTGAAGCAACTAAGGCCTTTGAACATCTTAAAGAGGCAATATGCCTAGCACCGGTCTTAGCTACGCCAGACTTCACAAATACCTTTATTGTGGAATGTGATGCCTCAGGAAATGGAATTGGTGCAGTTTTAATGCAGGAAGGAAGACCCATTGCTTTTGAAAGTCGTCCAATCAAAGGAAAGTATTTACAAAAACCTATTTATTAGAAGGAAATGTTAGCAATACTGCATGCACTAAAGAAATGGCGAACTTACCTAATGGGAAGACACTTCAAGGTAAAAACTGATCATGATAGTCTTAAACACTTTTTGGAACAAAGACTATCTTCAGAAGAGCAGCAAAAATGGGTCACAAAGATGTTGGGTTATGATTTTGAAATAATCTACAAAAAAGGGAAGCTAAATGTTGTTGCAGATGCACTCTCAAGAAAGAATGAAGAGGTGGAAGCATTGCTTTGTGCCATTTCTATTATCCAACCAGATTGGATAACTGAAGCAAGGGATGAATGGAAGAGGGATGAAGAAGTGTGGACACTCATTCAAAAGTTGCAGCAAGATCCTAGTACATCTGATACATTTAGTTGGAAAAATGATTCCTTATGGTACAAAGATCGCTTATATCTTTGTAAAAATTCCCAACTAAAACAAAATATTCTTCTGGAATTGCACACTTCTCCTTTAGGAGGACACTCAGGATTTTTAAAAACTTACCACAGGGTGAAGAAAGAATTTTTTTGGGATGGCCTTAAATATGATATTCAAAATTTTGTGGCAGAATTTTTGGTTTTCCAGCAAAATAAAGTTGAGACAATTAAGACCCTGGGTCTTCTACAACCTTTATCCATTCCAGTTCAACATTGGGAGGAGATTTCAATGGATTTTATCACAGGTTTACCTCAGTCTGAAGGAAAGAGTGTCATCATGGTGGTAGTGGATAGATTTACCAAGTATGCACACTTTTGTGCATTATCTCATCCATTTAAAGCAAGTACAGTTGCTACTACATTTATGGAAACAATTCAAAAGCTACATGGAAACCCAAAGGTTATTGTGAGTGACAGAGATCCCATTTTTATTGGAACTTTTTTGACAGAGTTATTTTCTTGTTTGGGTACTCAATTAGCTCACACCTCATCTTATCATCCTCAATCCAATGGTCAAACTGAGATAGTGAATAAATGTTTGGAAGGATATCTTCGTTGTTTTATATATGATAAACAAACACAATGGGTCAAGTGGTTACTGTTTAGTCAATTTAGTGTCCTAAATTGCTAACATAAATTATCGACCAGGGCTAGTAAACTGATGAAGTGTGATGCATTATATGTGCCTAAGTATCCCTTTTTCTTACTTCGTTGTTTTTAGTGTTTTATTGATGTTTTGGGGTTTTTATCTTTGATTCTTAGTATGCTACTTTATGCTAAAAAGATGAAGTTAGATCAATGTCAAAAGGGAGAAAATGAAATGTTAATAAATTAATTAAAACATAATTTATTTGCAAGTTCTGTTCCTAATTAGAAAATGATTGTCTAGTCAACTTAGTGTTCCTAAATTGATGTCATAAATTGTCAACCAGGGCTACACTACAAGAAAAAAACGCATTGGTGAGGGGCGAAAATGGTCACCATAAGGTTATTGGTGAGGGTCAAAAGAGCCTTCGTCACCAAAAACTAAACGTCACCAAAGGTGGCGTCGCCGAAAGTATAGGTGTTGTGGTGACATTCAAGGTCCATCACCAATAATGATTTATAGTGACAAATAGTGACCGTCACCATTTCATATGAGAAATGGTGACAGAAAATAGCCTACGTCACCAAAAACCTGAACATCACCAAAGGTGGCGTCGCCGAAAATATAGGTGTTGTGGTGACATTCAAGGTCCGTCACCAATAATGATTTATAGTGACGGATAGTGACCGTCACCATTTCATATGGGCAATGGTGATGGACAATAGCCTCCGTCACCAAAAAACTGAACGTCACCAAAGGTGGCGTCGCCGAAAGTATGTGTTGTGGTGACATTCAAGGTCCGTCACGAATATTGATTATAATGACGGATAGTGACCGTCACCATTTCATATGAACAACAACGATTTTTTGTGATGGACCTTTCATGGCCGTCACTATTGGTGCATATATATGGTGACGTTCATTGACCGTCACCATAAACTCATTGGTGATATCAAGGTCTGTCACGAATAATGGCTATAATGACAAACAGTGACCCTCACCATTTCATATCAACAACAATGATTTATGGTGACAGACCTTTAATGGTCGTCACTATTGATGCGTATATATGGTGGCGTTCGTTGACCGTCACCATTTCATGTTTTGGTGAGGGTCGAAAAATGTCACCATAAGCTCATTGGTGATGGTCAAAAGAGCATCCGTCACCAAAAACTGATCTTCGTCATTCCCTATATATGAATATTAGGGCACGATGGAATCGAACCACCAACCTCCTGCTTGTAAAGCAGGTGCTCTTCCATTGAGCTAGCACCCTTTAAAGAATTAGACTTTTAAAAATTATATCTTGAAACTTCATAGATTGTAAATTCTACAACTTTCAATAAATTAAAGTCTCGACAATATTTTACTAAACAAACAAAACACCATCGACATTGCAGGTCCCTACCTAATGGTTATGGAAGTTATGAAAATTAGGTGAAGGGAAGAATTAGACTTTTAAAAATGATACATGGACTACCACCACAAGAATCCCCCAAGAGAGATCCAGTGGGAGAATCTCTTGAATCAGATTCAATGGAAAATGAAGGACTAGATGAAAGAGAAAGGCCTCAGCAGGATGAGGAATCCACCACCTCGAGTCAAGGAATAGAAGAGGTCCTCAGAAATTCTTACAACACTTTGAAATAGAGCTAAGGGTAGAATATCTACTTAAGATCTACTTATGAAGATTTCTTATGTAAAATAACTCAAATAGACAAGCAAATCCACAATTATAAAGTGATTATTTGGCATTTCAATCACTAATTTCAGGGCCAAAAACCTAAATAACCTAAAACACTCAAATATCCTAAAACAACGTGTGAAATAAATACAAAGAAAAAGATAATATGTTCTCGAACAATAATACAAAACAAAGACAAAGAGAATATGTTCTAGAACAATAATACAAAACACATCCAACATTTTGAAGTGTTTGACTTGTCTTGGTGAACATGCATCCTTAGCAAATACAATGTAGCAATACCTTCCCCACAAAAGAGAAGACATGTCAGAATAGTATGTTTGACACAGAAAATCATAAAGATGCCACAATAGCTACTCCATTCAACACATGCACAAGCAATACAACTTAGATGTTGATGGCAAAGTATGGGATAGAAACAAATATCCTAGATGCTAGTTGTCTCACAACAATTAATTCAGATTTTACATATTGGTATGATGTTGTGGTGAAGTTCCCAGTTTCTAACCAAAAGAAAAAGTAATAGATCAACATAACATACACTTCCAACATGTAACCTAGCCAATGGCTTCATCATATGCCTCATGCCAGGGATTGGATTTTGCATACTAGACCAGCGATAGTTAAGTTCTAAATTTCAACCTGATTATTTCAGACAACGTATGAGCAACAGTAGAGAAGTCCTATAATAGAACTTCCATCACATTATAGTGATTTTGTTGTAGCATTTGTTTTAGTTTTAGGGCTCATGTTTCAAACAATTTTAACATGGTTTTAAGGTTCCAAAAATATCATGGGAAAGTCTCCCTTATTGCATTATTTGCAGTATTTGGTGGTAGCCTCCATGAATAGTTTGACATCAATAATATTGTTATAATACAACCATTTTTAGTAGCATGTTGTCATCCTCCATGGTCTCCAAACAAAGCAAACAGATCACCATCCAAGCATAAATATAACTCAGCATATAAGATCAACTTTTGTTGGGAGGATGTGAGGTCATATAACATACTCTTGTAGGATTATGAGGCAATATGAAGATGATATATAGAAGAAAATGACCGCAGATTCGATGGCAGCATGTGAAGAGCCCTAAATAGAAGATACAACAGTAGATATATCCTTTGATTGGTGGTTCTCTGGAACCCAATAGTGTTGGTCTTTCCAATGGTTGATACCTCCAATTGTGGTAAATTTTCACCAACAAATAGAACTAGGGTTAATGACAGCATGATTATGGCTCTAATACCAATGTTTGGACAGATAGGGCAGCATGAAAACAAGTATAAAAATACAGGTGTAATCAACAAATGTTTCCAACAATGATGTGGGGTTTTTGGGAAGCTTGTTGTGGGATAATTTGAGGGATTTCAGACAACTTTTCAGCCTTGTGAACAACAATAATCTTTATTACTTGTTTGTGACTACATCTAGGGTCATTGTAAGCAAATTATAGCCAACAATAAAACTCTAAATACCCATCAATTAGAACAGTTCATCTTTCCTTCAAGTAGGAACCAATTTAAATCTTCATGTGTCTTCACCTTACAGATATTTTGTGGCAGAAATGGTGGTGGTAAAAAATATCATAATGGCTGTTAATATCTAGTGAAAGTTTTTTTTTGAAACCCTTGGAAACATACAATGAACCCTTGAACAAAGGCACTAGAACCTTTGTGAAATCCTTAGGTAGCATTTGAATTGGACATCAGTATGTCATTATAAACATTGGAGTGCTTTGGTATTCAGAGGCATTTCAAGAGCCCTTTTCATATCTTACTTGGGGTGGTTTGTGGATATACCTCTCGTTGTTGGGTGTTCCTAGACTAGATCCTAGTAATCTAAAGCATGTATCAGATCCTAGTAATATGTTGGGTGTTCCTAGTAACTTGTTGGTTGTATCAAATCCTAGACCAGTAGGTGTTCCTCCTCGGCAACATACATTCCTTAATTCATAGAGAATAACGTGAGGAAAAGGAGACCTTGAACCACATGTATATGCATAACCTTATGTTTGACCGTTAGCTTGAGTACAACAGCCTGAAATAGGTCCAGCCTCCTCATCTTAGATATTATCTAGGCTTTACTCAGACAGTGCAGTTGATAAATGGGTTTCAACTGACCAACAATTTACACCCAAAACCGCAATTTGAACTTAGTTCAGGCTAGCAATGGCAAAATTGGATCTTCTAATCATCCAAAAGGTTATAGAATTTCAACATTCTAATTGCCCCATGGCCAGGAAAAGCAAATCCTTTGAGTGTAGGAACCTCTTTTTTTTATAAAAAGGCAAGGTTATACAGGTGATAGAAAATTACTTGGTTATATAGGTGGTAGAAAGGTCAGAAAGGAATTTGGCCAGCCCAACTTTAGAAATGGCATCCACAAAACCATGTTGCATTAGTTTAGGTCCTTCAATCTACAAACAACAAAAATGTACTGCACTAGGGTTTTTTCAAGGTTTTGAATCCATATATGTAGTCAAAATTCCATTTTAAATAACAAAATTAAGATTTGGCCAAAAACAAATTTGGGGTAATAAGACAAAAACTCAAAAATGTAACATGTTTAGATTCCAAAGATTACATTTTTTGGTAGCCACGGTGCATGGGTTGTCTATAGTTGCACACAATCCATGTTATGTCTTACACCATGACCTTATCTTAAGGCATACAGACACACCCTAGTCTAGTATTGACTATGTGAGTCTCTCTATATATATCATTGAATGTTCTGCTTTAGCTTATCCATCCATCCCTTGATCAATCAATCAATCGATGATGGTGAAAGTGTCATCCATTCTCTTGCATTTTTGGTGCATTCAAGTTTTCATTCACCTCTGCAAATTCCATGCTAGCAGTCAAGGGCACAAATGGGAATTGAATCCAAGAAATTTGGAAGGGAAAGGCAAGTTGGCTCATTATGGTCATCCCTACAGAAAGATCAATGCCCCAAGTTTCTTTCAACTTCGCAGAGGCGATCTGTATATAAATCTAACCAACTGGGGAGCTACCCTCGTCTCCCTCGCTCTCCTTGATGCTAAAGGTAATCATCCCTAAACCCTACCCTTCAAATGATTTACCATCATTTACTCAGAGGGAGCTAGCTCATTAAGTATTGGTATTTATGCATTCAGGCCATCTAGTAGACGTACTTCTTGGCTATGACAATATTGCCTCATACATGGTATGTATTTGCATTTCCCTTTGGAAATTAGTACTGCCATCATATGCTATAATTTTAAGATAAATTTACAGTTTCTACTCACATATTGGAATGGATCTCAAATGTATGTGTTACCATGGGGAATATGAGATTGTTTATTAATGTAGAACATGAGCTCCAGTAGACCTTACTTTGGTGCCTTGGTGGGTCGTGTAGCCAACCGTATCAAGGATGGAGAATTCACACTAAATGGGAAAACATATCAGCTGCCTAAGAATGATGGAAACAACACACTCCATGGTGAAAATCTGCCTTTTCTATTCTGCATGCATGTTTTATCCAGCTAACTAGAGCCCTATAATGACCACTACTCGGGAATAAAATCTCTCTTTTTCTGTATATGTATGTTTGTTTGTGGAGGTCTAGAGCACTACTATTTCAGGTAACATATGTGTAGTTTGGTGATCTGAATGAATGCAGGAGGGCTGAGAGGCTTTGAAAATGTCCTGTGGGAAGTGAAGGAGCAGAGAGGCTTTGACATGCAGAATTTTATATGACAAAAAGAGTCTTTGAGCCACAAAGGAGGGATCTAACATAATTTTTTTGATCCCCTACAACTATCAAGTGTTCAGCAAAGGAGGTGTTAAAACAGGTCTGCACTACAGCAGAAGATACAAGAAGTACCGCTATATTGTATGGTGTTCCTATCAAGCGCTGAGGCCCAGACTTAACCATAAAATTGCCCCCATGTATCAGTCTTAAAATTGGTTTAAATAAATGCCAAAAATGATGCACAGGTTGGCTCAAATCGGTATGTCGGCTCCTTAATCAAAAGACAAGACTGTTCAGTTCATACACAAACAACTATAAATAACTAGTCATGCTCATCATTTTGGAATGAAAATTTCGGTGAAAAATACAGTGAGAATTCTGAGATAAAACAGGAGGCCAAGGAGATTAAAAGGGAGATCATAATTACAACGTTTTGGGCTAGAAGGATATATCTCTTGCAGACCTATTTGCACCTGTGGAAATAAATTTTTTTGGAACTGAATTCAGGCCTGAAATTTCGGCCCTATCAAAGCCTGAAATTTTGGCCCTAACAGGCCTGTAACTTCGGCCTTTCCAGAAGCTCGGACCTGAGACTCTTCTTTGCAACTCAGACCCTTCTAATTCGGACCTGTGGTGAAATATGTGACCTTGCAACAATCTTGTAATTCAGATCTATAGTGGCAGTTTTGAAGACAAATTCAGACCTGCAGATCTCTGTTTTTTTTGTATTAAGGTTCCCTCAAACTCATACTAGTGGACAAGTATATATGGAGAAGCAGAGTGCTAGGCTCGGATAAGCACATCTGTGGAAGCTCGATTATCATTACATAGGACTGTTACCCTACAAACTCGGATTGTAGAAATTACAGTTTCAGTTAAATGAATTTGGAGGCTCGGATCAGTGTTGAAGAAGCTCAGACTACTAACTGTGGAGCTTGGGTTAGCTCGGACCTGTGTGACTGTTTCAAGCTCGGTTGAAGGCTTGGTTTTGGACAAAAATAGTGGTAATACGGTGGGTTCAGATTCTGGAATAAATTCTGTGGAGAGGCTCGAAGGTGCTTGCACCTGTGGCTGTCCTGTGGTAGCTTGAAGTGTAATCTTGGACTATATTACAGTCATCTGGAAGCTGCTGGGAAAGGTGTAGTCCTGTAAAAGGTTGAGTTGAAGCTCGGACCTATTGAACTGTGGTGTAATAGGTAAAAACTCATAACACTGACCTCGGTGTGTGAACAATCATCACTTTATCTCGGGCTACAGTTGGATAGACCTCACCACATTGAATAAGTGTTGCCTCGAACCTATGACAGATCAGAGACACATGGAGTAAGGACAAATTTGGTTTATTGAACAATTAAAGAATTTGGACCTGATATCACTCTGGACTCAACTTCCAGAATCAACATTTAAAGAACAAGACTTCTTTGATATATGTTGCTGTAGCACCACTTCTGGACAACGTGCCATTTTTTGGGCAACATTATTTGTGGGTAGCTGGTGGAAATCTTTGAGAATTTGTTGGAGTAGTTTGGAAGGCTATTATTTGGAGAACTCAGACTTAAGGATAGTCACTTGGAGAAGCCTTTGGAACCTTTGGATTATAGTCGTCTGAGCAAATGTTGATAAGAACTTAAAGAAGTCTTGAAGCAAACTTGAGGACTTGAAACAGATTCTTGGAAGTGTATTGAAGGCAGTTGTAAGAGACCTTTGTTGAGATTGTGCAGATCTATTGAGGACAGTGAAGTCAAAGCCCCTCTTAGTGTTTCCAACAGTGAGGTTGTATATTCCCAAAAGGATAACGAAGAAAATAAGGCAGTTTCAATACCCTAACCAGGGTCAAGAGTATTACCTACGCTGTCGAGATTCATCTGAAAAGAGACACATAACTGTGAACCAAAAGGTATATTCAGAACTCTGGGTATTTTTGCTAGGGATAGAACATTGTTTGTGCTATCTTATGTCAAAGCTTCATGTGCCCTAATCTTATGTTCTTGTGATAATGAAGATTGGGAAAAATTTTAGTCATTGTAAATACAATGTTTGGACAGTGTTTGAACAATCATAACAATAATGTAACTATAATTCATGACATCTACATCGAAAGAAAATATGTGCCCTAGATTGTGGGGCCCTGGGGAAAATTTCTGAGTGAGTTCTAGTTTTTGGAATGATGGGAATATCGAGCCCTAATCTGAGCAGAAAAAAGCAATTAAAGAAGCCTCCTAGGACCCCAGATCAGTCTTTGTAAGTGCTTGGTAAGGGTGATTTCCTAAGGCTAATAATTGAAGCCTAATCTGGAAACGTTCTAATTCAAAAGAAAAGCACTACAACAGAGGAGACAATGAGTCGTTGGATTGGTAAACAATATGAAAGCATGCTTGAAACATTGCGGCTCTGAATGCATAGAGACCTGAAGCAGACAACACTCATTTGAGATTCTGTCCTGAAGAAGTCATTCTACCGTCCTGAAGAATTGAGCTCCTCATCTGATGTGCAAATATTTGTCTACATGAAAATTCTTCTGTGGTAAATCTGACCCTAACATTTCAAAATATTTCAATGGAATCAACAGTAAAGGATATCACCCTTGTCTTGTTTTATGCCATCTCAAATCTATGAAATAAGGTTTATCATCTCACAACAAAAAGCTCATGACCTTGCTCTCAGTCCCCTATAGTAAGAAGAGTATTTGCTGACTTGTGGAGATAGTATGAGTCTCACTGAAATAAGAACAATGAATTCAACGTACATATATATTTATATATACATACACAATCTGATCTACTTGAGCCTGTGGAGAATTTTGATTTACAGTTGCAATATTGTAATTAAATAAGTCTATACCAAAAACCTAGGAAATTCACATCAGCGAATATTTGGTTATGTTGAAAAAAAAGAGAGGAAAGTTTCAGACACGGAAATCATTTTTTGAAATTCATCTTGAAGCCATGTATCAACCTCATTGAAAGAAGCAATCCTGGAAGATCATCTCAGGCTTGTATAGTCGGGGCAAATATGTATATAAGGTGACAATGAAGTATGGATCAATAGTATTGTGGGCACTATTCTTGGCAGACATCTTCAGTGGCACATTTTTCATGAGTAGACATCTTCAGGGATTGCATGAGTACATCGCTAGTCCTAAGGACTTGATGAGCAGCTGGTTAAATTGCTGATTATGAGATTATGATGCCACTAATACCCTTTTATTTGTCTTGCAGGGATTATTTCTTGGTTCTGTTGGTAGCAAATGCATTGGTGCCTTCTTATCCAAGGGATTTTAAATACAAGCAAGTTGAAGGTTAGTGATCCTCCCTTTTGCTGTTTTAAAATATCTTAGTTCTTATTTATCACTTTGTGAGTATGTTGGCTACAGGATGGGATTCAGATTCATTTGGAGTCCATGTTATAGTCCATGATATCGAAATAGTCTCCTTTTACTCTTCTTATTGTATTGGTTTATTTGTCTAAACAGAATCTTTTATGATTTCTATTTGCATATGACTAGTATCAATGATGTTAAGGAGGGTTTATCTCACTGAGGGTGCCATATGTAAGCAAGTGACCTTTCAAGGATTCTACTAAATACACACCAAATTCTTAGGCTAAATACCTTTCAAGGATTCTGCTAAATACACACCAAATTCCAAGGATATTATTTTATAAGCAGAGTGGACAAACTCATACTAGTGGACAAGTATATATGGAGAAGCAGAGTGCTAGGCTCGGATAAGCACATTTGTGGAAGATCGATTATCATTACACAAGATTGTTACCCTACAAACTCGAATTGTAGAAATTACAGTTTCAGTTAAATGAATTTGGAGGCTCGGATCAGTGTTGAAGAAGCTCAGACTACTAACTATGGAGCTTGGGTTAGCTCGGACTTGTGTGACTGTTTCAAGCTCGGTTGAAGGCTTGGTTTTGGACAAAAATAGTGGTAATACGGTGGGTTAAGATTCTGGAATAAATTCCGTGGAGAGGCTCGAAGGTGCTCGTACTTGTGGCTATCCTGTGATAGCTTGAAGTGTAATCTTGGACTATGTTACAGTCATTTGGAAGCTGTTGAGAAAGGTGTAGTCCTGTAAAAGGTTGAGTTGAAGCTCAGACCTATTGAACTGTGGTGTAAAAGGTAGAAACTCAGAACACTGACCTCGGTGTGTGAACAATCATCACTTTATCTCGGGCTACAGTTGGATAGACCTCACCACATTGAATAAGTGTTGCCTCAGACCTATGACAGATCAGAGACACATGGAGTAAGGAAAAATTCAATTTATTGAACAATTAAAGAATTCGGACCTGATATCACTCTGGACGCAAATTCTAGAATCAACATTTAAAGAAAAAGACTTCTTTGATATATTTTGTTGTAGCACCACTTCTGGACAACGTGCCATTTTTTGGGCAACATTATTTGAGGGTAGCTGGTGGCAATCTTTGAGAATTTGTTGGAGTAGTTTGGAAGGCTATTATTTGGAGAACTCAGACTTAAGGATAGTCACTTGGAGAAGCCTTTGGAACCTTTGGATTATAGTCTTCTGAGAAAACGTTGATAATAACTTAAAGAAGTCTCGAAGCAAACTTGAGGACTTGAAGCAGATTCTTGGAAGTGTATTGAAGGCAGCTGTAAGATACCTTTATTGAGATTGTGCAGATCTATTGAGGATAGTGAAATCAAATCCCCTCTCAGTATTTCCAATAGTGAGGTTGTATATTCCCAAAAGGATAATGCAGAAAATAAGGTAGTTTCAATACCCTAACCAGGGTCAAGAGTATTACCTACGTTGTCGAGATTCATCTGAAAAGAGACACATAACTATGACCCAAAAGGTATATTCAGAACTCTGGGTATTTTTTCTAGGGATAGAACATTGTTTGTGTTGTCTTATGTCAAAGCTTCATGTGCCCTAATCTTCTGTTCTTGTGATAATGAAGATTGGGAAAAATTTTAGTCATTGTAAATACAATGTTTGGACAGTGTTTGAACGATCATAACAATAATGTAACTATAATTCATGACATCTACATCGAAAGAAAATATGTGCCCTAGATTGTGGGGCCCTATGCAAATTTCTGAGTGAGTTTTAGTTTTTTGAATGATGGGAATATCGAGCCCCAATCTGAGCAGAAAACAGTAATTGAAGAAGCCTCCTAGGACCTCAGATCAGTCTTTGTAAGTGCTTGGTAAGGGTGATTTCCTAAGGCTAATAATTGAAGCCTAATATGTAAACGTTCTAATTCAAAAGAAAAGCACTACAACAGAGGAGATAGTGAGTCATTGGATTGGTAAACAATATGAAAGCATGCTTGAAACATTGTGGCTCTGAATGTATAGAGGCGTGAAGCAGACAACACTCATTTGAGATTCTGTCCTGAAGAAGTCATTCTACCCTCCTGAAGAATTGAACACCTCATCTGATGTGCAAAGATTTGTCTACATGAAAATTTTGTGGTAAATATGACCCTAACATTTCAAAATATTTCAATGGAATCAATAGTAAAGGATATCACCCTTGTATTATTTTATTCCATCTTAGATCTATGAAATAAGGTTTATCATCTCACAACAAAAAGCTCATGACCTTGCTCTCTGTCCCCTACAGTAAGAAGAGTATTTTCTGACTTGTGGAGATAGTATGAGTCTCACTGAAATAAGAACAATGACTTCAACGCACATATATATTTATATATACATACACAATCTAATCTACTTGAGCCCGTGAAGAATTTTGATTTACAGTTGCAATACTATAATTAAATAAGTCTATACCAAAACCCTAGGAAATTCACATCAGTGAATATTTGGTTATGTTGAAAAAAAAAGGAGGAAAGTTTCAGACACGGAAATCATTTTTTGAAATTCATCTTGAAGGCATGTATCAACCTCATTGAAAGAAGCTATAACCACCAAAAACACAAATAAAGTAGGTGAAGCTCGACTACTTAATAATACTTACTAATCAGACCACATTAGAACATCCTCTTTATCTATTCATTCCTCAATCCATCAATCCTTACCTCATTCATTGGTGAAGCCAGCGATCCCAACCATCCATCCCACGAAGACCAGTTTATTTTGCTACTTGACTGGCGGGATTTTCACCATAGTGGCAATATCAATCGAGCCTCTTGGATGAAGGAGAGCAGGTAAAGGCTGAAGGACAATGACAAATTAATATAGTTTACTATAGCCAAATTCGGAGTTCTGGAACATGTTTTTTGCTTTGAATTGCAGCGAAAGCCCCAAATCAGGAGAAGAAGATTTAAAAGCCCCAAAGCCCCAAAAAAGAGTGAACCCAGATCTGATATAATAAGTTTGGGTTAAAAATCTAGTGGAGTGGATAGAAGAATTGAATGTCAAATAAAGGTATGGAATCTGTGGCGAAATCATAAAAATTATGAGCAGAGGAGCACCGAACTCTGTCCCAGACTCGGTAAGGAGAATATCGGTGGGAAAATGAATTTTAATAGGTCGATTTAAATTTTATAGTAGCCACCAAATTAGATTTTAATAGGTAGTCAAATAAATTGCTATGGTCGGTTATGTTTTCATCAAGTTTTATTTTTATGTGAGTAAAAATAATGTTAAACTAATTAGAGTATTAATCAAAATTATATTATACTTCTCTAATATAAGTAAGAATCCTAATTAATAAAAATTATATTATATCTCTCTAATATAAGTAAGAATGTTCATATAAAGAGGGAAAACGAACATGAGCTCGGAAATATCTATCAACCTTTAAGGTAGTGAAAATTATCTTTAAATCTATGAATAATGTTATCAATCAATTTAAGTAGGTATAGTTAGATTCTTATTTTTGAGGAAGTTCATTTAGAGCTTAAAAATACCCAATTAGAAGGCCTTCACATGTGTTGTTAAGAGATACATGGGTTAAATTTTGATTAAAGGAATTAAGGGGTACAATAAGATCAATGTATAGCACCTACTCAGATCAAGATGACACACTTCTTTGAGCAAAATTATGAAACACCATGGAATAACTCAGATTAAAACTTATAGTCAATCAATCAATATTTAGAACATAGTGTTTAAGTGAACACAATAAAAATAGTACACATTGGACATAATATCATATACACATGGATCATACATATCCAACTAAATGTGGTAGCTAAAGGAACTTCTTCCTACACATAGTGTCCTAGATGGCTAAGGCAAGGTGTCATCAAACCAATGATACATTCATGAATTACATATAGATCAATATACCTTAGATGAAAAATGATCAATGTGACAAGAATCGTAGGGGTTGAGATGACAATCAAATTTTAAAATATCCTCTAATAGCCCATATAGAAAATGGGGTAACATATCCTATGACATCCAACTTGTGATATATGGTGGGAAAACCTTAAAGTATATCTGAAGAAAGATGTCTCGTTGAGGTCTAGGTCAAGAAGAGGTACAATGCCTCATTAATTTGGTAGTTGAAGAAGTTTAAATCTTGGTTTGTCAATTTGGCCATAAGTAGGCAGGGCAATATAGAAGGAGGTGACCCCCTTGGAAGAGTTCTAAAGGGGAAGGGCACATAAGGCCTTATATAAAGATCTAAATCCAAGTACCTCCCTCATAAAAAGTTCTAGACATGTATTTAAAGAATGTAGATAACGACTCGTCCAAATGTTGATAAACACAATAGAACATCCCTTGAATCTCATAATAAATGGGGGCATCTACAAATGGAAACACTAGTAGATGTTATTAAGAAGAGGAAGGTCATTATGATTCGTTTCAACTTGAAACAAATGTAAACCCACTTTGAACGCACCAAGGGAGATATGAAAGGCAGCATCTGATACTCTTGAGTGTATGTGGTTAAACAAAAAGGCCCCCTTTCATTTGCATGAAGTGTTCCTGATACAAATCCATGTTATAGTCGAGGCCCTAAAAAGATGAAGTCCAAGTACATTGAATGTATTGTCTATAAATAACCTCTCTAACAACCTGACACAAACATATAATGATGTCATTTACATTTGAGGTGTAAATCACTTGAATTGTGTTACAACTTTAATCACTCCCCAACAAAACTGTGCCATGCTTCCTTGTGATGATGCTTCAACCCTATTGGAGAACAACCTCACAATGTAAAAGGAATTTAAACATGATGTAACTTTAATAGTGCCCCACATTCACCCTTTGGCTCACTACCCATGGATAATTTGAGGTTATTTCAAGCACTGATGTGGATAATATCATTTTATTTTCTCTTATTTATAGTATTCTACATTGACACAATTGAGTTTGTTTAACAAACAAAATATTTATATTGAGGGTTCACTCGTGCATTAGGGCTAGATAGACCTTGTCTTTATGAGTGATCTATTCATTTCCAACTCCTTAGTCCTTCAAAATTTTCACGTCGTTAGGCCCAATACACATACCCTTCTACCAGTCTTGTTTCCTTCACAAGCACAAGACTTGGGGCTCTTCTTTGATAGTCACCTAACAACCGTCCAATTGTACTTGGACTACCATTAATTTTCCCAACCATGGTCAATTATTTTACTGATCTAGTGCCCACAACACTGCCCTCATCTAGGGATCTTCAAAATTTCCACTTAATAGTGATTTGACTCCTCTTAAAATCACTATTTTTGTGCACCAATTTCTTTGTTGTCCAATATATGAACAAATCTGAACTACTCCTCTTATCATCCTTCTAATGCTTTGTATATGCTTGAACTAGGGTCACAAAACATCCACTAAAATTTGATTGACTAGTTGTTTATATCTTGCTTCAGATATCTGTCCAAAACTCTCTGGACAATCCAAAAAAATCAACTCCTCTTCATGTCCATCCATTCCTCATAATATGCCACAATTATTCTACCCAATCTTCTACTCAGGTTCCACCTTCCTTTGTATTTTCTATCTTTGCACATACTTCTGCAAACCATCTTCCAAATTTTTGGTATATATTGCAGAGATAAACCTCTCTCCAAGGGTCTCGACCCCTCTTCTTCTACACATATTTGTCATGGTCTTAAGGGCATACCTTATGGATTGAACATGTTAGGAAACCTCCTTAACTATGGCATTATACTTCTATTCGAATTGTCTTAGAACAAACCCTATCCACCCATAGCAAAAATAACAACTCTTACCTCCATAAGAGACACAACCTAGCTCATATGGACCCATAGATTCTGGGAACTTCTTTAACTGAATTAGAGTTTCAGGGGTTAGGGTTAAGGGTTTAAAAATTTAGGGTTTAAGGGGTTAGGGGTTAAGGGTTTATAGGTTTAGGGTTTAGGGGGTTAAATGGGTTAGGGGTTAAGGGTTTAGGGGTTAGGGGTTAAAGGTTTAGAGGTTTATGTTTTAGGGGTTAAATGGGTCAGGGGTTTAGAGGTTTAGGGGGTTAAATGGGTTAGGGGTTGGGAATTAGTGTTTAAGGGGTTAGCGGTTAAGATGATAGTTTCATTGGTCTCTGTTTGTGCACAATAGTTGCTTATTCTTTGCGACTCAATGTAACAATTTTGTAAGTATTATTGCTTGTTGCCATGTCTTCTTTATTTATTAATTTATACTATTTGTTAGCCATTGCTTTACATTTATTGATGAAAATGTCTATTGCAATCAAACCAAATGTATGTTCAATCTCCAATTTCAAACTCAGCCACAATGTTGTCACACAATTTAAGTCCGGAGAATGGCCATCTGATGAAGTCTTAATAAATAGACTGCACCTCATGACTACTCCAGAAAATCTTAAGTTCGAGTGTCCCACATTCATGAGAAATTTGGCTCTTATACTCTTGCTCCACCTGACTGTGTCTTGGAAATGCCCTTGTTTATTGCAAAAACATCCTAATGTTGTCGACCTTGTCCCTTAAAAGACTAAGGAAACATATGTGACTGAGAGGAATGGAAAGCACTTCAAAGTTGAAGAGAGTACAAAAGATTAATATGGTGTAAAGGATAAGCTTGAAGAATGTAGCAGTGTTGAAACAACTAAAAGTTGTCCCAAACAAATAGTTGATAATGCGAAACCTTCTTCTGTACTAGTCAAGCAACACTACATTCATGTGAGAGAAAGAAGAGGCCAAGCGACTGATAGGCATAGGCTGGAAGATAGGGTATGGTTCCCTCTTTTTGATGAAATATTTGATCTACATTTTGTCTATCAAAGATTAACCATTTTAACCTTGCCAACAAGGTGTAATTAACCCAATCGTAGGTCCCACTATGTCATGATATATATTAACTCTAGATATATATGAGAAGGAATAATAAAGACATAGATTGTTAGAGGTGGCGAGACAAGGGGAGTCACAAGGGAGAGATGGAGATAAACTGAAGGAGAGGGGAGAGAAGGAATGGAGAGAGAGAGAGAGAGGGAGAGGAGTGAGAGAGGTAGAGAAGGGTAAGAGAGGGAGATAGTGACACAAAGATGGAAGGGGGGCAGAAAGAAGGATAGAGGGAGGGATATAGTGAGAGGATTGGAGGATCGAGAGAGAGAGAGAGGGGAAGAGAGAACGAGGTAGGAGAGAAAGGGAAAGAGAAGAAGTACAATGTATTAAAACAATAAATATATTAGGCCCACTCTACACAAATCTGCAATCTGAGAATTTAGGATAAAAAGAGCAGGCTCCAACAACAATTGCATAGAAGTCTTTATTACTCAAATAGAAGAATGTCACAGCAATTTGTCATCTCACAAAAGCTCCTACTACAACCTACAGGCTAACAGTACTCACTCTTATTATCTATTTCTACAAATGTCTAACTACTGTGCCCATCCTTTTCATTTATAAGTTAAGAGAAAATGATGTTAGAAAACAGGCTAATGATAGCATTAGTGGTGCATCTCCCTTGAGCATGAACAACTCCCTCATAACTTTGCCTTGTATGCAAGGCTTTTCTTTTAGAGTAGTGCATTATCATAGTAGATATAACTCCTCTCCTGAAGGTGCCTCATTCCATAAGTGTGCACTCATGAATGCACCTGAGATGATGGTGTTAATATCCTCAACTAGTGTGCCATACTTGGTGGGTGTGACCCAACAACTAATTCGTCTATCCTTGAAGGTGTCGTTATAAGCTTCTAGTTGTATTTAAGAATATTTCTGACTGGTGTAACACAATCTAGCTCTGCAATCCTGGTGCTGCTCAACTTCTCAAGGCTGAGGTGAGACCAACTCGGACCAACTAGGTAATCTAACACTCTTGAGAAAAAAAAAATTTCCAATAACCCAAGATTCTTCCCCAACTTGTCAAACTTCCCCGTTGTTAGGAGCTTTGTCAAACTATTAACCATATGCAACTTTTTCAGAATGTGGTCCAACACTACTAACTCCCTAATGAACTTGGAATATTAGGAAATTGTATTGAATATTAATGTGTTTGAAATGGTCATGACACATTGGATTTTCATAGAGCTTGATGTAACTTTGATTCTCACAAGAGACAATATTGGGCTTCAACAACTAATTGGTTGACTCTACAATCAAGTTGCAAATCTAGATAGCTTCATAATAAGTATATGAAACTTCCATATACTTTTCTTCAGTGGAACTGAATGCAATTGTTGATTTCTTCTTGTTGATTTAATAAAAATGATCTATAAAATGATAATAATGATGTTTAAAATGAGCCTTATGATGGTCTATTTATACACATTGATTGTTCACGAGGTGTAGGGGTATGTTTGTAACATCACTGCCCTTGAAAGCTTTGTCTTGAAAGCACAGTAATTAGAATTTTCTTTAGTTAAGCACATTTTTCTGGTGGAATGAAGTTTATCAGATATCTATTTATGCTTTGTAGAGGTTTGACTTTGTTTGTCCTTTGAGTGTTGGTGAGGTTTATTTGTATTTTTTGCATCATAGTCTAAAGTCTTTTGACCTGATTGTTTAACATGAAAGCTTTATGCTTACTAGCAATATATTTGAAATACCTGCATGATCAAGAAACTATTATGGTTAATTAAATTACTAATTAGGTACTACAGAAAGAGGATGATGTTGAGAGGGCTTGCCTAGGGGACTCTGGGAGCAACCCGAAGGTGGTCAGAAAAAGCTCTTCTAAGTTACAAATCTGAAGAGAAAAAACTGGTGAAGTATATGTGGTTGCTCAACCTAGGCTGTATGGAGAATCTTGGCTGAGAGTGTTTACCTTTCCGTGTCTTCACGAAAGTAGCTTGTCCGGTCACATAATAATATCATGACTACATGTAGGTGATGGTTCTGTAGTAAGTTCTTAGCCTTACCTTCAGAATGGCTAACAGAGAGGATCAAGTTTGAATACGGGATATAATTTGATGAATTTGGAGATTTAGAGTTGAAGAAAAAATTGTGGTGATGTTTGGATGGGTGCTAATTTGTAGGGTTTTCCATTTTTATAATTTTCTTTGTTGTGCTTTCTACCATGCTACCTAGTTGCTTTCATGTTTCCCTAGCATTTTAACTTTTTCGATTTATATCTCTCTATTGTTTCTTGCCCCATTTGAAATGTCATCCTTATTTGGTAGGTGTTTTATTCAATATAGTGTGAATATTTTTCCATCACACAACTTCTATGGGGTTTTTCTACGCAAATAGCTTGTAAGGTCCATTCATCGGGGTATTTGATGAAATGAAATGATTATTGATGATCACCAACTAATGGTACCTCAGAGATTTACTCTAACAATTCTATAGTTTTCTTGTGCCAACAATTATACAACATTTTAACCTCATGAATTAGTGTCCTCTATTCTCTTAGCTGATTTTATAAGCACTTATTGCTGTTGTCAAAGCTTTTACTCTCTAGTCCCATTGAGCTGTTTCATTTATTTGTGGACATTGATCTATTTTCATTTCATTTCTTTAATTTTTCTGACTATTATGCATTGCCTTTGGCCAGTGCCTTCTTTCTTACCTATGCTTTTTCTGCTTAAGCATTCTAGCCAGCCAGAGCAACAGGGGTAGCAGGAGCCACGTATTCTAGCCAGAGCCCAACAGGGGTAGCGTAGAGGTAGCAGGAGCCACGCAGGGCTAACGCAGGCCCAGTTAGGGCAGCGTAGGGGCAGTGTAAGCCCTTCAGGTGTGACGCAGGCCCTTACTGATCAACGCAGAGGCTGACGCAGGTCAGTTAGGCTGACGTAGAGGGATTCAGAGCAACGTATTACTACCGTTTTTATTTATCTGTTGGGTGAAACAGTTTTGGTGCCCAGGATTGTTGTACTTGGATTTTGCATACTAATGAAAACCCTCCAGAGCTAGCTGCACCGGTTTTCCCACATTGGGTTTTTTCTGGGGATATTTGTCTAGAAAATCCATGTGTCACTTTGTCTATGAGCATGTTATTCAGTATTTGATCTGTATGTATTGGTTGCTAGTTGTATTTACTATTTACTTCGTTAATTTATTGAATATTTCAGAAATTAACTTGTAACTTAATTCAAGCAGGAGAAGTAAATCAAGATACTACAATAGGGTTTCTTAGATTAAGAAATTTTCACATTCCCTAGGTCTAGCCCCATTAGGTCACCTAGGGCAACAATTTCCCAGGAATCTAGCTAGAGGAAAACTTCTATATCCTAGAGGCAGTTGCGTTGTTGGGTGCCCTCACTCTCCTCAGAACTTGGGCCAATTCTGACAGTGGAATCTCCGGATACCTCAAGCCCTAGCTCTAGGATCAAGTTTTTCCTAGGTGTTCCCAAGGATAGAACCTAGTAGGATCAATTTGACCTATCGAAGTAAAAACACTTGTCTGATCCTTTCCCATCACCTTATCCAGGATAAGAACATAATTGGTTGCTAAATTCCATCCCCGAACCTAGGTTGGGTCCACTTGGCCCCATGTGGTCCCATTTGGTGTCAAAATCCTTTCATCAAGGACCATTTGGGAATCCAAGTTCCCAAAGGACTTTAGGGATTGATAAATTCCTTCATAAGTCTTATTCTTATCCCTCAACCCTTCAATCCCACTCCTCTCTCCCTAGAAGATAATTCCCTTGCTTAAAAGGAAATCAAGTCCCACTCTTTATTTTATCTTAGGGAAAGGGTTTCGAGGGTCACTTCCCACCTATTCATTGACCTATACTCTACAAGTGTCTTCCTAAACTACCGAGACTCCACCCATCGGTGAAATTACGTGAAGAGTAAGTAGCCTTCCTTTAGCCTGCCTTGCACATGCAATTCCTATGGAATTATCTCCATATTAATTAGGAAAATAAACCTTCCTTGATTGCACAATCCATCATGGCATCCCAATGACTTTATAATTGCACATGGGAAATTTTCTATAAATACAACTGATAGTTATGTTCCTCTGAACTGTGTTACAATATGCCAAATGTTTTTAACATATTCAATTTTTTAACATCTACCACATGAAAAATGTTTTTAACATCTTCAATTTGCCATATCCACCATTTGTTTGAAATTTAAACACCGCTGCACCACCAAATTTTGAATGGCCCGGGCCATGTCTGAACGGCCCAGCACCCGTCGCCCAATGTTAAGTCTGAATGGACCGGTGTTGCCTCTGAACGCGGCGCCCGAGGTCTCAAACTCTTTATCCAAGCATTTAAACACTAGTAAGCTATCCCTACACACGTCTTAGGTTCATATGCTCATGATATTTCGTTAGCATCCATTTCAAAAACAGTTTTAAGCCTATGCAATGCCCAACTTTGAACGGCCCGGGCCATGTCTCAACGGCCCGGCGCCCAGCGCCTGGTGTTACTCCTGAATGAGGCGCCTGTAAAATTTTTCCATCCATTAACTGCTCGAGAAGTGGAAAAGGTCTCTACCACCTGCCCTCTAATCTTTCCCTCATCATTTCTCATTTTCAGTCATTGAAAGTGCCATTCTTAGCCTCTGCACTGCCCATTCCTGAACGACCCGGGCCACCTCTGAATGGCCCGGCGCCCGGGCCGCTGCTGAACATGGTCCTTCCTACTTGGGCCGCTGCTAAATCCATCATCTCATACATCTACAAAGCGGTTTTCTTCACACCAATATATCACCCTCCACGTATCAAACTCTGCATATCACTTTCACCTCCTGGTTCATCCCTACAGGCTTATTTTTGAACGGCCCAGCGCCTGGGCCACCAGCGACACAGTTTTTCAAAATATGCCAAAGTCAAGTTTTTAGCAAAAAGACACCCCGAAGTGCATCAAGAGACTTTTATAAAGAGGATGAAGGAAGTCTTCTATTATGATTACAGAGGACATAAAACAATGAAAGAGAGAGTGGTTATTGTGTCACTTTGAAAGAGATTTTCTTTCTATAAATGGCTAGGGATATGCATAGTCTCTAAAAGAAAAACATCAGTTTGATTATAAGGTTTTCAATTAGTTTGAAAGAGTATTTAAAACAATGTTTTAAATGAGTCCCTTTTGTCTCAAATAAACCACATAGAAATAGTGAAAGGGAAGAGGGTTAATGTGCAAATTTGAAAGTCCTTTTTGTGCTATGAGATAGCTAAGACTACACACAGTTGATAGAAGGAAAAACAAAGTTTGTTTGTATAGGTCTTCAAATCAGTTTAAAAGGTGTCCTAACAGTGTTTTCAAAAGAGCACACCTTGTTTGCTAAATCAAAGATCAACACAGTGATTGGGGAAGAGGTTGTATCAGTCTGAAAAAAGTCTTGTTTACCTTTTAAAAACAATGATAGCAAAGGGGAAGTGTTTAAAGGGGAAGGGTTTTCATGCCAAAACAAAAGGAAATTCCTTTTGAACAAAAACCACAAAAATATCTTGTTTAAAACCTTTTGTTCAAACACAGTGATAAAAAGTGATTTTGTTCTCATTTGACAAATACTTGTTTGCTAGCATCAAAGAAACACATTGATTTGAAAGGAGTAAAAGGTGTCTTGGTTGAAGATTTTTCCAATGATCATTTCAAATGTTTGTCTTGGTAAGTTAGTGAAGAGTATTAGAAGCAAAGGGCACTACAAAAAGCCAAATCACTTTTCCCAAAGGAAATTGAAGGATGCACAAGAAAAACTCAAAATCGCCCAAAGAGGGCGCCCAGCGGAAAAAGAGGAAAAAGACACCTCTAGGCTTGGAATTTTGGACCGAGCTTCTAGAAATATTTCTAAAAATCCTTGAGGGACTTTCTTACCAAAATTGAGCAAATTTCGACATGTTCTTGTTTTTTGACATTTTGGGCCTAATTGTATAAAACCATGGGCACTGCCATTTTTGTTTGGAGCATCCTAAACTATTGAGAGTGGTACCATTGGATGAATTAGATTCAAGGGCATCTAATCAGAAATTTTTAGATCAATTGAAGATGTTTTGGGTCCCCCAAAGAGGCAAAAAACACTCACTTTTTCGACACTTTGCCCACATATCAGCAAGACCTATTTTTTGGGTTTTTTTACTTAGTTCAGTATTTGATAGACTTCCAGGCATCAGTTTGGGAAAATTCAGGTTGTTCCAGAAATTAGACATCCAGGGATTTCCAATGAGCTATCACGGGCCTCATTTGGACATCAGGAAGACCTTCAAAAGTCTTCCAAAATACAGGCAATTTTCTGCTGATGCGCCCATGTGGCATTTTGACCAAAAAAGACAGTTTTCTGAAGTGGCCTCTCCAAATGTGCGTTAAGCTATTTTGGAACATTGTTAGTCATAAAATGTCAAATTTATTCCCTTTTTTAGAATTTTGAGATATTTTATTGGATATTTTGTGCCTTGGGCTTTGCAAAGCCTCAAGGACAAGATAAGATATTTGTTTTTGAGCCAATGGCTAGCTAGTTGCCTTGGTTGGTTTTCCTCCTCTTTGGCGTATATATTCCAAGAGGATTCATTGTAATAGTAGGCATAACTTGATGTTAGAGAGAGATACAATAGCACTATGAGCTTTGAAGAAACACTTGTCTTGTGATGTTGATGATCTCTTTCTTGACTTGGATGGTGGAGAAGGATTGTATGTAGGATTCCATGGCTTGGTGAATGGTATAGTGTTCCTATTTTTTTTATGTTTCCTCTGTTTCACATGCGTTTCCATGCTTCTTGCTTGTTGTAGTTCATTAAAGATAAGTTTGAGACATGCCCATGGAGGCACCTCAAGTTTCCTGATTCATTTGCAGCTTCTATGTTTTCTTCCTTCTTAGTCATATCAAATAATTCTTCACTGCTCTTTGATCACTAAGAAATTGTTTATTTATTTCATTAATGGTTGTTATGAATGCTAAGTATGATTCACGGTACGCCCTGTTTACTCATGGCTAGTCAAAGCTCCGTCTCTGAAATCTCTCTTTGAATGCTTGATTGTCTTAGTTGAACCAAGGAGGTCTTGTTTCGATCTTTCCCTTTGCCTAAAACTTTGCATTCTTGCTTTCAAAGTTCCCAATAGCTCAAAATATGATGTCTAGGAGTTCCCTCTTCATAGATTGAGTTGTTTGTCTGTCTTATTTGTTTTCCCAAAGTCTAAAGGTGATTTCCCAAAGCTAGAGGGTCTTATAATTCTATGCATCACTTGAATGTTTATTTTATGCATTGATTAGTTATTGTTTCGTTCATAGAGGACCATGGTTAGCCCTAACTTATGAATGCTTGCTGATTAACTATTCATGTTTAGAACCTCTTCGTTATTCACAAACTTATTGTTCATCCCATTTCATTTTTTCCCAAAGAATCTATTCATCTCGACCAATTCGGCCCTGCAGTCATACCTTATCTGTCATTAAGACTATCTTGACCTCATTTGACCCCATAGCCCAATTGTTTTGACATCTCCATATCTATTTATCCTTTCAGTCAGTTTTCCCTCAACAACCAAAACAAATCAAAAACATACTTCATAACTAGCCTAACATCTAAAAACAAACTAAGAAAACAAGCACACATCCTTGCACATAATAGAGAGAGCCCTCTCTGAGTCCAAGAAGGCTAGGTCCTAGGACTCCAAAGTTGGTCTGATGTTACCCTGTCATTTGGATTGCCAATCTGCCAAATTACGGGACACTAACACTATCTAACTGATCCTTCCTACTACTGGCGTACTGTGGGCTCCTCGTAGCTAGGTTCGACCCATGAGACACGCCATCTCAATCGACCTTGCCCAAATTTCTTATCTTGGGATTATGTATACACATAACCCCACCTTACACCTCGAGGTATGGCTGCTCCCTTTTCCCATCTGGCTTGAAATTTCCCCCTCATGGAGGTCTCTGCTTGAGTGGACGCTTCCACTCGGTCTCGTCTCTACTTCTCCAATTGTGGCAGCTACTCCACAACCTTCTAAGACTGCTTCTCATGAGGATGCATGTTGAGAGGTAATTTATGCTCCCTCTAAACCACCAAGTTTCTAACTTCTACCTTTATCCTCAAAGCTTTGCATGCATCCGGTACGTCAAGTGCATATAGGTTCTTGACTCGCACACAGTGTAATTGTCCCAAAGTTACAAAAAGTTTCTAAAAAAAATTTGATTTTAAATCGATGATATCTCCCTCATCCGAGCTCCGATTTGACAGATTTTTTTTTTTTTTTTTTTTTTTTTTCCATTTGGATAGATTTTCACAAGGAATCCAAATATTCTATTTGTTTTCTAAAATTTTACACCAAAATATTCAAACATTCTCTACAAAATCGCCGCCCAAAAAATTCCTGCTCTGATACCATGTGGAAAATCTAACCAACGAGATTCAATATGATCTTGTAATCTACTAAAACAAGATGTTGAATCCTTCATACAATTTACGAAAACAAAACACGATCGTACAATCATATATAAGTAAGAGAAATAAATTATCAATTGCACAACAACATGATGTATTTGGGGAAAGCAACTAATCAAAACCCCTCTATCTCTATTGTGTATTAAGTCAAGGAATCATGAAACAATACAATTCTTAATCTCTCATGAGATTCTCTAGCACTCTATCAATTGTCTCCCATTGATCTAGGCAAACTCGGTCTCGTACTTAGCCAATTCTCATCCTTACTTCAGCCTGCCTTGCTCATGCAATTCCTAGGGAATTAACTCCTTATTAATTAGGAAAATTAGTCTTCCTTGATTGCGCAATCCATCATGGCATCCCAATGAGTTTATAATTGCACATGGGAAACTTTCTCTGAATAAAACTGATATTTATGTTCCCTTTAACCTCTGTCTCAACTGGGTATTCCTCGAAACTGACATGCATGCAACTATTAATAGTGAATTATCAGTTATCTAATTGATCACTCATTGTGAATTAAATCTAATTTAATTCACTGGACCTCTCACTAGCTCATCACTCAATTAGAACTAGTTAAACTGATTTTAACTCATTTAATTGAGTTAATTACACTTGTAGCCCACTAATGCATCAACTTCAACTGGACCCCAAAAATATTAGAATCCCTCTAGATGCCTCATATTAGACCCTCAACTCGAATTTCTTGAGCTAACGCGGTCATCATGAGTTAATTAATTGACACAAGTTGTTATGAGATGAAATTAAAATTTATTGTCCAATTTATTTAAGGGAAAAATAAATTAGACGCCCCACATTCCTCACTCCCGGTGCCCCAAAATTCCTCACCAGTGTGGGTGCATTTTTTTTGTCCTTTATGGTTTCCAATCTCACTTTTTCTTGTTGTAAATTTCAACATTTCAGAATTTGATGTGGCCTTCACACAAAGACAACATTGAAATCACATGCCTAGATTCTCATGAGAAACCTCTCTTAAGCTTGATCTGCCAGAAGAGAACCAACAATATGCCATCCTACTTCATAGCACAAACTGACCATTAAGGTATGCAACATTCTTTTGAACCCTCACATGATGATCTTGCTCTTGGAGGATGATCATGACCTCCCTTTAGCAACCCTTACTTGGCCCTCGTACTTGACCTACTTTAGGACTACATCTCTCTTCACCCCCTTGATGTGCCAGATAGTGGGAATACATGTCAAACATGCTAAGATGTGCCAAGTGATAAGGCATGCCAAGATGTGCAAGGGTGGGTCAATGCGTATCAGGGACTTTCAAGACAACAAAAGGGAGAAAAAAGTTAAACTACAAGGAAATGAACACATAAGAGGGTTAATAAGTCATCAATTTACCTTTTCCAAGAGGGGCATGCTAGGCACACTAACACTAGGTGGCAATAGGTTCCAAGTGCAAAGTCTTAGTGAATTCTAAGTGCCAAGTATTCCTTTGTTGCTTCTCATCTACTTTCCAACAATTGATCATCACAAATAAATTTAATATTAAACCATGCTAAATCATACCAAGGCATCTCAACGTATTCCATACATGCTAATAATTTCCAAGCACCAACAAGTGCCAAGCGCCAATATGTGTCAGGGACTAGTTTTATGCATGTTATGAAGTGGAAGGGAATGTTGAAGAGTGCTAAGGTGTGCTAGAGAGTGATAATGCATGTTGATGAGTGTTAAGGAGTACTAGGAAAAAACATTAAGGGAGCACTAGGTAAAAATTCATGGAAGTTAATGAATATGAGGAACGTGTACTGCCAGAGACTAGTGTTAATGGTCAATGTTAGTTGTCATGCCAAGGAGGGAGCGACAAGGTATGCTAAGCATTGGTAAGGCATGCTAGGGAATATCAAGGCATGTTAAGAATTCCCAAAGTGTGCTTGGGAGTTCCAGGGTGTGCTAATTATATCATGTGCCAATTAATAGTGCCAAGATATGCCAATACATGCTAGGTGCTAAGGATGTGGCGCAGGGTGCTAGGGTATATCAATATGTGTCAAGGAAAAAAAAGGAAGAACCAATAAGAGGTTTAATAAGTCAGGACTTTATCTTTTTGAAAAGGGGCATGCTAGGCACACTAATAATAGGTCCCAATACATGCCAAGTGGCATTGTGTTCCAAGTGCTAATGTATGTCAATGCATTCAACCAAGGTGTTCTAGGGCATGCTAGGGACTATATGCAGCATGCCAACACATGCTAGGAGAGTTACATGTTGTGTTAGTGCATGCCACCATGTGCTTGGGCGTCAATGTCATCAAAAGATGTTCTAGGTACAAAGATGTTCCAAGACATGTGGGGTAATAAGAAATGTTAATGTGTGCCAAAGCAGTAATTTAAGGTGTGCCCAGATTGTTGAGGATTGTTAGGTCTTTCTCATTAATAGAATTTTTAGAGCCCGATTATGTATTAAATAATATATTTCCTACACACAATAGTGGAACTTTATCTAAATGGAATTTGCTAGATAATAAACTTAATAGATATGAATCATGTGTTGACTCATAGGAAATATCTATTCGACTAGTCAATACTTGAGGAAAATGATACACGCTTATTACTTGTTAAAAAATTGACTGACCCTAACCACTATGGCCTTGGACATATTATAAAAAATGCTCAACAATAATGGTATTAAATCGTTATCTTTTGAAAAAAAAAATATTAACAGGCACATAGCGTCATCAAAAACTCATTGAAATGATCAATGATGACGGACATTTTTTGATCATCACCAAAAGTAACAAAAATAGCATTGGTGAGGGTCATTAAAAGTTCGTCACTAGAAGTGTCAGCAAAGAGAGAATTAGTGATGGGCCTTTAACGACCCTCACCAAAAGTGAAATGTCTTTAGTGACAGACCATAAAGGACCATCACTATATACACTTACAGTGACAGTTTTTGGTGATCAATGATGACGGACATTTTTTGCCCGTCACCAAAAGTAACAAAAAGAGCATCGGTGAGGGTCATTAAAAGTTTGTCACTAGAAGTGTCACCAAAGAGAGAATTAGTGATGGGCCTTTAACGACCGTCACCAAAAGTGTCATTGAAAATGTCTTTGGTGATAGACCATAAAGGACCATCACTATATACACTTACAGTGACGGTTTTTTAATGACCATCACCATATGTGACATTGGTGACGGACCTTAAAGGTCCATCACAAGCATGACCCTCACCAATGTGCTTTTTTCTTGTAGTGCTAGTAAACTGTTGAAGTGAAGTGCACTATATGTGCCTAGGTATCTTTTTCCTACTTCGTTGTGTTTAGTGTTTTTCTAGTGTTTTTGGTTTTGTATTTTTGTGCTAAGAGGAAAAGAACTAAATTGTTGGCAAAGAGAAGTTATTTGTCACACTAAAACAAAGCAAAATCTACTCTTTACTATGTATGGCACCTAAAACAGAAAATGCTAATTCACAGATTGCAAAACTTGACAAAAAAAAAAACTCATAACAAGAACTCAGTCCAATTCATTTCATTAGAGGTATGTTGGAACAACTTGAGAAAATGATAAGTTTAATGCAATGAGGTTCTTCTAAGTAAACAACAACTTACAACATCATAGAGAAAATATCATCCATGGTTAGAAATTTGTTGGAACACGTTAAGAAAATATTATCTAAAACATAGTAAGGAACCCTATGCTAAATCAACTTTTGACACTAAAATTAACCCATTCTGCAACTCAAAATGTTACTATTAGGCCTCATTAAAGGGTTAGAGATCTCTTGGAATAGCTTTAGAAAAAGGGTATTTGTAAAATTATGAGAAATTGCAGGACAGTCAAGACCTCAAAATTATATTACTAATTCTTGTCCATACGATGATGATGTGTTAGTAGAGATTAAGAACACGAGCAGTTTGTAAATAATGAAGGCCTTTTTAAGTCTAATTTAACAGGACTGGAATGCAATTAATAAAACTTGAAATGAAATGAACAGAATTGAACTAATACGCAATTAGCCTTCGAAATACTACAGCTCTATCTCACTCAGTGTTAGTGATATTTTGGAACAATTCATGAGAACAAGATTGACTGCACTATTCGATGTAAGTAAGCATAAAACATGAAGTTCAGAAAACTGCCTAAATTAGAAATGAAACAGAGATAAAGTCACTTATCTATAAAATATGCACAAAGCCTTTCAGACAGTAGGGGCCCTCTACCATTGGATTGGCACACAAATCTCCTCAAGATTGCTTTAGATCATGCATTAAAGTTGTACTTCTTTCATTAAAAGAAAACGCTTCAGAAACAGAGTATTACAGTCTTGGACAACAAACAACAAAACATCAACTAGCTAGTTGTCTCTCGGTTTACCGAGTTATTTTTATAAGCAACATACATAACTGCCATTGAGAAGAAATAGGGATAAGTTTATTTTTAAATTAAAATTGAATTAGAACTCCTGTTGAGGCCTCGTACTTTGCTGAAGACATCTGCAGAGTCCTTGTCCTGGTAGAAGTCTAATTCTTAGTTTCGATTTTCTTCCACGTGCATAACCACTTGCAGATTTTTGCTCAACCTTTGTAGAGGGCAAGAAATGATGTAGGAGTGTTGTGGAATTCAAATATATGCGTTTTTCCTTTAGGTGACACCTGTAACCTGTGTGAACATAAGGATAGATGTGGAATATGTAACTAGCTATAGAATGGTTGCATTCTGTAGCTAAATCTGATAAAAAATCACTATAACAACAAAACCATAGAAGTATAGCAAGTTAGTCATTGTACGCATTCTTAAAGTGACTTTAATCAATCCTATTGATATTTTAAGCCTATAATTGATAAAGGACAAAGGAAATGAAGTGAAATTTGGTGAAAGGAAAGAACATCCTTGGGGCTCAAAATACCCCCACTACAAAGCTTTTGCATGTCCTCATGCAATCAATCCATGTATTCTGAAACTTCTGCTAGGACATCTAACTTCATTTTTCTTCTTTGCTTGGTGTTCAATGGTATCCTAGGCTTCCTTATGACCAATTTGAACCTGAGGTTTATAAGTTCCCTGCTCAACTTTTTTTTTCTTCTTCAGCTTCTCACTAGCCTTGTACAATTTTTCCTTTTGCAAAGAGAGAGTTGTGTTCATGTTACTTTTCATCTTGAATTGTTCCCTTAAAATTTCATTTTCATTTTTTATGTGCCTATTAAGTACTTCCAGTTCATATTTATCTCTTCTCAGCACTTCAATGGAAGACTCTTGTGGGCTAGGAGTTCTTCCTCTGTTTTCTGAGGCTCTCTTTTCCAATGATTCAACATAATTATAGATTTGTTGTTGTGCTGGGTCTACCTTCGGAGTTCCTCTATCAAGATCCTCTTCGTACTGGTACTCAGGAGATCTATCAATTGGTGTTTCTTCATCCTCAATATTTATGATTCCCGTTTTCTTAACCCTTGTTTTCTTCAATATGCCTCTAAGCCTATGGCTTCTTCTTAGTTTAGATGGTCCCTCACCTCTCTCCTTGGCATAATTTCTTATTATCTTCTCCTTTTTAAGCTGTTTCTTGATTTCAGCCAATTTTTCAGAGATAATCTCCTCACTGTCCTCTTGTATGGATTTACCAATTTTAATTTTAACAGATTTGGAAATTTTCCCTCTCCTGTTTTTTTTTACAAGTTTGCCTTCAGATGGAGTTTCTTTAGGTTCTTCAAAGTGATTGCTCAAGAGGAACTCATCCCAATTGTCTCTCACCTTTTTCAAATTATGTTCAATTAGGATTTTAACTAGGCCATGGTGATACAAGGTGGTTTCTAAAAATTGAACCCTTTTTTGGACATTAGTAGCCATCCTCTTTAGGCTATGAAGTAAGAAAAAGGGTAAATTGATTTTTTCATCTAAGAAATGCATCATAAGTCGAATATGATAAACATATAGGGTACCAAACCTTCCCTCACAAGTTATAAACTTTTGCAAAATGAGCAACATATTCCGCCATTTATTCTTTAGTGCTGAGCTAGGAATGTCCTTCTTAAAAACTGAAATATCCATACTTGGTGTTTTGAGCATTTGCCTCCATGCCTCATTGTGAAATTCCTTGTTTTTGAACCATCGTTCACCTTGCCTTGGTAATTCTGCTGCTTCTGCAATGAAGGAGTCTGAATAGTGAACTTGACATCACCTATTTCAACTTCTGACCCGTTGAAGGACCGGGCAAATGTCTTGGTAACCTCTTTATGGAATCCATTGAACTTTTCCAAAAACTGTAGCCACCCCACCTGCTGTAACATTTCTCTAATTTGTGGGTAACCCTCTAGGTATTTTGTTCCGACTGGTTCGGATCTCACAATGAGTCCCATGGTTTCTTTTCTCAATCTTCAATTTATTGCTCCGTAACTGCTCTCCTATTCACGGTAAAAATGGCTGTAGAAGGTTGTTTTCACCCCAAAGATGATCTCTCTGTTTATACATCAATATTTGGCTACGGAAAAATGACATGAAGTGGTTATGGGATGAGTGAAATACGGTGAGGGTGATTCACACGAATTAATGAGTTTGAGAGCTGTTATGGAGGAAAAGACCGCGGAAAAATCTTGTGAGAATTTCAAAATCATCACTGAATACTTCGGGTTAGTGACGTGACCTAATAGGTCACTTCAAGTACTAACCATTAATTTTTAATAAATGATGATTTGGTATGGCGGAATGGAAGAGATTTTGTCCAAGGATTTTATGATAGGCTCGATCAATATGAATAATTAAAATAACTTTATGAAACATACATATAACTTAACTATACCATAACTTTCATAATCTGTTATCATAATAATTTCACAAGTTACCTTAGCCCTTATTTTTATTTTTGTGGTTTTTAATATGCTTTGTCTTCATTTTAAAATCATTAATCCTTCAGTCTTCATAATCCCTTTGATTTTGCTTGTTGACATAGGTGTGCAGGATTAATTTGTTGCCGAACAAGTGGTTGCTGGATAGTTGCCTGCAGGATATCTGGCTGCAAAATGTCTGACTGACTATTGAATGTCTGAATGCAGAATGTCTGGCTACAGAATATACCTGAAGAAGCTTTGAAACATGGAATGAAATGATTTGAAACATGGACGGAATGTAGTATGAAATGAAATAAAATGGATCATGAAATATGGTGGAATGAAGCATGAGTGAAGTGAAATATAATGGAATGAAATGGATCATAAATGTAAAGTGGAATGAAATATGAAAAGTGGCCTGCAACTTATGATTTGTAATACTCAATTGCAGAAAGAGATCAAATTTAAAAATCTGAAATGAAAAAGAGGTGGACCATGGAATGGAGTGAATGAATTATGGATGAATGGAGTGAATGAAATATGAATGAAGTGAGACATGATGGAGTGAAATGGATCATAAGTGGAATATGATATATAAAATGGGTCTGCACTTATGATTTTGTGATAGCTTCTTGCAGGAAAAGAACAAATTTGAAAAGCTAAAGTGTTAGAAGGATTCTGATTTTCACTTTATCTTTTCTGTATAAACATGCTAATCAGTGATTAGTTTTCATGTTTATACTTTATTATTATTATTATTATTATTTTATGCATTTGAATTCAGAAAATTCAATTAAGTTGACGAAGAAGAAGAATTCTTCTTCATTAACTTCACATCACTGTTTTCCTGGAATCTCTTGACAAATTCTTCTCTTGAAAGTGGCTTATGATACAACTTCAATCTATGACCATTTACAAGAAAAGTGACCTTCTCTTCATCTATTGTCCTGATTTTTATTGCTCCATTGTCAAAAAAATTCATAATTTCATATGGCCCAAGCCAATGTGTTTGGAATTTACCTTGAAAATCTTTGAACTTTGAATCAAACAAGAGGGCCTAGTCATCTTCTTTGAATTTCTTTTCCTTGATGTACTTATCATGCCATCTGGTCCTTTGTTGCTGGACTATACTTGTTTTCTGGACTGCATCTTGTCTGATCTAATCCAATTCATTAATCTGCTCCAATCTGTGCTTTTGTGCCTCTGTTAGATAAAGTCCCAGCTGAACTGCCATTTTAAAAGTTTGAATTTGAAACTCTATGGGAAACAAAACTTGTTTTCCATAAACAAGTTCATAAGGGGTATGACCTGTTGTGCTTCTCCATGTAGTTCTATAGGCCCACAAGGCTTCAGGAAGCCTGTCTGCCCAATCTCTTCTATGTAAATGAACAATCTTTGTTAGGATCCCTTCAATGACCTTATTAGTAGATTCCACTTGGCCATTCGCTTGTGGATGATAGGGAGTAGATTTTCTGTGTTTGATTTTGTACCTCTCCACCATTTGTTCCACTAGCTTTGATGTGAATTGAGCTCCTTGATCTGTAACAATTTCTCTTGGAACACCAAAACAAGTAAAAATATCCTCAAAAAGAAAATTAACTACAGATGCTTCAGTAGCAGAAGTAATGGCTTGGCCTCTACCCAATTGGTCACATAATCAGTGCAAACTAATATATATTTCTTTTGTTTTTATGGAGGACTAATAGGTCCTACAAAATCTAAAGCCCATTTCTCAAAAGGTTCAATATGTACCTGAGGCTGCAGTGGAATTTCACTTGAAGGGGAAGGTTTCCCTACCCTTTGGCAACTGTCACACCTTTTGACATACTCTTTAGCATCTTTAAAAAGGGATGGCCAATAATATCCTAAATGAAGGATCTTATAATCTGTCCTTTTATCAGCAAAGTGTCCACCATAAGGCTCATCATGACATGCCTTGAGGATCTCTGGCATCTCATCTTCTCGAACACATCTCCTAATGATAAAGTCTGGACCTGTTTTGTATAACTCATTAGCAACCCATGAATATTTTGCACTGTCATAAATGATCTTTCTTTTGTCTCTTACATTCATTATTGAAGGAAATTTCCCTGAAACTAGATAATTAGCAATGTCAACAAACCAAGGAGTTTGAGTAGAAATTGCAAAAAGATATTCATCAGAGAATAGATCTTCAACTGGAGTATTGTCTTTAATGTTTTTGAGTCTAGATAGGAAATCAACTACTGTATTTTGTTTCCCAGGCCTATCTAGAATGGTGATGTTGAATTCTTGTAAAAGAAATAACCATATTATGACTCTGCCATTAGTAATTGATTTGTTAATTAGATATTTAATTGCAGACTGATCTGTGTGAACAAAAGTTTCATAGCCTGTTATATAGTGTCTGAATTTATTTATGGAATGAACAACAGCTAAGAACTCTTTTTCAGTTACAGTATAATTTAAATTTGAAGGAGTCAAATTTTTACTTGTATAGTAGATGGCATAAGGAATCAGGTCTTTTTGTTCCAATACTGCTCCCAGAGCTGTATCTGAGGCATCTGTTGAGATATGAAAAGGTAATTTCTAGTTAGGTCCCCTTAAAATAGGTGCTTTAGAGATTTTTGTTTTTAGGGTCTCAAAGGCTAACTGGTAATCAGGATTCCACTTGAATTCACAGTCCTTGGTAAGTAATTTGAAAAGTGGAGATGCTATCTTGGTGAAGTTTTCTATAAACCTTTGATAATATCCTGTAAATCCTAGAAAAATCCTAACATTTTTTTGACAACTTGGAACTGATAAGTTAGAGATGACCTCAACTTTTGACTCATCAACTCTAATCCCATCCCCTGAAATGTGATGCCCCAAAACAATTCCTTCAGTAAACATCATAAAACACTTCTCATGACTTAGTGAAAGATTTGCTTCTTTACATCTCTTTAAATTTTTTTCCAAATTTTCTAAGGCTTCTTTAAATGTGTTTCCATAGACTGAAATCATCCATATATACCTCTACACAATAATGTATTATATCTGAAAATATTCCTAGTACTGCCCTTTGAAATGTTGCAGGTGCATTGCATAGTCCAAATGGAAATACTCGGTAAGCATAGGTACCCCAAGGACATGTAAATGTGGTTTTGTCTTGATCTTCAAGTGCTACTTGAATTTGGTTATAACCACTAAACCCATCTAAAAATGAGAAGTACTTTTTGCCAGTTAATGTATCTAACACCTGATCTATGAAAGGTAGGGGAAAATGATCTTTAAGAGTAGCTTTATTTAATTCCCGGTAGTTAATACATACCCTCCATTTACCATTTTTCTTTGGCACAATTACCAAAGGAGAAACCCACTGACTATCTGAAATGGGATAGATAAAGTTGACATTTAACAATTTCTGCAATTTTTCTTTAACAATCTCCCTAAGATTTGGATTCATCCGTCTCTGAGATTGTCTGATTGGTTTGCAATTTTCCTCTATGTAGATGTGATGAGTGCAAGTATTAGGGCTTATCCCTTTCATATCAGTGTACTCCCAAACATATGCAGAAGAATGTCTCTGTAATATCTTGACTAGCTCTTCTTGTTGAGATTTCTCTAGGTTCTTGTTTATGTTTAAAGTTTTACCTAGAAATATATCAATTGTAGAGCTGCCAAATTTATCCATGGAGTAAAGAGACATCTGTCTTGATGATAAAAACTCAATGTTGGATTCTTCTTGAAATTGTTCATGTTTGTATTCTGAAGAGGAGTCAAAATTTTCTAAGGTATTTAGAATCTGGCTATCTTCACTAATTTCTGAAATTGTGAAGAGAGGTTGTATGTCTTCTTCATCCTCAACCCATTGAGTATCATCTAATTATGTAATTTTTTTTGCTGGAGGATACAAAGTAAATTTCTTGGTTGAACTACTATTAGAGATGTACATATCACCGGATCTACAACTAATGAAGGCATAAGCTGTAGCTAACCAAGGTCTTCCTAATATAATAGGATGTCCTCCTAGATTATTCTTAGGAGTTAGGATCATAAAATCCACAGGATACTCCCAAGAATCTAGGGACACTGGAATGTCTTCTATTACCCCATCAGGTTTCATCACAGATCTGTCTGCTAATTGTAATAATGTGGGTGTAAAAAGAAGATTAGGAAGCTTTAGTTTATCCATGATTTGTCTACTCATGATATTGATTGCTGCTCCTAAATCAATAAGTGTGTTTTGGATCTCAGTTCCATTGATGTGTATTTTAACAACTGGATTTCCTGGGTCTAGATACTTTGGAATAACAGTCTTACCCATCATGATATCTGCTATTTTTCCTGTCAGTTGAATTTTCTTTGTCTCTCTTATTCTTTTTCCTGTTTTCTTCATGCTTAACTTCTTTATTTTCTTTGCTAAGATTGAAATTTCCTTGATAGCTTGTAATAACGGGATCTTAATACAAACATTTCTCAGCTCATCTAGGAAATCATAATTAGGCACCATAATTTTCTACACCCCTATCAATTTGTAATCTCTCTGGAAAGGGAGGTGTAGAGGTGGATGTTGATGGCTGCTCTAATATAGGGGTTGAAATTATTGGTTCTTTTTGTTTTGATTTTTCAATGTTTGGGGCTTGAAAAGATGTGTTCTCTTCAAGACTTTTATTTACCCGTAGAGAATCTTCCTTAGAATTGTTTTGATCTTGTATGATTACAAAAGGTTTCCTCTTTTCAAGTATTCTTCCAGACCTAAGTTGAACATCATTAAAGTCTAAAGGAGTAATCAAATAGGTTGGAAACTGTTGGCCTTCTATCATGTATGTGTTCTGAGGATTTTTATTGTTGGGGTTTGGTATGGGTTGGGCAGGTAACTGATTTGTTTTCTGAGGAAATGGTAATGGAAGTGGTGGATTTTGAGGATTTTGTTGAGGAGGGAAATGTGGATATGGTGGATAGGATGGTGGATATTGATAGTACTGAGAGTATCTTCCATAGGGATTTTGTGTTCCTTGTGCCCAAGTTTGAGATTGATTTTGGAATTGGGGCCAAGGTTGCTGCCATGAATTCCAATTTGGTGGGGGTTGATTATACAGCTGATTATGGAATCCTTGTGCTTAAGGTCCTTTCCAAGGCCTTCTAGAGACAAAATTGAGAGATTCTATGGAATTTGTAGGGGTTTCTTCTTGAAATACAGCTTTTAGACCAGGAAGTGAAGGACAACTCTTGGTCTCATGTTTTTCTAAACAAATTACATAGGTCTCTACTATTTTTGCATCCAGAGGGCACTCTCTCAAGGCATGCTTCTTTCTACATTTGGGACAAAAGATTGCTAAGGCATCAGATTCAGCTTTCTACTTGTTTTGTAGCTTAAGGGTGTCTATTTGTTCACTAAGACTCCCTAAAATGTCAGATTTGAATTCATCAAGCATATGTCCTATTTCTGCCCTACTTACTGTCCCAGAAGCAGACTTACTTGCCCTTGCAAGAGCAGGGTCTCTTGGTCCTTTTACAGTTTTAGATTTCCCTCTTGAAAGGTTAATACATAATTCAGTTATTTTAGGTAATGTGAGCTGAGATATATCCCCTTTTCCCATCATGTTAAGGATATCTAACCATTCATCTTTAATTGTCTTCAACAAGAGAGCTTTCAAGGTATCTTGGTCTAAGTTTTCTATTTTTTCTCTTTTGATGTTGTAGTTGAACCTCTCTAACAAATCTTCAAGATTTTCATCCTCTTTTTGTAGCATTTTAAACACTTCCTCCTTATGGTTTACTGGCATACAATAATCCAAATACCTCTCTAGAAATTCTTGTTTCATGTCTTCCCATGTCCTAATAGAACTATTGATCAAACTCATAAACCATTTTAATGCTGCTCCTTTCAATGTTGAAGGGAATAGTTTAAGTTTTTGGGCATCTTGTAAGTAATCATAGGTACTACATAGGACTTCAAATTAAAATAGGAAGGTTTCAGGATCTTCACTTTTGAGTCCATAAAAGTTTGGAAGGACAGAGGGTGAAATGTTTTTCATAGTTGTATTGGTTTTTTCATCTACTATAGGAAACCCAAAATAGCTTCCCATTTCCCTTCTACCTCTTCCTCTGCCTCCTTCTCCTCTACCTCTACCTCTACCCCATCCAAATAGTGTGTGTTTTCCATTAAAGACTCCTCCTCCCCCTTCTTCTGCCATAGTTGATTCTTCTGTAGAAGTAGAAAATTTTATGTCCCTAGCAGGGGTCTTTGGATCTTCTTCTAAGACAGGTTTAGTAGATGAAGTGGAAGGTCTTTCTAATGGAATATCTGTTCTTAAGTCTTCTGGAAGTCTATGATCAGTAAAGTATGGGATGTCGGTTTGAGTTGGAGGTGTGCTGACTCTTGGTTTTGATGGAACAAGTGGTGTTCTAGGAATCAAGCTTCTGCTTCTTATGAATCTACCCCTTGAGTCTCTTTCTCTACGCATATCATTGTTTTTGGGAGGTAAGAAACAAGGCTACCTAGTTACACTTCCCAGGCAACGGCGCCAAAATGTCTAGTCAACTTAGTGTTCCTAAATTGATGTCATAAATTGTCAACCAAGGCTAGTAAATTGTTGAAGTGAAGTGCACTATATGTGCCTAGGTATATTTTTCCTACTTCGTTGTGTTTAGTGTTTTTCTAGTGTTTTTGGTTTTGTATTTTTGTGCTAAGAGGAAAAGAACTAAATTGTTGGCAAAGAGAAGTTATTGGTCACACTAAAACAAAGAAAAATCTACTCTTTACTATGTATGGCACCTAAGAACAGAAAATGCTAATTCACAAATTGCAAAAATTGACAAAAAAAATAACTCATAACAATAACTCAGTCCAATTCATTTCAATAGAGGTATGTTGGAACAACTTGAGAAAAAGATAAGTTTAATGCAATGGGTTTCTTCTAAGTAAACAACTTACAACATCACAGAGAAAATTTCATCCATGGTTAGAAATCTGTTGGAACACGTTAAGAAAAGATTATCTGCAACATAGTAAGGAACCCTATGCTAAATCAACTTTTGACACTAAAATTAACCTATTCTGCAACTCAAAATGTTACTATTAAGCCTCATTCAAGGGTTAGAGATCTCTTGGAATAGCTTTAGAAAAATGCTGTTTGTAAAATTATGAGAAATTGCAGGACAGTCAAGACCTCAAAATGACATTACTAATTCTTTTCCATACGATGATGATGTGTTAGAAGAGATTAAGAACAAGAGCAATTTGTAAATAATGAAGGCCTTTTTAAGTCTAATTTAACAGGACTGGAATGTAATTGTTACACAGTAATTTGTCACCGTCCCGACCATTCCCCATCCCACACATTGGAGGGCCCATTATGTGACCTGTGAGTAATGTCATGCCTTAAAACCATTATCATTGCATTCCTCTAAACATGAGCTTCAATTTCCCTAAAGACATCTCCTTGCAAAAAACCATAAAAACATCCCTTTTTGCATTGGCGCGGGCAGCTAGTTCATTACTCGCGCCAATGGGGAAAATCCCACAAAGAGGCCGCGCCAACCGGCGCTCTGTCCCAGAGTCGCAGTCGCGCCAGCCAATTTAAGGAGTGTTTTTTAAAATAAGATGGTGGAAGTTTCATCCTAACAAATTCCTTGACTGATTTCTATCTTGAGTTGGGAGGTTTGGCTGCGGATTTCCCTAGAGAGGAAGTGGTTTGCCACCTCTCATGGAAGCTTCCTTGATGATAGGGCCAATCCCACAATTATAGGGATCCCAACTCCCCTTCCTCCATCTATAAAAGCTTTCCCATTGCCATTGCAAGCTAGTCTTGAAGTGCCTAAGCTTTGAATCTCCAAATTCCCAAGAGCCTTCATGCTGCAAGAGCCCTCATTCTTCCCTTAAGGCCGACTCAAGCAAGGAGACTATCTTCGAGAGACTCTAAGAGAGGCTTGTCCCATCCCTGGCAGGCTTTGCGAGACGTGCACGACTGGAGACCCCTCCGAAGGAGACCTCAGCATCAGAACATTGGTTGTACTCTCTTTCGATTGCTTATTAATGAATGACTACTGGTTATGGTTCCACTCTGTTTTTCACTTATGATAATGATGAGTTATATCCTTTCTCATTGATATATAGTTGCGTATTCTGGATTTTATGCTTGAATTCGTGTTGTTTCTTGCATGTGCAGGTATCCATCCACGGAGATCGTGGGGATCGTGATCTGCCGAGGCTGAGGAACGGGAACGCTGTCTCTTCTACGAATCATAGCACTGGACTCTAGGTAGGCCTCCATCGTTGGTCTGTTTATTCGCAATTGGGAACTTGCGCTGTAGCATTTGATGATTGTTGCTAGACCCGTGCTGGGCTAGTAGGGATCGCCTCTGTCCGCAGAAGGGATTTACCTCCTCAACAAATTGGCGACTCCACTGGGGACCGTCTAGTTTTGATTGTCTCGTTTTGATTGTTTCGTGGTTTTCCTTGCTTGGTTAGCCTTCTGGGCTGGGTTCTCTTGCTGTTTTTTGCTTCTTGGTTTGCTTGGATATCATTTATCTGCTTCTGGAGTACTTTTTATTATTATTTTTGGCTGAGGAACTTGGCTGGCGCGCTTTTTAGCTTGACAGTCGCGCCAATTAGCACATGTTGCATTTGTATTGCCCGCGCCAATTGATTTCTGGCGCCAGTTACAACCTCACAGTCGCGCCACTCCTGTGAGGCATTAGGGTTTGCTCATTTTTGAGCTCTTTGGGTCTGGTCAGTGTTTTTCTTTTTGGTTTTTTGGCTACCTGAGTGTGTTGGAGTCCTGTTTGACTGGGAATTTGCCTTCGTCCTTTGGTTGTTTTCTTTTCTCCATCGATTTCACGTTTTAAGCCCTAGGGCATCTAGTGGCTTTGTGTATCGAGCCCTCCTTAGGAGTTTTGGTGTTTTGTTAGTCCAGTCAATTCTCTGATTGCTCCTCCGCATTCTCTTAGTGGCTGTTCACCATTTCGTTGCGATTTTTGGGTGATTACTCTTCTCTTCATTCAAACTTCGTTTGGTCTTGCTTTGGACCTAGATCACACGGTCCATTGGAAACTTTGAGACATTTTTTTTGGTTTTGAGAGACTTTGGTCGATTTGAGATCTTATTTTTTGTGTCATCGAGTGAAAATTGTTTGTTTTTTCTCTCTTAATATCGTTTCTCGAATTGCTTCTCTTTTGTTTTCAGTTTGTTTAGTGCATCTAGCCATCAAACATTGAAAATTTAAAAAAAAAAATAAAAAAAAAATCTCTTTTGCTTTTGGTTGATTAGTGCAAATTGAAATCTTTTCGATTTTACTAGTAATTAGTGATTTGAATGAAAAGTTTTCGATTTCATTAGTTGCATTAGAGATATCATTGATTGTCTTCCGATCATTTTGTTTGTGTCAAAGCCCTCAACTCTTCTGTAGCTAGTTTTCATCGAACGAAATGATGTACTGTGGCATGTAGCTTTGCATTTAGGAATTTTTGAGACCACACATTCATTAGGGCCTGAAAAATAAAACGTAATTGAAGATCAACTTTAAAATCTACTCAATTTACACTAAGGCAGCATTGAAATCTAACGAAACACATTTAGAGGTCTAGGCTAGAGACGTGTTCCGGTGTCTTTAAACCTAGTAGCTATCGTTCGCCTTCTAGCTTTAGACAGCGCTAGTACGGACTTGTGCTCCCCGTACTGTCGCGTATATAAAGGGAGACCCCTCTAGGTTTTCAATCCTTTATCCATAAAAAGCTGAGTCTGCCGCCCTATACCCATGATACACCGAACACAGCATTCGGGGAGATTGCCTGCACGCACGGAAAGTCCTTGGTTGATTTCTCTTTCATTATTAAAACCAAGGTGTATATTGCAGTTCACGGTTATTTGGTACACCCTTTTGCCTAGTATTCCTGAGCAGTCATTTGATCTTTTCTGACTCCCTAAATTTGAAAAGATCGCCAAGCGCTTGTCCTTTCACGCTTGTGTCAAATCTGAAAGAGATAGAGTCACCTTTTTATCGTTTCTTGACTCTTAAAACATGAAACGGTAAAGTTTCTTACTTTTCAAAGCGGTAAAAAATTAATCACCCACGATTACACGCCCTCTTAGATTTTTCTTGTTGACCGTTTGATCGTGTGTCTTGACTTTTTTTCAGCCCGTGTGTGTGTTTGTTTCTTTTTCTCTTGTCGTTTGCCACAGTGGCGGAACCTTCGGTTTTGTCTACTGGTAGTCCTTACACGGACGATTCATCAGAGGTTTCCCAATCCTCTGTTGAGCCGCAGCAGCCTATTTTTTCTGAGTTTCCTGACGGGGGACTGGTTCTTGCTGAGCAACGCTTTGGGGGACCAGTTGAGTTCGATTGGCCCTTTTCGGACCCTGTGTCTGAATTGAGATTAGGAGCTGATTTCCTTTCTCTTACATCGGGTTCGCCTTTTGTTGCTGCTGTATTTCCTCCTAGTCCTCGTCGTTTATTGCGCGATCTAATGGCAGGATCAACCATGAGTGATTCTGGTGAGGAAATCCCAACGTCTGGTGAAGACTATCAGCTCTTCCCACGAAGATTGTTTCCGGGAGACAACTCTGAACTAGCTGACATGTCAACAGCCAGTCCCTCTTTACCACCGGGATACAGGTCTTTGGGTCAGATCATTTCCACCGCAGCCTCTATGGGAGTGTCAGCTCCTTCTCCGAGGCCAGCTGCTCCTACACCCGGGGTGTCTCCTCAGACGCTTGTTACTTCTGTACCCGTTCTGCCCACTATTTGTGTGGCTGCCTCTTCTCCTGTTGTCACAGCACCCTCTGCCAGGGCTATGCCAACTCCGGAAGATATCTATCTAGCGACTGCTATACCAGAGAATATCTCTCCAGAGGAGTATCGGTTGTCTCTACAACAACCGAACCCCGAGGTTGGACCATCCTCCCAAGATCCCAACCGCTCTTATTTTTCGCACTATGCATAGGATGGTACGCCCGTGTATGCTTTTCTAGGTCAGTATGACGAGCACGGGGACATTTTACGTCTGCCCGCTCCTGAGGCTTACCTCCATGCTCAAGGTTTACCTCATCACCAGGCTTATAACCCGCAAGGGCAACCTTTCCAAGGCCAACCTTCGGGCCAACCTGGCTATCCTTATGACCCACAAGGGCAGCCCATCCAAGGCTACCCTGCGGGCCAGCAAGGGCCATCGTACGGTCTAAAAGGACAGTATTACAGCCCTTCCGGTCAACCTGTTCAGCCTTAGCCGGGGTACCAACCGGGACAGGTCTATGGTCCTGGGGGGCAAATCCAGCCTTCTTTACCCATGCAACCGCAACATCCTGTTGTTTCTAATGTTGCATATCAGCCGGGACCATCCTATGGTTCTGCTTTAGGTCAAACCGGTTTCCAGCAACCACCTGGCCCTATTCCTCCACCAGGCCAACCGGCTCATCCGGTACAACCCGGTGTTCCGCCTCCAAGCCAACCGGTCCATCCGATACAACCTGGGGCTCCTTTACAGCCAAGTCAGCCTGTGCAACCGGTGCAGCCTGTCTATCTGGGTCAACCTGGTCATTCAAGTCAGTCCTCTCAGTCGGGTCAACCTGGTCATTCAGGTCAGCCCTCTCAGTCGGGTCAACCTGTTCACTCAGGGCAGCCCGCTCATTCCATCAACCCTACACAGCAGCCGGTTCATTCGATGCCGCAACCAAATCAACATATGCGCCCTACGTATCAGGCTCCGCAGGGTTTCACTTTTCAGCAGCCTACTCATCCTCAGGGTGGTTATTATCCTCATGGTCAGTCTCAACCGAACTATAACCACCCCAGAGGCTCTCAGTATTATCCTCCTCCACCCGGTTTTACCTATACTCAGCAGCCAAATCCAAATGCTGCTTGTACTAGGCCGACACATAATCAGGGTCCGTACTCTGGTTATCAAGCCCCACACTCTGGTTACTAGCATCCAAATCAGTCTGGTTACACGACCTACGCCCCCTACGGTCAGAATCCTACGGGACAGAACCCATGGGGGCAAGGATATTCACAACCATTGTGGAGTATGGGTACCGGACCTCATCCTGGGCCTAGCATGACGGTTAATCCACCATTGCCGTTCCTGGCTACCTTGGAGCTGCCAGATGTTTCAAAATTGACCAATGATCCGATTTTACATAATCCGTATTGGCCTCCGGTTCCCACCAAGATACCAGGTGATTGCCCCAAGTTTGAGGGAAAAGCTGGAGAGGACCCCCAGGCGCATGTGATGACGTATCATCTTTGGTGTTCATCTAACTCTTGGGTCGACGATTCGATTCGCCTGCGCCTCTTCCAGCGTACTTTAACTAGAGCTGTTGCTAAGTGGTACATAGAGTTATCCCACGGCATTTTCCAAGATTTCAATTCTTTAGCCATGGCTTTCCTCACGCACTTTCAGTTACCGGTTCGTTATGAAGCCGGGACGCACCTCCTGACTTCTCTGAAGTAGGATAAAGCCACTCACATCTCTGATCACATTCATGAGTGGCGGCGCCGTCGTAGACTGATCAAGTTTCACATACCTGATCAGATACTAACTCACTGGTTCACCACCTCCTTCGTGAATAAAATCGCCCAAGATATTGTGATGGGAGCATGTGTGACGGAGGAACAAGCTATTGCGCATGCCCAATATCTGGATCTTGTCTATTCTCAGTCCGACACGCTTTATGATATCTTTCCTGATGCTCCACGGTCTGGAACCTCTAAGGCTCCGCCTACCCCTGCGGTGGATGATGTCATTGGTTCTGTCTCTCAGAATTCGAAGAAATCTTCGAATGGGAAGTAGAAGTCTAATTCTTCCAACAATGCTCCTGCTAATCCCGCCCCATCCGATTCTGGCAAAACCGCGGAAGTGAATGCCGTTTAGGCCAATCCTACGGAGAAAAATTCCAAGGGGAAAAAGAAGGGAAAAGGCAAATCTAAATCTGATGCCCCAAAGCCAGAATCTAAATCTCGCACTGAGGATGGCTCTCAGCGTAAGCCGAAATACCCCTGCCTCATTTGTGAGGGAGACCATTATACTAAGGATTGTCCACGACGATCCGAAGTTAGTCAACTTCTCAAAGGCTCAAAGGGGCCTCCGGCTATTCTTAAGGAGCCATTCCCATCTCAGCAGACCCAGATGGTCGAACAGCCGGCACCATCTGCACCATTTGGGTCCCAAGTTTTCATGATGAAGAGTGTTGCACCTATCTCCATCGCTACACGTTTGAAGGATTAAAACGAATCGCGGCAGGCACCCGGGAAGGCAATTGCGGATGGACCACCTCCTCCACCTGTCTTCGGTTCGTTGGAAATCGAGAAGCCCACTCCTGAACCCGTTGTGAAGCCACCTTCTAAAGGTGTCTTACGAAGATCTTCTTATAATCCAAATGCTCGTGCTACTCAACATTACAGCATTGTTGAGGATTTGGCACACGCACCCTCTGCTATGTCTGCACTAGAAGTTCTTCAAAGCTATCCTTCGCAACGGAAGGCTTTATTGTCTGCAATCGGGGGCATTGATCCCGCCGATTCGAGTCTTCTCACCTTCGATTTAGAGAATTTAACTCTTCGACTTCCACATCAAATCGCTCTTGTTATTCAAGTTGGGATTAACGGTCTTAACATTCATAGGGCCATCATGGATGAAGGTGCCTCTACCTGCGTTATGTCCTCCGCTTGCTGGAAGGCCATCGGCTCTCCAGCCCTTTCGTCATCTCCGAATGGCCTAGAGGCATTTGATGGTCGGGAATCCAAACCCTTGGGTGTTCTCGAGAGTCTAGCGATCACATTACAGGGGAATACTGTCAACGTGGAAGTAGAAGTAGTCGACGCCATGCTCAACTACAATATATTTCTTGGCCGCAGCTGGACCCATGCCATGCTATGCGTGCCGTCCACTGTCTTTCGACTTCTTAAGTTCCCTCACGAGGGCAAAATTATCACGGTGGATCAGTTGTCATTTTTCACCTCTACCTCTGAGAACAACATGCGATACGTGGATCAGATTCCGAATCCCCCTGACAGTGTAGGACCTAGTCTCTTCAAAGACCCCGTCCTCATGGGTATCTTTCCCGCACCACCACCACACACCGCTCAAGTTAACATGATTTCCAGGTCCGATGACCCCTGGATTATTCCTACGTCTGAGCAGGTGTTTGAGTTTGGAGAATCAATGCCCTTGACTCCAGTAGAGATCAGCTACTGTGAAATTGTTGCCGCATCTGATCCTCCACCTCCTCAGCATGCTCCTTTGAGCATGGCTCTCGACGTCTACTCTCAATCCCCCTGGTTTGGTCAGGCCGATTCATCTGATCCTCTCAAAGAGACTTTTCCTTCTGATGAGGCCATCATTGAAACTATGTCTCTTGAGGAGCTGCCTTGGGGCGATGGACATCATCGCTCCTCTTTTATGCCTAGCTTGGGGGCAATGAATGACTATCTGGAGCGTTATGCATCTCAGGTTCCTACCCCTCCTCTTCAAACGCCTATTTTGACGCACGAGGTTTTTTCGGAGGGAAACCTGAGTAACATCACTCAAACCATCTTGATCAACATCTCCGTTAAACCGGGGATCGTTGAGAATATTCACGTGGGAGTGACTTTTTCTCCTGATGAGATTCAAGTCTATACTGATCTGTTTAAAGAACTCAGAGATGTGTTTGCCTGGTCCTACGAGGAAATGCCAGGGATTGATCCCAGTATCGTAGTGCATGAGATTCCAACCTACCCTGGTGCGAAGCCCGTGCGCCAACTCTTACGCCCCATGCATCCTCGGAAAGCCGCTGCAATTAAGGCAGAAGTTGAAAAACTTCTGAACGCGGGTTTTATTTATCCTATCCCCCTCACAGAATGGGTTTCTAACATTGTCCCTGTTGATAAAAAGCAGGGCACTATTAGGGTCTGTGTTGATTACCGCGACATCAATCGCGCCTGTCCAAAAGATAACTATCCCACTCTGTTCATAGACCAGATTATCGACGAATGTGCCGGAAGTGAGATCTATTCCTTGATGGACGGTTTCTCAGGATATAATAAAATCAATATTGCACCTGAGGATCAACACAAGACCACATTCATCTATCCGTGGGGTACTTTTGCGTATAAAAAACTCCCGTTCGGCTTAAAGAACGCTGGAGCCACTTTTTAGCGTGCGATGTCTTATGATTTTCATGACATTCGCCATATCATTCAGCCTTATCTGGACGACTTGCCAGCTCATTCAGCTAAGCGAGAAGACCATCCCGAACACCTTCGCCAGATCTTTCTTCGTTGCAGGCGCTACAATATTAGGCTTAATCCTCATAAGTGCATCTTCGGCGTGGATTCTGGTCGTCTTTTGGGATTCATAGTATCCAAAGATGGAATTCGCCTTGACCCTTTAAAAGTCGAGGCTATCATCAACCTCCCATCACCCTCTTCATTATATCAGCTGCAGAGTCTGCAGGGAAAAGCGAACTTCCTTCGACGCTTTATCCCGAACTACGCCGAGGTGGCCAAAGGATTTACGCGCCTGTTAAAGCAGAACGTTCCCTTCCATTGGGACGAAATTGCTCAACAATCCTTTGAGAAGCTGAAGACGTTGCTTGTCAATGCTCCGTTGCTTCGTCCTCCGGACTATCATCGTGATTTCACTTTGTATCTCGTCGCCGCGTTTAGCACCATTGCTATGGGTCTAGTGCAGGATGATGATGATGGTAATGAACATGTCGTTTATTATCTATCACGAAACCTTCTCGATACTGAAACACGCTATGCTCATGTCGAGAAGTTGGCTTTAGCTGCCGTACACGCTGTGCAGCGCTTTCGCCATTACATCCTGCTGCGCACGATTACCGTGGTTTCAGACTGTAACCCCATGACATATATTCTCTCTAGACAATTACTGGGGGGCAAGTACTCCAAATGGATTGTTATCCTGCAGGAGTTTGACTTAGAGTTCACTACCGCTAAGTCAACTAAGTCACTGGTTTTCGCGGATCTTATATGCTCTCTCCCTACAGACTCCACTCCTTCACACTCTGAAGACCATATACCAGATGAAACACTTTTCCTCATTAGTACTCGTGACCCTTGGTACGGTGACATAATTGTGTATCTTCAGACCTCGACATTTCAGTCTGAGTTGGATAAAGCTGCTCGCCGTCGAATTCAGCATCAGTCCCAGCCCTACCGTATAGTAGGAGATACCTTATACCGCATTGGAGTAGATTCGGTGCTCTAGCGGTGCCTAACCTTGGAGGAGGCTGAAAAGGTCCTAAATGACTGCCACAGTGGCGCCTGTGGTGGACATATGTCCGGATATGCTACTGCCTAGAAAATTTTGCGAGCAGGATATTTCTGGCCTTCCATATTCAAAGACTGTATTATTGCAGTCCGTAAATGTCATGCGTGCCAGATATTCCAGCACAAGATGCGCACGCCGCCTCTCCCCTTGCATCCTGTTATTACTGTCGACCCTTTTGCAAAATGGGGCATGGATTTTATGACGTGTAACCCTCACTCGGCTGGGGGGCATGCGTATATAATTGTCGCCGTCGACTACTTCACCAAGTGGGTCGAGGCGATGCCTACACTAGCTGCCGATGGTAAAACGACTGCTCAATTTATATTCAACCACGTTATTGCATGGTTCGGGGTTCCTTAGGCCATCGTCACCGATCATGGTACTCATTTTCGAGATTATATGATGGCTGAGCTGACTTCAAAGTTGGGCTTGCGTCACGACAACTCAACACCATATTACCTTGAGGCGAATGGTTAGGTTGAAGCAGTGAAAAAGGTTCTGGTCACTATGCTTCAATGAACAGTCGGTATTCACAAATCCAATTGGCATCTCCAACTGTTCTCAGCTCTATGGGCATACCAAACATCTGCAAAGAGTGCAACTGGATTCACACCATTTCAATTGGTGTATGGTCTGGAAGCAACTCTTCCGGTTGAATGTGAGATTCCTTCTTTGAAATTAGCTGTGGAACTTCTACCTAATACTTCTGCTGAGGAAGAACGTCTTCTGTATCTGGAACGGTTAGATGAAACCCGTCGTCTGGCTGCTTTGGTTATTGAACCACAAAAGAAGAGGGTCAAAACTCATTTTGATCAATCTGTTTCCCCCCGTTCCTTTATTGAAGGAGACCTCGTCCTTCTGTACGATCAAGCACATGACAAGCTTGGAGCCGGTAAGTTCCAGCCTATGTGGCATGGGCCCTATATAGTAAAACACGTTTTGAAAAACGGGGCTTATGAGCTTATATATTATGAAGGAGTTCCACTGGCGCAGCCCAGAAATGGGTTGTACCTCAAAAAGTACTATGCCTGAAGTGATTTCTTGGTGTGGTGTGTGTACATAAGTGTGTGTTTTTCATTTGTGTGCATGTATGGTGTGGTGTGCCTTGTAAACATCTTTCTGCTGATCGGGTCTTCCTGGTTGTGCAGATGTCCATTCATCCATTTGTTGGTTTCGCGGATGGTGCCTCCCGCAGTACTAGGAATCTATCTTCAGCAGCCTAGGTAATCTATGATCTTGCTGGTGAGTTGGTCAACCTGCAAGGTGTGTGTCTAGGACGTACTACGAACAACATCGCGGAATATAGTGCTGTGTTAGAATTATTAACCGAGGCAGTAAACCTTGGTATTCGGTAAGAAACCCGTCCATTTTACGTCTGTATCTGTGTATTCGATTACTGGAAAGGAATTTTGACTACATTACATATCAACATATGCCCAGGAATTTGAATACATTAACAGATGCAGTAGCTAATTTGGTGTTAGACAGACATTTGCGCAATTTGTAAATCATCATCACATGTAAAGAAAGATCCATCCGGAAATAGATATGCATATATATATATAGATATCAAAGTGTTTACATAGCGTGTGTCACATAAAGTCAAAAATATACATAATCGTCTTAAATACATCCGGAGATGATATGTCTCTCAAAAAATATGTGTGGTAAAAGCCCTAAGAGTCTAATCCGCATGGTGCTCATGATAACATGTAACTTCACGCACTAAGCATCTCAGAAGTCGGTGGATCTGACTAGGTACTCCCACCGTATGTCGCTGGTACGCCATCGATACATCTGCCAACCGAGCATAGTCTGGGATCCCTCGGGCAATACCCTCGAGATTCTGGATCAACTCCTCCCCTCCTGTGCCCTCTGCCTGAGGATCAGGGGCGAGAAGAGTCCTCCGCGTGATTGGAGACATACCGGCTGGTCTCTCGGGGCCCACATTTGCATACATATAAAATGTGTTAGGACGAATGTGTATTAACAAAAAAAAAATCATAAAACATAAAAATCAAAAGAGATGAGGTCATACCCAACTCCTCGTCCCAGTCATCTCTTTCAGGCAGTGGGAGATCTGGGTCTCCAGTGAAATCGGTTCCTGCATATGGCCAGTCCTCCACTACGATCAACTGGCGCCGCAACCACCCAAAAAACTCCGGCCTCCACGACATCTGTTGGCCTCCTCCAGCTCTGGGCATTAGTGCTGCCCAGCGAGCCATTCTTGGCTCTCGTGGAATCGGCTCAGCTACGATGGCCCCTTGGCCTTGGAAGATTGGTAATCGTTCCAGAATAAACGATACCAGGATGGAACCATAGCCGAACTGTTTCAGTTTGGCTTGCTTGCATTTCGTGAGCTGTCTCTTCATGTTTATTGTTACTGCTGTAGCCCAGTCGAACAAAAGTGGAGTCATGCACTCTGAGGCCAGCAGGATTTGGGCCTTCGTGGCCTCGTGCGGTGCCTGCGACCCTACAACCCGCGTGATGGTATGTAGAACTACCCTCAGGGCCAAATCGGGGATGGTATGGATATCCACCTTTTTACTCCCTGATCCCATTTGTGCCCTTGGGCACACTCGTGCCATCACTTCTTCCATCTTCTCGCCAGATGGTCTACTCCCAGTCAAGATGGGCACCGGACCTCTGCGAGACAGTCCGGTTATAAAGTACACATCAGAGACCTCCAGTTCCAACACCTGGTCTCGTAACTTGAACACTTGTTCCTGTTCATCCCAAATATTTATTAGATACTGGAAGAGCTCGGGCTGAGCTCGTAAACAGGGTGTTAGGAAGAACTTCTTTAGCCCACAGTTTCTGAGGGCATTCATGCAAGCCTCATTTTCCATGGCCTGTTCATCCTCTTCTCCATGCTCTCTTTCTTTCCACTCAATCACCATTTTGCTTGATTTCCTGCATCCACATGGTCACAAAACCTTAATTAGATCTCTGTTAGGCTTCAAAATTCATTCAAATTGGTTAAAATCTTGAATTTTTAGGCCGACATTTGGGTTCGGCCGCTGGCGCGAGGCCTTTACATATAAAATCCCATTGGCGCGGGTCCGTGCCCGATACCCGCGCCAATGAGCGCAGCCCTAAAAATTTAAAGAGTGGCCACAGGAGTCTGATACATGAGGGAAAACTATTAAAAATCAGATTGAAATGAAGTACAGGGAAGTGCCTCTTAGCTATAACAGACGAGAATCTGAATGGCAAACCGGATCTGTCGCAATCACCGTCAGAAGTTTTTCACACCAAATGGACCACTGCTGCTTTTCACCAAGGTAAATAGTAAATGTAATTTTGTTTTTACCATTTTGGAATATTTATAACTTTTTCAACACAGGATAGGTTTTAAAAGTTATTTTCCTGAATATTTTAATATGTTATGTCGAAAATGGGTTTTACGCTTGCTTGGTATGTGCAGCAACAGGTCTTTCCGCGACTTTAACGGTGAAAACGAGTTGTATTTTATACTTTTTCGGACTCGGTAAATACACGAAAAAGTCACTTTGGAGTCATATTTCAGCTCTTTTCTGACTCTCTAAACATGAAAAGATTGCCGAGGCCCTTGTCGTTTCGATCTCATTAAAATGGACACGAATCGACATCTACCCAGTATATGTTTACCCCTTTTTTGGGCTGGGATAGATTGATTATGAAAAATGAATACCCTAGCCTATCGCGACTAGGAGGTTTTCTCGGGTATTGTTTTCTACCTTTTCGGGTCCGAGGAACTATCTACGAAAAGGGACCGCTGGAGTTTACTTTTCTATTGTCTTTTCAAACTCTCTAAACATGAAAAGACGCCGAGTTCTTCCTTTGTCAGACTCGTTAAAACCTGATGACATCGGATTCAGTCGAAATGACGTTCTCCGAGTTCCTTCTTCCTAGGGCTCGTTAAATGTACTAGGATGGATTCGCCCGAAGGCCAGATTTATATTACAAGCATATGCTATCCCCTTCAAGCTTGTTATCAAAAATAATTGGGGTACTCGCCAGAAATGGTGGGGGAAAAATGGAACCATCATCATTGTCGTGTCGGCAGTATGTCGCTCTTGAACATGGCACTTGTCTGCATTCGTGTCGGGTTGGGGATATCTCATCTCGTTCTTTCACTTGCCTCCATGGGTTTGGATAATCCTTTTTGACCTCTCCTCTACTCATTGCCTCGTCACCATGACCTCTGATCCGTTGATGTCAAATACTGCCAAAACCACTATTTGTGCCGTTATATGTTCAAGAGAAGTTGACCTCTGCAAATATCAACCTTCCTCTGATTCTCGTATGATCCTGATTCACAAGAAAAACATCATGTTCCTCTATCTCGTGTCGATGATGTGGCAAACATTATGGCCCACCTTCGATCAAGGTCACTTCCTGTCGACTTCAGCTCATTATCCAGGAAGCTGATCTAGAGACTCCTTTATGGTACCTTGGAGCTTGCATGCCTCAATGGCAGGTTCGTCGCATTCGACGTGAGGTTCTCATCATTGGCCTCCGATCGGGTGATTCTACGGGTGTTCGACGCCAGCTCATTGATTCACATGCCGTAGATTGTACCTGTAGTACCTTGAGGGCCATCTTCATTATTGGTGGTTCCTCTCGCGTCTGTTAACAGCTCTCGTTATCGGCTGGTAATCAGACGATGTTCTTGCATGTTCGACTTCAGCTCACATATTCACATGCTTAAACTTGTACTTTGTTTGGGTCGAGATGGAGTGCAAGACCCTGGATTATGTCTGTTTTAATCCAGGCTGCGATATTGTGGATTATTATGATTATTTACATGACTTATTCACTGGATGGCTGCGACCATACCTGAGTCTATTTATCGATCCTCACTGCATGGCTGCGACTGTACCTTGGATATGGATTATTGTATACTCTATTTTGGATGGCTGCGTCCATACCACATATACATCATGTACTTGAGATATCAGTTGTATTTCTCCACGTAGGTTTTCCGACAGCGGAGCTTCAGTTGGACACGTTCTCGTAAAGCATTTCACCCCTCTCTCTCTCTCTCGGGCCTCATGCTTTAGGGGGCGTCTGTTACACAGTAATTTGTCACCGTCCCGACCATTCCCTGTCTCGCACATTGGAGGGCCCATTATGTGACCTGTGAGCAATGTCATGCCTTGAAACCATTATCATTGCATTCCTCTAAACATGAGCTTCAATTTCCCTAAAGACATCTCCTTGCAAAAAACCATAAAAACATCCCTTTTTGCATTGGCGCGGGTAGCCAGTTCATTACTCGCACTAATGGGGAAAATCCCACAAAGAGGCCGCGCCAACCGGCGCTCTGTCCTAGAGTCACAGTCGCGCCAGCCAATTTAAGGAGTGTTTTTTAAAATAAGATGGCGGAAGTTTCATCCTAACAAATTCCTGGACTGATTTCTATCTTGAGTTGGGAGGTTTGGCTGCGGATTTCCATAGAGAGGAAGTGGTTTGCCACCTCTCATGGAAGATTCCTTGATGATAGGGCCAATCCCACAATTATAGGGATCCCAAATCCCCTTCCTCCATCTATAAAAGCTTGCCCATTGCCATTGCAAGCTCGTCTTGAAGTGCCTAAGCTTTGAATATCCAAATTCCCAAGAGCCTTCATGCTGCAAGAGCCCTCATTCTTTCCTTAAGGCCGACTCAAGTAAGGAGACTATCATCGAGAGACTCTAAGAGAGGCTTGTCCCATCCTTGGCAGGCTTTACGAGACGTGCACGACTGGAAACCCCTCCGAAGGAGACCTCAGCGTCAGAACATTGGTTGTACTCTCTTTCGATTGATTATTAATGAATGACTACTAGTTATGGTTCCACTCTGTTTTTTCACTTATGATAATAATGAGTTATATCCTTTCTGACTGATATATAGTTGCGTAGTCTGGGTTTTATGCTTGTATTCGTGTTGTTTCTTGCATGTGCAGGTGTCCATTCACGGAGATCGTGGGGATCGTGATCTGCCGAGGCTGAGGAATGGGAATGTTGTCTCTTCTACGAATCATAGCACTAGACTCTAGGTAGGCCTCCATCGTTGGTCTGTTTATTCGCAATTAGGAACTTGCGATGTAGCATTTGATGATTGTTGCTAGACCCGTGCTGGGCTAGTAGGGATCGCCTCTGTCCGCAGAGGGGATTTACCTCCTCTACAATTTGGCGACTCCAAATGCTAAATCAACTTTTGACACTAAAATTAACCTATTCTGCAACTCAAAATGTTACTATTAAGCCTCATTCAAGGGTTAGAGATCTCTTGGAATAGCTTTAGAAAAATGCTGTTTGTAAAATTATGAGAAATTGCAGGACAGTCAAGATCTCAAAATGACATTACTAATTCTTTTCCATACGATGATGATGTGTTAGCATACATTAAGAACAAGAGCAATTTGTAAATAATGAAGGCCTTTTTAAGTCTAATTTAACAGGACTGGAATGTAATTAATAAAACTTGAAATGCAATGAACAGAACTGAACTAATACGCAATTAGCTTTTGAAATACTACAACTCTATCTCACTCAGTGTTAGTGATATTTTGGAACAATTCATGAGAACAAGATTGACTGCACTATTCGATGCAAGTAAGCATAAAACATGAAGTTGAGAAAACTGCCTAAATTAGAAACAAAAAAAAAGATAAAGTCACTTATCTATAAAATATGCACAAAGCCTTTCGGACAGTAGGGGCCCTCTACCATCGGATTGGCACACAAATCTCCTCAAGATTGCTTCAGATCATGCATTAAAGTTGTACTTCTTTCATTAAAAGAAAACGCTTCAGAAACAAAGTATTACAGTCTTGGACAACAAACAACAAAACATCAACTAGATAGTTGTCTCTCGGTTTACTGAGTTCTTTTTATAAGCAACATACATAACTGCCATTGAGAATAAATAGGGATAAGTGTCTTTCTCAATTAAAATCGAATTAGAACTCCTGTTGAGGCCTCGTACTTTGTTGAAGACATCTGCAGAGTCCTTGTCCTGGTAGAAGTTTACTTCTTAGTTTCGGTTTTCTTCTACGTGCATAACCACTTGTAGATTTTTGCTCAACCTTCGTAGAGGGCAAGAAATGATGTAGGAGTGTTGTGGAATTCAACCATATGCGTTTTTCCTTTAGGTGACACCTGTAACCTGTGTGAACATAAGGATAGCTGCGGAATATGCAACTAGCTACAGAATGGCTGCATTCTGTAGCTAAGTCTGATAAAAAATCACTATAACAACAAAACCATAAAAGTATAGCAAGTCAGTGATTGTACGTATTCTTAAAGTGACTTTAATCAATCCTATTGATCTTTTAAGCCTATAATTGATAAAGGACAAATGAAATGAAGTGAAATTTGGTGAAAGGAAGGACATCCTTGGGGCTCAACAACGATGAAAATAGAGAGTCCTAATCCATGGATATTACAGCTTCTAAATGAACATTCATGAAATGAAAAGTAACTAAAAACACTACAACTTAATCTGATTCATTTAGTTAGAGATTTGTTGGAAGAGCTTGTGAAAAAGATTAATTCTAATGCAATGAGGATCTCCTAAAACATAAAAGGAAATGTTGAAACAAATAGTAACTTAGAACATTACAGTGAAATCTTATTCATTTGATAGAGGTTTATTGGAAGAGATTGAGAAAAAAATTACTATAATGTAGTAAGGATCTCCTATGAAATGTTTAAACAACTTATAACATTACAACTAAATCTCATTCATGAGTTAAAGGTTTATTGGAAGAGCTTTTTGAAAGAGATTAATCATAATGTGATAAGTATTTTTTATGAAGCAAAACAATCAATAACTCAAAATATTACAACTTAGTCTCATTCGTGAATTAGAGGTTTTGGAAAAGCTTTTGAAAGAGACTAACTGCAGTATAATGAGGATATTTTTAACTAAATAACAGAAAATGAAATGCTAATAACTCAGAATATCACAATTGAATCCCATTAATTTAATAGAGATGTATTGGAAGAGCTTGAGAAAGAGACTAATTGCAATATTATGAGGATCATTTATCTAAGCAAATGAGATGAAAAATAATGCTAAAAGCTATGATTTCAGAAAGCAATCTAAGTAAGGAAATATGACAAAACAGAATTGAAAATGACTTATCTAGAAAACATGTAAAACCTTCTCAAATAGTAGGGGCCCTTTGCTACCAATTCGGTGTAATCCTTAGCTCCTTGAAGATGTGATCAAGACAATATCAAAAAAATAAACTTCTTTATTGATAAACTCACAAATCTACATCCCATTCCATCTTAAGCTTTGTTACAAAACACTCTCTAATCCTTTCTCTTCTTATCCTATTTTTCACCACCCTTGATAGGAAAAAGCTTCCCCTATTTATACAAAAATATGAGAAGTTATCTCATTAATGAGAGTCCATGAATCTCTCCCTCTATCTCTAGAGTTACAATCAAAATAGGAAATGATAAGACACATGTATTTTTAGAGTTTCAATACAAATAAGAAATGAGACACATATCTTCTTAGAGTTTCAATACAAAGAGGAAATGAGACATGTCCTCATGATCCCATGATATTTTCCACTCAAATTCGAATTTGGTTTTGGGAGGCCACATAAAGGTCTTTTAGAAGCTTCCTTTTGACCTACACATGTCAAAAAACTCATAACACATATATAGATATATGAAACTATGTTAATTTTCTAGTTTTTAATCATAAATTCACTTTAAACACATAAAATAAATAACTTTGGAAGACAAAGATCCTAACCCATATATTTGTGAAAATGGTTACTTGATGTAGGGTTTTAGGTCAGATAGTTATGAAATGAGAGCTAAATGATAATGACATAATGGAAATATGTATGAATATGGAAAACATTTTTGAGACTCAACATACCTCCCAACTGAAGCTGTTGCGTGTCCTCATGCAACTATCGCAATGATTCATTTGTTCATGAGTTGATATTTTATGAGTTTTGAATCATATTGATTTGTTCCAAACTTTGCTTTATAATATTTTTTTTTGGCAAAGTATAATACAGTTGATTGCAACATTTTTTTTATAGTTGGTTCTTGTGTGACAACTGGTTTTTTTGAGCAATGGTTCTTGTGTAACAATGCTTTATTTTCTTTGTTGCATCAAAATTCATGAAAACATTTAGAATCAATTACTTCATCTATGAATTGATCATTTGCAAGGCATATAATCTTTTGGATCATGTTGCAACAATAGTTGGTTGGGAAGTATATGCGGGTGAAAATGAAATGAAAACGTGTGATAGTGTATGACATATGGATATGAAATGATGTCCCTTCCCCCCAACTAAAGATATGACAATGTGAAAAAGGGAGTGAGGAATTTTTCCAAAGTTACAATTTTAACATTCTAATGAATTAAATGACTAAAAATTAGAAAACCACATACCTTCACTTACCTTAAATGTGGATGAGTTGTGTATACTGAAGAGTGTGGCTGTTGATGTTGTTGGATCGGGAACTATGTAAACAAATGAATTTGATCTGCTTCTTTGTTCTCTTTGTTCTCTTTGTACTGATGGAAAGATTGGGATCTTTATTGCTGCTGATATAAATTGATTACTGATGCAAACTGCTGAAATGATGTAGTCTTCAATTGTTACAAAATCTGATGGTACAATTCTAGTCTTGCGAATAAATGTGTTGATGTCGAGCATGAAAAGAAGTCATTGGATTACCGACCATTGATGAATGTCGTTAACCAATGCGAGAAAAACTCACCATTAATGTCAATGAGTGCCAAGGTACCTAAGTACATCTTGCAAAGTGCGAATAAATGGGCTGATGTCGAGCCACTTGCAAGATCTGACGATTAAGGGACATTGATGTATTCTCATGATTGTCAGCGAGAGAACTTGTCATTAATGCATACAAGCCTCAAGGTACTATTAAGGACTCTAGTCTTGGACCTAGATAATATACTGATGTTGATAGGCAAAGACTTGTTAGAAGGGAGACCTTAAGGAATCCTCCATCATCTAACGCAAGCATGAAAGAATATTTTTTGAAAGACTATGGATTCAATAATTTGCATTGAAGCAAGGTTTATTTGCAAAATGAAAAGGATAGGAAAAATAAAATAGAAATGGACAATGAAAAATGGAAAATGACAATGGGAAATAAGTATGTAGGTGAGCTTCTTGCTTTTATTTGTGGAGTAGACAAAAAGTAATGGAAAGTGTATGTGAATGAAGGAAAATGAACAACTAACTCTTGCTGGAAAAATAATGGTGGTTTGCTTTGAATTTCTTGGTTGGATTTACATTTCAAAAAGGGAGGAAAAGTAATGGTCTTGATGGATATGAACATAGACTTGTTCTTGTATTTATCATGAAATCGGTCATTTGAAAACCAATCGTGCGCAAAATTAGTTTCCTTCAATGATCATTTGATCATCCAAAATCTGCAAAAAAAAACTTGACATAAAGAACATAAGTGTGTTAAAAAAGAAGTAGCTAATTTCTTTCAGATTCTTACGCAAAAATTAAATGTCAAATGAAACAGATTAAGGTAAATCAAAAAGTTCTATATTCGGTCCAATTCATGATATCAATAACAATCCATTTTTAAATAATAACCATGAAAAATAAATCAACTCCCTCTTGTCGGATGACTTCATGCACTGTGCTTAGTAAAATAATTGGCATCACAAAGATTCGTTGTGTTCTGCAAGTTAAAACTTTATAGAAAAATACACATCAACAATATTAATGCCAAATGTTTAGAAATCATCTAAATAATCTTTCAATTGTCCTGCAAACTATTATTAAGAAGAATTTTTTTTTTTGATTTTTTTTTTCTTTATTAGAAAGAAATTATTAATAAAGATTTTATTTTATTTTATTTATTTATTTTATATATATATATATTTTAAAATGAAATAAAGCATAGATGAAATAATTGTCCTTATGAATATTTTTGAAACAAAGTCATGCCAATGCCTCTTTCATGCAAGATAACAATAAAAAGCTTGAAATTTCTAAAGTCAAGTTCCTAACTATAAAGGAGATGAAGACAAAATCCTTCTCAATTTATACAACTTGCATTTGATGCACATGTGATAATGTCTTTGCCTTAAATAATCCATTTGTCACTCATCATGTGCCACCACAGATGAATTTTGCTACATTTTCCTCCAAATAAGGAAATCAGATCCTTGATTATTTCTCAAAATTGAATTTTATAAAACAGTGACTGTTTTCATAAAAAAATAAAACATTTTTCTCTCACACACACTGCAAATTAATGCTCCAAAGAACCCTGAATTTCTCCCAAATGGCTGCGAATTTCAAAAAGTTTTTATTTGATTACTTAATTCACCCCGTTCTAGAAAAAACCCATGTTTTAGTTTTTTCTAATTCGCCTCGGTTTGCTCAGAAAATTCGTTTTAAAATCGGGTGTTTTTGACAATTACGCATTTTGTTTTCTGGAAATTACTTGTGGTTTGATTTGTTATTATTTGCAGGTTTTGAAGTGTAATGGCTTGTATATCACAGAGAAGTTCAGATCTATCTCCCTCATTCCAATTACCTGCAATGAAATCTGCAATCTTCTATTCATCAACAGTCTGAAATCTTCTCTTCATCAGCAATTTGCAATATTCTCCTCCTTAACAATTTGCAATCTTCTCCTCATCAACAGTTTCTTCATGTGATATACCTTCATTGTGTGAAAATTTTTAAAAATGATTTCTAATAACTGTTGTTTGAGGAAAAACGAATATGGAAAAGAGAAGATTTTTTTTTTTTTTAAAATTGCAGTGCATGAGTCTTTGTGTGGATTAAAGCACTGCATATATGCGTAAAGCCAGGCCAAAGGCTGGCCTCATGCGTATGCGTGGGTCTTATTTCCATGAGCCAATTTAATTTTTTTATTTTTATTTTTTAAATTGATTTGTTAATAAAATTATACATTATATTTTCAAAAATTCAAAAATATACATATATATTTCATTAAACAAAACAATTATTGAAATTAAAAATTTTCATCATTTTTAAAGTTTATTGTAAAATGAAATGAAATGATGAAAACATAATTTATTATTTTTAACATAAAAATTCTTTTTCTGATCCTCTAGATCACACAAAGTGCAGGAGAAGAGCATACTTGAGAAATTCTTAAATTTTTTTTTAGATGTAAGAAATAAGGCAACAACGCCAAAATGTTTAGTCAATTTAGTGTCCTAAATTGCTAACATAAATTATCGACCACGGCTAGTAAACTGATGAAGTGTGATGCATTATATGTGCCTAAGTATCCCTTTTTCTTACTTCGTTGTTTTTAGTGTTTTATTGATGTTTTGGGGTTTTTATCTTTGATTCTTAGTATGCTACTCTATGCTAAAAATATGAAGTTAGATCTATGCCAAAAGGGAGAAAATGAAATGTTAATAAATGAATTAAAACATAATTTATTTGCAAGTTCTGTTCCTAATTAGAAAATGATGAAAACAGAGAGTCCTAATCCATGGATATTACAACTTCTAAATGAACATTCATGAAATGAAAAGTAACTCAAAACACTACAACTTAATCTGATTCATTTAGTTAGAGATTTGTTGGAAGAGCTTGTGAAAAAGATTAATTCTAATGCAATGAGGATCTCCTAAAACATAATGGAAATGCTGAAACAAATAGTAACTTAGAACATTACAATGAAATCTCATTCATTTGATATAGTTTTATTGGAAGAGCTTGAAAAAAATATTACTATAATGTAGTAAGGATCTCCTATGAAATGCTGAAACAACTTATAACATTACAACTAAATCTCATTCATGAGTTAGAGGTTTATTGGAAGCGCTTTTTGAAAGAGATTAATCATAATGTGATAAGGATCTTCTATGAAGCAAAACAATCAATAACTCAAAATATTACAACTTAGTCTCATTCGTGAATTATAGGTTTATTGGAAAAGCTTTTGAAAGAGACTAACTGTAGTATAATGAGGATCTTCTTTTTAACTAAATAACAGAAAATGAAATGCTAATAACTCAGAATATCACAGTTGAATCCAATTCATTTAATAGAGATGTATTGGAAGAGCTTGAGAAAGAGACTATCTGCAATATTATGAGGATCCTTTATCTAAGCAAATGACATGAAAAATAATGCTAAAATCTATGATTTCAGAAAACAATATAAGTAAGGAAATATGACAAAACAGAATTGAAAATGACTTATCTAGAAAACATGTAAAACCTCCTCAAATAGAAGGGGCCCTCTGCTACCAATTCGGTGTAATTCTTAGCTCCTTGAAGATGTGATCAAAACAACATTAAATAACTAAAAATTTTTATTGATAAACTCACAAATCTACATCCCATTCCATCTTAAGCTTTGTTACAAAACACTCTCTAATCCTTTATCTTCTTTTCATATTTTTCACCACCTTTGATAGGAAAAAGTTTCCCCTATTTATACAAAAATATGAGAAGTTATATCATTAATGAGAGTCCATGAATCTCTCCCTCTATCTCTAGAGTTACAATCAAAATAGGAAATAATAAGACACATGTCTTTTTAGAGTTTCAATACAAATAAGAAATGAGACACATATCTTCTTAGAGTTTCAATACAAAAAAGAAATGAGACACATGTCCTCATGATCCCATGATCTTTTCCACTCAAATTCGAATTTGGTTTTGAGAGGCCACATAAAGGTCTTTTAGAAGCTTCCTTTTGACCTACACATGTCACAAAACTCATAACACATATATAGATATATGAAATTATGTTAATTTTTTAGTTTCTAATCATAAATTCACTTTAAACACATAAAATAAATAACTTTGGAAGACAAGGATCCTAACCCATATATTTATGAAAATGGTTACTTGATGTAGGATTTTAGGTCAGATAGTTATGAAATGAGAGCTAAATGGTAATGACATAATGGAAATATGTATGAATATGGAAAACACTTTTGAGACTCAACAATTACCTCTCGCTGAATGGTGGTATAACACTTCCTTCCATACTGCAGCAAAAATGACCCCATTTATGGCACTTTATGGATATCATCCATTGTCCATCACATCATTTTTAAGAGAAAATTCTAAGGTTCAAGCAATGGGAGATAAGATCGAGCATCAACAAGAAGTTCTCCAACTCTTAAAGGATAACCTAAATTTGGCACAAAATTAAATGAAACAACAGACATATCGACATCGCAGCGAGAGAAGTTTTGATGTAGGAGACTGGGTATTTTTACGGCTACAACCATACAAACAAATGTCCCTTAAGCAAGCTAAGAAGGATAATAAATTATCGCCAAAGTACTATGGTCCTTACAAGGTGTTGCAAAAGATTGGTACTATGGCATACAAATTGGAGCTTCCTACTTCTTCGCGAGTGCGTCCAGTTTTCCATGTTTCATACTTAAAGAAGGTTATAGGTGAAAATATTCTAGTTCAAACAATATTGCCAGAACTTGATGAGGAAGGAAAAATCATATTGGAACCTGAAGCGGTCATGGAAACAAGAACTCGACAGCTACAAAATCGATCAATTTCAAAGTATCTCATCAAGTGGAAGAACTTACCCACTGAAGATTCTACATGGGAGGATGAGAATTTTATACATAAACACCCAGAGCTACTCAAGCATTGAGGACAACACTTTTTTGAAGGAGAGGGGCATGTTAGGTCCCTATATTACTAGTTTAGCCCCTTCTTGTTATTAGTGTAGCCCCCTTATTGTTATTATTGTACCCTTGTAACCCCAATATTGTTATTATTGTGCACTTACATTGTTATTGTTAGGTCGGCTAGGATTACATTGTGTCCCCATGGACTCCTATATATAGAAATGAGGTTTTATCATTTGTAGCATCCAAGAATTGTTCATTCATGTAATGTATTGAAGGTTTCCCCCTCGCAGTGGCTTATTTCTAAGGTGTTGATATCTCTTTTCTTCTATTTTTGGAGCTAGTTTCATAACACGTTCCTCCTTTGGTTTGACAAGCCTTCCTCTCAAAATACCAGCATGGAGTTATGGAAATAAGGGTGTGATCATTCTCATGTCAACAACAACTAGTGTAGAGAGTATGCTCTCTTGGAAATGTCTTCAACAATTACATTCACAACCTTAGCATCTACAATCTACAAGCTACCCTTGAGACTGAAGCTTGAGTTCAATTTATAGGGAAATGGAGGTGGTTTCAATTCCATGAAGAGGGGGATGGATTCCTCTCATGAAAGGATTTGAGCTCCATGGACCAAGGGATAAGCTCCATGAGTGGAGGGATAAAGCTCGAACTGATCGTGCCTCTAGAAGCTTCCAGTTGGGAGAATATTCGACCAGCTATGCTTCTAGAATTTAATTTTTCCTTTATTTGAATTTTTACAGGGCTTCACAGGTTTTAGTAGCAGAGCATGCAGAAGATGCCGCAGTTTATAGACTAAGTATTTGCAAACCCGCAGGAAAAGGCTAGGAAAAGTGCAGAGGTAGAATTTTAAGGGTTTTAATGAGCTTTTCTCCAATTCCAAGACTTGGTTTAGGAACATTAGGGTTTTTGACTTCTAAGGGAGCACAATATAGGTAGTGATAGACCTATATGGACAATCAAATGTCATGGTGACAAAATAACGTGTAACAGGATGGCCTGGTAAAACTTGAATGCGGCCTCTAAGAATCAAATTCCTAGATCTTCTTGGGAAAAACTAACGGGCTCATTGATTTCTTCAAGGTTGGTGACAAAGTGCTTCATGTATGGCTCACTGTTGACCCTGATTTGGTTGTTACTCCCTTTGTATGGGAGCCACAAATGGGACCAATTTGTGGCGAAGTAGCCTTGAATCTTGCTCGACTAGTCTCTGCTTAGTAGTAAACCGCAAGCCTCTCGAATTCCTACAAAAAATATGTCGATGCACTTGTGAACTTAGGAGTTTGTGGAGAGACAAATCAACACATTGTTTATATCACCTACGACAGGAACTTGAAATTTTTTTAGTTGGATGATCCTAGTGTTGTGGAGGTAAATCCCCTCTGCGGACAGAGGTGATCCCTACTATCCCAGACCAGGTCTAGCAACAATCGTTCACGCTATAGTGCAGGTTCCTAATTTCAAATAAACCAACTAGCGATGAAGGCTTACGTGGAATCCAACGCTGTCTCTTGTAGAGAAAGTAGTGCTCCCGTTCCTTAGCTCCGGCAGATCACAATCCTCACAATCTCTGTGATCGAACACCTGCACACGCAAGAAACAAAACAAAAGCAAGCGTAAAATCCAGTATATGCAACTATATGTCAGTCAGAGAAGACATAACTCATCATCATAATCAACAACAGAAGTGGAACCATAACCAATAGTCGCTTATAATTAATCAATCAAAGAAGAATACAACCATAGCTCTGACGCTGAATTCTCCTTCGGAGGGTCGCCAGCGGAACACGTCTCGAAGAAGCCTGTCGGGGATGGGACAAACCTCTCTCTTCGGATGTCTCGACAATAATCTCCTTGCTTGGATTTGGCCTTAAGGGAATGAATCAAGGCTCTTGCAGCATACGGCTATGATGGCTCTTGGGAACTTGGAGACTAGCTTGCAAAGGGGATGAGCAAGCTTTTATAGATGGAGGAAGGGGAGTTGGGATCCCTATAATCATGGGATTGGCCCTATCCTCAAGGAAGCTTCCATGAGAGGTGGCAAACCACTTCTTCTACATGGAAATCCGGAGCCAAACCTCCCAACTCAAATTAGATACCAGTTTTTGGATCAGTTAGGATGAAACTTCCGCCATTTATTTAAAAAAAATACTCCTTAAAATGGCTGGCGCGAGTGCGACTCTGGGACAGAGTGCCAACTGGCGCACCCTTTTTGAAGGATTTCCCCCATTGGCGCGGGTACTAAACTGGCTGCCCGCGCCAATGCAAAAAGGGGTGTTTTTAGGGTTTTTCACAAGGAGTTGTCTTCAGGGCAATGAAAGTACATGTTTAGGGGAATGCCATGAAAGTGTTTTCCAGTTATGTCACTGCTCACAGGTCACGGAATGAGCCCTCCAATTGTGCGGGATGGGGAATTGCAAGGACGGTGACAAATTGCTGTGTAACAGATGCCCCCTAAAGCATGAGGCCTGAGAGAGAGAGAGAGAGAGAGGGGTGAAATGCTTTACGAGAACGTGTCCAACTGAAAACACCGCCGTCGGAAAACCTGCGTAGAGAAATACAACTGATATCTCAAATACATGATAAATATGTGGTATGGGCGCAACCATCCATAAAAGAGTATGTAATGACCCATATCCAAGGCATGGACGCAACCATCCAGTGAGGATCAGTAAATAGACTCAGGTATGGTCGCAGCCATCCAATCAGTGAGTCATGTAACTAATCATAAGAATCCACAAAACCGCAGCCTGGATTATAACAGACAGAAATCTAGGGTCTTGCGCTCCATCTCGACCCGAACAAAGTACAAGTTCAAGCATGCGAATATGTGAGCTGAAGTCGAACATGCAAGAACATTGTCTGATTACTAGCCAATGATGAAAGCTGTTAACAGATGCGAGAGGTACCACCATTAATGCCAATGGTCCCCAAGGTACTACAGGTACAATCTACAACATGTGAACAATGAGCTGACGTCGAACACCCACAGAATCACCCGATCGGAGGCCAATGATGAAAACCTCACGTCGAATGTGAAGAACCTGCCATTGAGGCATGCAGGCTCCAAGGTACCAGAAGGGAGTCTCTAGACCATCTTCCTGGATAATGCGCTGAAGTCAACAGGAAGTGACCTTGATCAAAGGTGGGCCATATTGTTTCCCACATCATCGACATGAGACAGAGGAACATAATGTTTTTGTGAATCATGATCATATGAGAATCAGAGGAAGGTTGGTACTTGCAGAGGTCAACTTCTCTTGAACATATGGCGACACGACAGTGAGTTTGGAAGTATTTGACATCAACGGATCAGAGGTCATGGCGACGAGGCAAAGAGCAGATGAGAGGTCAAAAGGATCACCCAAACCCACGGAGGCAAGTGGAAAACGAGATGAGATGTCCCCAACCCGACACGAATGCAGACAAGTGCCATGTTCAAGAGCGACATACTGCCGACATGACAATGATTCTGGTTCCATTTTCCCCCACCATTTCTGGCGAGTACCCAAATTATTTTGATAACAAGCTTGAAGGGGATAGCATATGCTTGTAATATAAGTTCGTCTTTCGGACGAATCCATCCTAGTACATTTAACAAGCCCTAGGAAGGAGCGACTCGAATAACGTCATTATGACTAAACCCAATGTCATCAGATTTTAACGAGTTTGACAAAGGAAGAACTCGACGTCTTTTCATATTTAGAGAGTTTGAAAAGACAGCGGAAAAGTAAACTCCAACGGTCCCTTTTCGTAAATAGTTCTCTAGACCCGAAAAGGTAGAAAACAATATCTGAGAAAACCTCCTAGTCGCAATAGGCTAGGGTATTCATTTTTCGTAAATAATCTATCCCAGCCCGAAAAAGGGGTAAACGTATACTGGGTAGATGTCGTTTCGTGGCCACTTTAACGAGATCGAAACGACAAGGGCCTCGGCAATCTTTTCATGTTTAGAGAGTCAGAAAAGAGCTGAAAGATGACTCCAAAATGACTTTTTCGTGTATTTACCGAGTCCAAAAAAGTATAAAATACAACTCGTGCCACTGTTTAAGTTGCGTGAAAACTTGTCGCTGCACATAAGGCAAGTGTAAAATCCATTTTCGATAAAATATAGTAAAATATAAATAGAAATGACTTTAAAACCTAATTAGATTTCAAAAAGTTATAAATAAGTCTCAAATGGTAAAAACAAAATTACTTTTACTATTTACCTCATTGGAGAGCAACAGTGGTCCATTTTGTGTGAAAAATTTTGACGACGAATACGACTGATCCGGGATGTTATCTAGTTCCGCGTTTGTTCCAGGTAAGAGGCGTTTCCTTAAACTCCATTCCAATCCATTTTTTATATGTTTTTATCATGTATAAGACTTCTGGGCGAACCATTTTGAAATTTTAGGGCTTGCTCCATTGGCGCGAGTATTGGGCACGGACCTGCGCCAATGGACATTTCTTCACAAAGAGGTCACGCCAATGGGGCAACACATTTTTCTGCTCAAAATTTTGAAAATATGAGCTACCTATGTGGATTTTCAAATGTTCCAGAGATCTAACAATGTATTTTTTATTGTGTTGATGCAGATATAAAGGCAAAAATGGTTATCGAATGGAAGGAAAGGGAACATGGAGAGGAGGATGAAATGGCTATGGAGAATGAAGCCTGCATGACTGCACTTAAGAACTGTGGAATTAAAATTCTTCCTCACACCCTGCTTACGAGCTCAGCTAGATCTACTGCAATACTTGGTCAGTATATGGGATGAAAATGAAGAAGTATTTAAATTTCGGGACCAAGTGCTGGAACTGGAGGTTTCCGACGTATATTTCATAACCGGACTGTCGCGCAGAGGTCCGGTGCCCATCCTGACAGGCAGCAGACCATCTGGGGAAAGGATGGAGCAAGTAATGGCGAGGGTGTGCCCAGGGGCACGAACCAGATCAGGAAGCGGGAAAGTGAACATCCACATTGTCCAGGATCTAGCACTGAGAGTAGTGCTACACACCATCACACGAGCTACGGGATCACAAGCTCCACACGAGGAAACCAAGGCCCAACTCCTGCTAGCCGTTGAGTGTATGAGTCCAACACTGTTTTATTGGGCTACTGCAGTGACCACAAATATCAAGAGGCAGCTCACAAAGTGCAAGCAAGTCAAACTGAAGCAGTTTGGCTACGGTTCCATTTTGGTATCGTTCATCCTGGAACGACTACCTATTGTTTGGGCCCTTGTTTTTGTTTGAGTTTTGAACTTTTGGCCAAGACATTTTGAACTTTGACTCTTTTTGAGTTGCGGAATAAAAGCACATAGCAACCGCGACCGCGCCGCAGCGACCAGGAGTTGCGGAGCTACCAAGGTGGCGCGGAAGCACGTGATAGCTGGAGATCGAACAGAGATAAGTGCAGATGAAAGAAATACAGCAGAAAACAGAAGGTAGAACACGCAGACATCAGAAGAGACGCTGGGAAAAGCCAGAGTGAAGACACAGAGAAGCTTCCAGTCGCGACGAGAGGGTGAATAAAAGGCGATCACCCGGATGAAGAAAGAGGTTGGTTATTGGTTGTTGTTGTTGAAGGTTGAATGGATGCGAGAGAAGTCGCGAGGATCAAGACCTGAGGAAGGATACGCAGAGCAGCTGCGGAAGAATCATGCTTGTTCTTCCTATGGGTTCTTACTTTCTATGTTCTTCCTTTCTGTTCTCAAACCCATCTGTATCTGACTTGTGAGTTATCAGAGAAGAAAGCTATGTAATCATGTATTCGGCCAGAAGAATAATATAAGGAAGGATTGCTGTCTCAATATGTTGTTCATGCGTTGTAATGAGTCTACCTTGATTTAAAAATTTTAAGTTGCGACTGTCTGAATACTTAGTGATCTTGCATGTGTAATTTGGTATATGTACTGGATGCACTTTCTTTCTTTGGTTGCGGGTTTATTCCTTACCAGTGATCTCATCCCCTTATGCATGTGGTCGCGGCACACCTCGGGTGAGACGCACTGTTCTCCAAGAGCAAGGTGAAAATGCCGGCGTGTTCCTAGACTACACCGGACCCCTTGTTGGCCACAACCCTTGAACCTGGGTCTTGCCCGCGAGACCTGACTTTTCGCCAAAAAATGGTTCCGTTGCCGGGACCTGCATGTTCTGAGGGGATCTAGATCATGGTCTCAAGGATTTTTGAAGGAGAAATACGGCGATGGTGGGATGATCACCTTGACCATTTCATTACTCAGCAAGCGGAGCTGACCAAGAAAAAGGAGGCCGCGATCAAGGAGATCGTTCTTTTCTCTGATTCAGCCAGTGATACGTACGAAATTTTCTGGGGAAGGTTCCCTACCGACCTTTACAATTGGTTGCGAAGGTTACGAGCGAAGGTGCCCCAAGAAGGCTCACGGAAGATAAACCGCAGGTGGGCGCACGAAGACCTGGTAGCACTGAATCGGGTAGACATTGAACTAACCCGCGCAGTGGATTTTTGGGTAAGGACCACGTTGGAAGGATACGCTGTGGAGTTTGCTGCTGAGTGTTACCAATCCTTTTCAAAGGCTGAGGCTATTTTTCACTCAGGGCTGAGGGGGAAACTGCTGAAGGAGATCCCGCTGTGGATCAAAGCCCTGATGGTGGACGAAGGGTTGATTGAATTCTGCAAAACGAGCATGGAAGCGTAAACCACCCGTACTGGGGGAAGGATTGAGGGGACCGATGCTGTGTAGATAGTAAGAGTGGGGAGCGGGGGATGGACGTTGAAGCCGCATGCAAGTTGCGGGAGTCACGTGCACATCGGCGGGCACAGATCGCCGATAGGTGGCGAAGAAGGGTAATGAGAGATTTGAATAGAAGGGAAATTGAGAGGAGAAATCAGAAGGAGGCACCTTAGAAGACAAGAGCCATGGGTTTGGATACCCGGACAGGGGACGGGACAGCAGCGGACGTACAATGGGTGCATGGGAGCCCAGCGACGCGAGAAAGAGAAGTAACGACTAGCGAAGAGAATGGAAAGATGCAGCCCGAGGAGAGCTCCGATGACGAATGGCATAGCGTGATGCAGCAGATGTTCCAGGATCAGACGGCACCCACCCCTCCAGGCAGCCCTACGTCCCGCTTTCTGCATGGCCAGGATCCCGACCTTCCCCTGGTACTTTATCAACCTTTAAGAAATATTTTTATTCAGTTACAAGCATTAAGTCAGTCATATAGTAGTTCAGCGGCGTCGGTAACACCCAGTAGCAGCAGCGTCACTAGTAGTAGTATTTTCCCTAGGGGGATCGTTACGCAACCAGGACCCGGAGCTTTTATCCTGGTTAATTCTCCACAAGTATACATGGCTGGATCTTTCACCCGGTACCCAGAGTTCTCTGGCCGGGGAAATGACGACGTAGAACAACACTGGTATCTGTGCGAAGCCATTTGGAGGGCTCGATAGACACCGGATGCAGGGAAGTTAATAGAGTTCCAAACCACGCTCAGAGAGAGAGCTCTGCGTTGGTTCATCAAGTGGTCTGAGGCGCACCCTAACCCTGTAATCGCGGACGTGAAGCGGGATTTTGTCCGTGAATTCAAGCTTCCCCAGACAGACCAGCAGGGCCTGTCAGAGCTGTGGGAAATTAAGCAGAAGGAAGGAGAAACCGCGTGGGAGTTGATGCGGCGATTTAAAGATGCGATCGGGAAACTCAGTTACCCGATCGATCCAAACCACCAGAGGGACTGGTTCATCAAGGCTCTGCTCCCCTTGACACGAACCCCTCTCACACAGCAGAAGATTGATAATCTGCAGGATGCTTTGGAGCAGGCCATGAAGATTGAAGCCATGGCGGGATACCCCCAGGAATATAGGGGGGGGCTTGTCCCGCAAGACCCTTCTCTGATAGGGTTTCAACATCAGATCGCCAGCTTGACCGAAAAGCTCAAGGAAATTCAGCCAGCGAGACCAGCGTGACCGAATGTTTGGTGTACTCATTGCCTGGTCGAGGGACACGTCGCAACCGAATGTCCTCGGTTGCGCGGCGCAGGAGTTGGGCCCTCAGTTGCAGCAATTCAGGGGGGTCCACCACCAGGGGGTGGCGCGGCGATGAACCCACAGGGAGTCTACCAACCGCAACAGACCTTTGCGGGGTTCCCACCGCAACTGGGGTCTTCCACCACAGAGTACTGTGAGATTTGTCGGACGATGGGGCATCCTCCTCGGATGTGCCCGATATTACAGAAGTACTCCACGGTGCCGAATAATGTATACTGCGAATTCTGTGTGTCTACGACTCACAACACCGAGCAGTGCAGGGCGCTTGACGCTCTTGCGGATCGATTGGATCGTCCCTCGTACAGGGTGAACGAGGCTACAAGGGGAAGAGGTGGCGGCATGCGGGGAGGCCGAACAGGAGGACGCGGTCCGGTAAAGTGCTACAACTGTGACCAGGAGGGTCATGTGGCTCGAGAATGTCCCCTTCCGCGACGACCCTGGTGTTCCCAGTGCCGGGTCAACGCCCATGCTACAGAAGACTGTCCGGAGCTCATCAAAAAGTGGGAAGAACGGGTGAGGCAGAGGGGAGCGAATCTGATAAACTCAGAACCGCGTAGCACCGCAACCCCTGACATGCAGAATGTTGCGATAGTAACACGGGGGGGGAAGAAGACTGGAGACGATGCCCACGAGAAGGAGCCAGCACGAGTGGTTCGGCCGGCATCCCCAAAGAAGTTGATCAGGCCCGATGTCCAGAAGAAGTATTTCCAGGAGGCGGTTGAGGCATTCGCCCAGTTGCGGAACGAGGGAGGGCTGGAGGAGCCCTGGCGGCCGGAATCCGGTGCGCAGAACGCCGCAGATGCTGTGGTCGAGGATTGGCTCCGGCTATTCCTCAGGATTGTTGATAACGCTGGGCTGCGGCAGCAGCTCAAGCATGCTTTAGACGGAGCGCTGCAGGGGCGCGCAGAACCCAGAAATCCGGTGGACGCTAGGCCTCAATACGTGCAACGTGTCAAGCGGAACAAGCAACGAACAGGAAAAGAATTCCGGCTTAACACGCAGGTCGCAGGATTCCAAATCAGCGACACCATGTTGGACTTGGGGTCCGACGTCAATATATTGCCACGAAAGACATGGGAGGCTCTTGGAAAGCCACGGCTCGCCTATTCCCCAATCCAACTCCGGATGGCGAACCAGTACTGTATTTTGCCAATCGGCCGACTCGAGGGTGTCGAGGTCGACGTTGCGGGGGTGAAGACATACACTGACTTTGAGGTTATTGATATCATGGGCGACAAGGACCCCTATCCTGCTTTACTTGGCATTGATTGGGCTTTTGAGAATTACGCGATCATCGACCTCAAGAAGGAGCTGATGATTTTTGAGGATGGGGAGGTACAGGTCACTCAGCCTCTCGACCCGTATCAGGGTCCGCAATATACAGAACCGGTGGATAGTCGAGAGGATGCTCAGATGATGGACCATCTGTATCAGATGACTGCAGGGAAGCGGGACGATTATATTAACCCAACCGCAACTGGCTCTATCAGTTGGCGGAGTGTGCAGAGCTCGAAGCTCGGATCCAAGCTCGCGTGGGAAGACTGGCAGCAAGGGGGGTATGAGACCACTGTGGAGCGATAAAAAGGTGTCTTTTTAACTCCTAATTACCTTCACATTAATTATCAACCCAGGGACGACATTTTGTTTCAAGAATGTACTCAGTCTGAGGCGGCTATTTACTCAAGAGTAATGTTTGTGAAGATGTAGTATAGAAATACAAATGCAGAAATAATAAATGCTTGAAAAGAACTCTGCTTGAAAAGAAATCTAATTACAAATGACAGAAATGTAAAGACTACACTACAACAACCTTGCTAGACATCGATTAGGAATGCAGTAGTAATAACTCTTTCCCCTAGAAATCGATGTGAGATGACCAAATCTGGGGACCTGGAATGATTAGCTCTGCCCTCTACAGTTTAGAGATCTCAAAGCAAGTGAAAACAACTCAAAGGAAATGAAATCTAAAACGCAAACCGGAAAGGAACAACAATCTAAAAGCAATGAACAGGAATTGAATAGCAGCGTAAAATAAACAGTGAATTCAATTCATAACCAAGCAAACTAGATTTCTACTCTTAAATCCTGTCGACAGCCACGCAACAATCAACTATCGTAATTCATAAACAAAAGGAATAACAACTGGAATTAGATACAGAAAAACAACATTTTATAACAATTGAATCATAATCATGCTTCTTGTAAAGAATGGAATAACAATGAATCTGTATTTGATTCAATTAAAAACCAATTCTGTAATTACAATAAACATACTTCACACAACAGAAATAAAGTAATAGAAATACAAACAGCAGGTCGCTCCACCAGGGCCGGGCCCTCAACCACCGGTGAAGCGTTGCTGTGCTTTACTCCAGCGCTTGAGAAATGGAACAACAGTGAACTCCTTTATTAATCAGGCATCAATAATGTTTACAAACAGCTCACACTCTCTTAACAAGAGCCGATGCACAATTCTGCAAATTACAATAAGAAAAGTCTCTCCATCCCCCAATACACAATACATGTTCTCCTTTTATAATCAGAAGGAGGAGAAATTAAATAGTAAATACAATCTCCCATAATAATATTGGATTTCTTCCAACCAATTGATCAACAAGAAAATAGATTTACATCCATCTTTCAACAACAGCAAGTCGAATTTAGCTTTGTAGCTGAGATTTGGAGGACGGCCGCAACCACAGATCTGAGAAAATCGTGCTCAAAGAACCCTGCGTTTCTCTCAGTACAAGCCGAATTTGGGAAAACCGTTCTTTGTTAAAGTTAATTGGGTCCGTTCTGAACAAAACCCATGTTCCAGATTTTCCAGATTCGTCTTCATTTGCTCAGAATCTCAACCGCAAAACTGTCACTCCTTATTCCAGCGCATTTCTGAGTTGGCACTTTTAATGATCAAATCTTCAATCTGGAAATTATCTTGTAGGCTAAAAATGGTGAATAATGTTATAACCAACTTATTAAAACTATCATTGATAAAATAATTCATAATCATCAATTTATTAGAAATAAAGGAAGATAAATAATATTCATCCATAAGAGCATAAATCATCATAAAATGGATTTAAATAATAAATTATAATAAATGACGTGATGAAGAATGGTAGAAATGGGTGGAATAAGAGTTCACAAGTGATAATAATAATGGCATATTAACGGCCCAACATACCCCCACACTCAATATGTTGCATGTCCTCATGCAACGAAAACCTGAATATATTGCATGTCTTCATGCAACCCAAAGACAAAAACCCATGTGTTAACCAAACAATAAAAAATATGTTCATCTCAGCTCATGAAATGGATAGAACAAATGAATTCTTCCTTAATTAATGAATATTCACTTTTAGTAATCTTGATGAAGGCATAACAATTTTTATATTGATATTCAACTATATGTATATATGAAGTTGCAACAAAATATGATATAAGTAACAACAAACTTCATTAACCATTTTCTCAAAAACTACAAACCAGCTTTTGTTGAAATTTGGCAAGTAAATTTATAATATATGAATGCCTTTATGATCCAAAAATCAGACTGTTTTGATGCATGGATCATGAGATATAAACAAAATGACTGTAGCTGAGAGTGCATGATTTCCGAAATGTTATGAACCAATTTATCTTGAAATTGTCTGGGTTTGTATTAATGATACGTCTGTGTTTTCCAAAAATCACAAGAATTGAGTTCATAGTTTTAAAAATATTATGGAAATCAATTTCTGCATTGTGTAAAAATGAAATTGTATGCCTTAAATGAGAAAGAAAATTGAAAACATCCATCATGCGTAGCAATTCCTCCCCCTCTCTGAAAAATTAGCATGCCCTCATGCGATGCTAGAAAAAAATTGAGTGGTTGCTACCAGTTGTTGAATTCTATGCTTGGTGTAAAACAACATGGAATAAGGGAGGTGTTGAGAGTGAATAAGAATAGCAATGGATGATAAAGAAGATGAATAACATGGTCATAAGAAAGAAATGAATGAAAGCAACACTCCCCCATACTCGAAAATGATATGCTGCTGAAAAAGGGAAAGTGGTAAAGATGTGGAATGAAGGATGATAAATAATGCTCAAAATGGATTTTTATGAAATTCTCCTAAATTCGTAATAAATCAGAAAATTATGCGATTTTACCTCAAGTTTTACCTCCAAAAATGTGGAATGACATATATGG
>JAXQQM020086961.1:0-31545 GCA_034641835.2 Pinus albicaulis
AACACTAGTAAAAATTGATAGGGAACATAAGTCTTGACCAATTGGCGGTGACACCTCCACTCATGAACATGATCTGAGATGTGAGTGGAATTTGATTCTTTGAAATTATTCAATATTTCCATTCCCATTTCATATCTGATAGGTAATTGGAAATGCGTGAGGAAGGTAGTGGATAAAGTGTTAAAACCATGAAACAAAGCTCTAGGTAACTCAATATATTATTTATTTGTGGTAATATGACTCTTTAAAAGTAATCTTAAACCTATCTCATTTATTTGATCAACTTGGGATTTGTATTTCTATTTCAAGGCTATCGACAAAGTATATGCAATCAAAAAGTATTAGGATATGCCAAAGTACTTAATATCTACTATGTAAAACATTATCATTGTAAAAAGAATAACAACACACTACAATTCCTAGAATTACAATTCGGATAAAAGAACTATCCTATCTCAGAATCTATCTCAATCTAATATTTAATAAATCCAATGCGTGAGGGATAAATCACGAATCACACAAATATACTAACAAATTGATAATTTAGAAGTAACTTGCAAATTCGTACATCCACATTACATCTAAGTAATATAATTTAATCAACAACCTTTAGAAAACACTCAATATAATTTAGATACATGATTCAATCGATTACTCACATCAAATGCAAAAGTAAATAAAAGATAACACAACTAATGCAAATTACAGAAAGGTAATCTAACTATTCATAATACATCATAGACAACAAAGCCTCCGGTGACTGGGCCCATGGTCCTCATAATTACTTCCTAAAAAAGCTCAATTAGGAATATTAAGATGAAATCTCGTTTAACTTCATTACTCAAAATGTTTTACAGCATAATGCAAAAAGGTTTAACTCAGATTGTGTTCTGCGATATATAGTAAAATGATAGATTGGAACATTAATAATAATCAAACCTCTTATGTTTCCTAATTTTACTTTCTTATATATGACATCTTGAAAATGAATGTAGAGCTATCCTAAGAATTGAAATATTCTCACGATTTCTCCTCCACCAATAAAATCTCCATATAGTATCATTCAGTTTTCAGTTGCCTTCGTTTTCCAACCGCATCCCAGACATCGAGATGTAACTGCTATTAATACATCATTGGCTTAATCAACATATGCTTGGATAACTTTAAGGAACAATAGTCGTTCCTTTAGGTTGACCTGCATAACGATTTACCCAAATTACAACCTTTTTGATATCAGAAAAACCTATATTAACTATATCATTCTCAACTTGCTTTTATCATTATTTTCTCTCGAATTATTGAAAATTGAGAACAAGATTGACTAAAAATATAATAATTAACAAAGAATTAAGGAAGGAAATTATACCTTTTTTGTGACCCAACATTACCCCACAACTTACTTATTTGCATGCCCTCATGCAAAAATATGATTCTCATGTAACAAATTCAGGGAGTAGGCTGAGTAAGGTTGTTCACCATAAATCCAGAATCCATTTTTACTTTTGAAGACCCTGAGAGCCTCTCTCTCAGCACCCTCTGGAAGTTCATATTCAACATTATATCCATCCAATGGGTACCATATGACAAGGCATCTATATTAGCATCCAATACATGTAGGCCCTTTGGACATGACCATCTAATTATATAGTCTTATCCGGTTGGCTGCTGCTCAGAAATTCCTGTACTGAAAAGGTTCTCGGTTCTTAATATCCTTAGAATAACCAACCATCACTTCTTTGCTACCTGTAGGGATTCTTCCTTGATGTCTTCTAAATACTCAAGTCCAGAAATAAGGACATATTTATGTGTGGGCGCTAGTGCTACAACAACTCCATCTCGCTCCATGAACCTTTTATGCGTTATAAAAGTCTGCAAAGGGCTACTAGGTTCTCCTATGACCCATAGGTATAACCCGTTTTATCTCCTTTGAAATATGTCATAGGCTCTGTGCCACTTGATTTGATTCTTTGCAAAAGATATGAAGGATTGGAATTGTACATCCCCAATGAAAGGACTGGGGTTTTCATTCCTTTTCTCTTCCAAGAAAAAGTTGTGCATATAGATTTCACATAAAATATATCTAGCATTTTCCTCTTGTTCCTAATTTTTAAAAATAAAATTAGAGATAGAACTGAACTCAACAGTTTGTCCAGCCTGTATGGCTTTTAACTTTAGAAAAAGAAACTGTTCAAGCAAAAAAATGGCATAATTTGTTGCCGGGTACCTACAAGACAATATATCAGAATATATAGAGCATATTTCTTTAATCTGTTCTACTGCCTTCTGAAGCTGCCCCTGCAGTTTCTGTGCTTTCTTCTTCACCCTTATAAACTTGGCATGAGTCTTGTCCTCAGTGATGGTAAAAGCTTTAAATTTTTTCAAAAATTCCTGATGTTCTGTTCTGGGTACTACAAGTTGTTTGTGCTTTTCCATCTCTTATTTTAGCATTTGAATAGCAGCCTTCTTGATAAAATGGGAGTAAGGAGGTACCACCTCATTTTACGTGCCCTAGTTAGCAATCTATGGTATATTTGTTTGACTCATTTCCTTAGCTATAATCACAAAAATCTTTATATCTGTGTGGGTTCCCATGGATCTAGCGGGAATCTCCTCAACTTGGTTCTCTACTCGTGTGAGGGTTATTTCTTCAGTATGAACTCTTGCATGAGCACTGGGGACTTCCTCAGTCTGGACTTCTTTATGAGCAATAGGGCTTTCATAGTCTAAACCCATGTATGAGTATTTGGGACCTCATTAGTCTGGAATTATGAATGGGTAAAGAAATGTTCACCAGTTGTCTTGGATTGTATTTTATTTCGGCCGTAATCTCTAAGTTGTTTCCTGATTTGTTCCATATTCCTCTGTAAATTCAAATTTTCTTTCTTTAACATCTTAATTCTCCTTTTATCTTTCTTAGTTAACCCTTCAGTGGGTTCCATGATTGGTATTGCGAGTGAGGATGGTAAAATAGCGTCTGGAGGGGTTTTAACTTCATCCTTAACCAAGATAGTGGAAATGGAGTTTCCTTCAAAATTCTGGTCATCAGGGATGGTCCCTTCTTTGTAAAAGTCTTCTCTGTCTATCATTTCGTCTGATTCCTCCAGATGGTCTTGATCATGAATGCTGGGTGAGGATGCCAAGATCCCCATATTATGATATTGGGGAAAGAGGCTAAAGGATTAACAGCTGGTTCAGTTGGATTTTCCTAACGATTTTCATTTTCCTCAAAAGAAAAGAGGGTTTCCATGTTTTAAAAAACTTGGGCTATCTATTCTTCTCTAATTAGTGGTGAGTCATGATGCTCTTCCATTGAAGGTACATTTTTTGGTGAATACTCATCAGATTATACCAATTTTTTTTCCCAGGCCAGTCTTTCTGACCTTCTACGCTTGGTTGGCCAGGAGGTTAGCCTATTTTCGGCTCTAGAAAAATTTTGCACAGCTGGGGTTTCATTAGCATCTTCTTCTCTTAACTGAATGTTTCCCATGTCAGGTTGGTTGCTTTCATCTTCAGGTCTTCCTTCTACATATGGCAGGTTATTTTGTCCCAAAAATTTGTCCCAATTTGTGTACAATAATGCCAGTTCCCTACTTACTATTAGTTTAATTAAATAATGGTGGCTAATTTTAATAGTTGGATACCTAGCTTTACTTACTCTACCAACAACCTCATGTAGAGGGAAATTTAAAAAGAATGACATATTCAACACTATCTTCTATCTTAAATATGCTAGTATCTTGAGGTGTTGTGGTCTTACCACATCACGACGGGCGTCACATGTGATGTATTGATGGATTACGTCTGCAAGCTCTTGCCATGGTTCTCTGAATGAAGCAGGGTGGAAGCCTTTCTCTTTGTGGACTAATTCATCTCCAGGTTTAACGAATAAATCCATTGCACTCTAGATTCCAACATGCTTGTCCATCCATTTTTCCACTTCCTTGGAGAGACCTATGAACTTTTCCAGGACTGTTTCATTAACTGGTATCTGTTTTCCTTTGACAGTTGTGCTTCCATCTCTTAAATTTCATAAAAATTCCAGTGTCATGACATTATCGAATCCTTGCAACTGGGTGAAATATCCAAACCAACCCACCCTTTCTAGGATTTGTCGAGCTTGTTCAATTACTCATAGTGTGGCAGGCTCGTTACGGATGGATTTATCTCCCATTGCTGCTGGATTTTTAAGAGAATTGCTGCAACAAGCTATACACAATGCTATTTTTGAAAGGATTTGCTGCAATCACTAACACAAAGTTGTTGCAAAATATAAAAAGGATTGAAGAAAAATAACATTGTTTAATATGGTTTCGTGCAACAGAAATTGCTATTTTCATTAAACTGTGCTTAGTCCAATCATTCATGTGTTGTGACTTACCTCCCCCAATAAAAAAGGGTCGACCACGGCCGGTAACATGATGGGAATTAAATGATTATGCAGAAGTAGTTAGAAATGTGCAAGGAAGTAGTCAAATCACATGCAGCCAAAAAAAGTGATAATTAATTAGCACATAGACGTGGATTTCTGACATATGATAATAATGATGATAAATCATGTGTGAAAAATACATTGCCTTTTTAAGATAAATAACCATTGAGGGAAAAAAAATAGATATCCGACGACATTCCTTTTATAGATAATCTACGTATTTTAGAGGTTCGAAATTTTAAATATGTGCTCTTGTTATAGTATGTATGCCACCTCTAGAATTTTTTGTTTTGAAAGTGTAAATGTTAAGGATCGATCATTTCTTTATAAAAAGAAAGAGATATAGCAACATAATTGTGATAAGGCAATTCAAGATTTTATTCCAATACCATAGACATATCCATTGCTGCCAATAGACATCCATAGCCTCGAAAAGGTTGTCTTTTAAACCTGTAAATGAGCCAGTATCCAATAGATGATATATTGAATTTATTCTTTTAAACTAATTTTCTCAAAATGTCATTGTTTTGGCATGGTGACTGTTGGGCCAAGGAAAAGGTACATTTTACCCCTATCTTTAGCGTGATTTATCATTAAATTTTATATGTTTTCCTTCATTTCAGAAATAAATCAAAGGAGAATAATGCAAAAGTAGGGTAAAACAAATTATTGATAAAGGGTGTGTTTAATAGCATGAAAACTAACTTTTGTTGTCTTTATTGATAGGGAATTGAAACAAACCAACTGCTGACCAAAATGACTAAACAACAACAATAAAGAAAAGTAAATGGAATCGCGTCGGTTCCTATGAATCAGCAAAAGACACAGAGACATTCCTATTCTTGAAGCATTCAGTTGATGGATATGAAGCCTTAGGATCTCATGATCCTGAGGATTCGTTATTTTGTTTTATTTCGCCTTTAACTTATAAAATGCTGTAGGTGACAAAGACAGAGAGTTGTTTATGTATTATAATTTTCTATAATAAACTTATTCAGATAGAACCTTCAAAATCATGATGATGTATTACCCCATTGATTAATGAATAAGTTGGTGTTTTCATTATAAGCATATCCTAAGTATTTCTTGGCAGAAGACTTCTAGAGGCTTTGGGCCTGGTCCCTAAGAGTTCTCCTGTTATTTTGTGGTATATGTGTATTTTTTGATTCTTGCAATTTAATTATTCTTTGCGCTTTATAGCATTACCATTCGGTTCATTAATCGCAAGTGTGATGTGTTACAATTCCCTTTTCAATAGGTTGAATTTATCATTGATATTCCTTTATTATGGAGTGACGCCTTTACATTTTTTAGATTGATTTAAGCGTGGTTAAGTAGTTGCTATTCAATTCTACATACAATTATTTCTTAAGTATTTCCATCATAAGTGTGAATGTATGGTTCGCTGTTCAATTCTGAATGTTTCTATTAGTTGAGTTATAGAGAATTCCATTGCAAAATATTAAATAATTGATTTCTGTTCAATTCATTAGGATTGTTGTTCAATTTATCAAGGTTGCTGTTCAATTGCAAAATATCCCTTATTTCAACATTAAGTGTTTATTTCTGCATAGGTTTAGATTAAGAGTTTATTCCTTTGATTGATTTGAAGTATTTCATAATATAATTTTGAGTTGAATTGATTGAACTTCGAGAATTAGATAATATTTCTTACAATGATTTAGAGTAGTTAACCTCTGATTTCACTCACATATATTTTGCTCGCACTCTTTAAATAAAAGGACTTGCCCTGGGTTGATGATTAATGTGAAGCATTAAGGTTACCTTTAACGGTCACCTTCTTGACTCAACATTTTGGCGCCGTTTCCGGGGAGAGTGTTTAGGATTGATGTCTTTTATTTTTCCTTTTGCTGTGAAAGAATTGGGTATTGAAAACGAGAGGTAAGAATCTGCGTATTAGCAAGAAAAACGCTTGCTCTCCAGCCCGCTTCTCAACAATTGTGTAGAGGTTAAATAGGATAGGTTTTTGTTTTTTATGAATAGGAAGAAAAATATAGAATTAGATCGAAACCCCCAATCTAAATCCGCAAAACCCAAGGGGTAAGTGGTCCTTGGCAGAACAACATTCATAGACGAAATCATAAGGAAAGCTGAATCCCAGGGATCTGTAGGACCCAAAACCATTCCTGAAAAGGGTCCTACTATAATCCCTCAAGCAGCAAACTCACCATGTGTAACCCACACCGAGATTCACAACGAAATATAAGGGTCTAAATGGATATTTCAGACTATAAAAAATTTGAGTCTCGACCCTTCGTGAGAGGGAAATTCTTGCAATTTGAAAGAAGGAGAGGGAGAAGCCAGTAGTGCAATAAAGATAAAAAATCCAGAGCATGGATCTCCTGAAATAGTGGTTGAGATGAAGACACCCAATATTCCATATCGAGGTAGTGCTGCAAGGCCTCATCCAAATCCCCCCCCCCCTAATTCCACTCAAATTATCCTCCCGGACCGGGAAATTCCTAAAGGATATTGGCACATCTTTGATCAGATGGCGCATAACCAAAACTAGAGACATACATTAACATTGGAGTATCCCATTTTTGATCCAGCTGCAAATGCCCCTATGAAAGTTATCTCGTTAAAAAACATCCCCACCTTCCACGGACTGACCTCAGAAGATCCGGATGCATTTTTATTTGAATTTGATGTTTTGTGTAGGTGATATGACAACACCACTGACCCTCAAAAACTGAAACTATTCCCCTCTACATTGGAGGGGGCAGCACTATGTTGGTTTATGGGGCTCGGTGGGGGAACCATTAATAGTTGGGATCAGATGAAAAACTCTTTTCTTAATAAATACCAAGATTATTTCTGGGCTCGAGAACTAAAAGATGAAATTTTCAATATGTTTGCAAAAGACAATGAGACATTAGAAGAATATGTTGAATGATTTCAATATAATTTGCAAATATTTCCATATACTACACTATCTAAAGATATCCTAAAAGCAACAATGATTAAAGGAATGAAAGAAGAATGGGTAGAAACACTTAATATAATGGGAAAAGGGGACATCTATCAAGAATATTATGATGAAATTATTGCATTGTGTATCAGGTGCTCTCGAGGTAGTACGCGTAATATACCAGTTGGACAAGATTCAATTACTAGGAATTACAAATAGTCAGGTGGAAGCGTGACTAGAGCAGAATTCAGTAATATCTTAGAATATTTCAAAATCGATATCTTGGGCACCCTCACAACACAAATAGTTTTCCTACAAGTCAAGCAGAAGCAAGCTTTAGCAGAATATAATTTGGCTATTTTTTTCCATGCTATCAAAAGAAGCACAACCAGCGGAAGTGTCCATTAGACATGGTCTAGACATATGCTATCTGTACCAAGGACCATGCCACTAAGCAGTGCCCTTCACTTCTAGGGTTGAAAGTGGTTTTTAAAGAATCAAAAGAAGAAACATAACCGGTATATCTAATGAATCAACATCGACAATGGCACGCACGAACAGGTATGTCACAATACTCATCTCAATTCTTTCCTTCTTCGCAATTTAATCAACACAACTTTGGAGCAGCATGGCAAAGCCAATCACCTTTTTCTGCTTGGCATCCCAATCATTTTCCATTCCCTCTTGGCCGACGCAATCCTCTCTAGGTAATTGTTGGCCAAGTTTTCCTTTCTCTCATCCATACTAGCAAAAAAATCCATATCAGTCCCAGTGGTCTACCTCCAACTCAAAAAATACGAATTGGTCTCAAAACTGGCAGCGACCCTTGGGAATGACCAATTTACCTATGGGAACAGGGGCTCAAACTCAACCCACATTACTAGCTCCATACATAGTCCAAAAAAATCCTCAGCCTATTATACGCCCTCAACTTCCAGCTCAACCAAATCCTAATCCTAATAACAAACCAGTTCAGCTGATCCAGATTGTTGAGAATCCAGACTCCGAAATTGAACAAAAGGAAAGCAATGAGCTTAGGCTGAGATCAGGGCGTGTTATTTCACCTAAAGAAGATACTGTCCTGCCACAAATTGAGTCTGAAATTCCAAAAGTACCTAAACAATCGACTATGACAGAAACAAAGATAGAACAGGGGAGGGACACAGTCGACCAAAAAGATCCTAAACACCTTATTATTTGCTCTCCTCCATTCCCTGAGAGATTAACAATACCCAAACCAATGGTCTCTTTAGTTTTTGATCTCATAAGGGAATTAAAAAACCTTTTCATTAAAATTCCTCTCCTACAGGCTATACAAGACATCCCTATCTATGCTAAAGCAATTAAAGAATTGTGTGTAAAAAAACATGTGAGGAAAGAAAAGACTTTGCAAACTGATCATGTAGTAGGGGCACTTTCAGATTTAATTTTGGGTAAAGAAACACCAATAAAATATGAAGATCTAGGAAATGCCATAGTCACAGTACAGATCTATGGCCGCTTCATTTCAAACACGTTAGTCGATTTGGGGGAAGCGGTTAATATCTTAACTACAGAAACCTGCGAGACATTGGGTATAACAACCTTGGAACCCACATCTACCTTGCTAAAACTTGCTGATAGATATGTTGTCAAACCAAAAGGTACATTACAGGACATCCTAGTTTCTGTGGACTCATGGGAATACCTGACAAACGTTTTAGTTATTGACCCAAAAAGTAGATTAGAAGGACATCCCTTGATATTGGGACAACCTTGGTTAGTGACAGCCGATGCTTACATAGGCTACCGAACAGGAAGTTTGACCATTGCTAGAAGAGATTCCACAAAGAATATTGATATATATCCCTTAAAAAACTGATTCTTACCACTATAAATATTCACAAACAACCACATACATACTGGGAACAAAAAATTTGTTCACCATTGACAATAGTTGAAGCACTCGAATTCAAATCTCAAACTGAAGATGATGTGATCAATAAATTTATAAACCAACCATCTACTTTAGGGAATTTAAAGTGCTAAATGTTAAAATTAGTTCTTGATAACGAAGCACAGGAAGACCCCTTAGCAGATACTGATGACCAACACATACCCACAACTGTTGTTTGCAACATCATGCCAATTGAAATTGAGCCAGGTAAAATTTTAAATATCAACAACAGTCTGGATAGTGACTAGCAGCAAAAGCTCGTTAAATTCTTACAAAAATATAAAGGATCCTTTGCTTGGGACTACCCAGACATTAAGGGTATAGATCCTCAACCGTGCACGCATCATATTTACAATGAAAAGGATGCTCACCCTATTCAGTAGCCTTAGCAAAGGTTAAACTCGCATATGAAAGACATTGTAAAACACGAATTACAAAAGTTTCTAGATGTAAACTTCATTTATCCTATTTCAGACAACAAATGGGTCTCTCCATTAGTAGTCATTCCTAAAAATAATTGTAAGTGGTGAATTTGTGTGGATTACAGAGAATTGAATAAAGACAAACAAAAAGACCACTTCCCCCTCCCCTTTATTGATCAGGTCCTTGATACATTGGCAGGAAAGTGGTTCTTTTCATTTCTTGATGGTTTCAGTGGTTATAATCAAATATAGATAGCCCCTGAAGACCAAGATAAAATAACCTTTACCTGCCCCTGGGGTACATTCGCCTAAAGGGTATTACCTTTCGGTCTATGCAATGCCCCAGAAACATTTCAAAGGGCCATACTTAGTATTTTTTCTGATTTAATAAATGAAGGGATCGAGGTCTACATGGATGAATTTACTCCATATGGAGATGACTTCGATCAGGCACTGAAAACACTAGAAAAAATACTGGAATGATGTATTGCTACCAGATTATGCTTGAGCAATGAAAAGTGTCACATGATGATGAGCGAAGGCATGATCCTAGGACACTATATCTCTGTAGTTGGAATACAGGTAGATCCAACAAAGATAGAGGTGATTCTATTATTAGCCACACCTTGTACTCAAACAAAGGTACATAGTTCTCTTGGATATATAAGGTACTATCATAGGTTTATAAATAATTTTCACAAATTGTTGCGCCTTTGTATGTATTAACTGGAAATGTTGAATTCCATTGGTCTGACAAATGTGACATTGCTTTTTTAGATTTTAAGAAACTGGTATCGACTGCACCAGTATTGAGTGGCCCCAATTGGGAGCTGCCACTTCATATTTCTTTGGATGCATAAGATACAATGATAGGAACAGTTCTTAGTCAAGAGAAGGACAAGAAGCCCTATGCTATTTACTATATAAGCAAGAATCTCACTCCTGTTGAATTAAATTATACAGTGACCGAAAAGGAATTATTGGTTGTCATTCATGCTATAAATAAATTTAGACATTACATAACTGGCTATCAAGTATTCCTGTATACCGATAATTTTTCCATTATATATTTAGCTAACAAGCCTATTACAAATGGAAGAGTGACTCGTTAATTTTTTCTTTTACAGGAGTTTGATATAACTATTAAGGACCGTCCAAGAAAGGAGAACGTAGTTGCAGATTTCATGTCTAGAGTTCCAAAGACAAATGACCCACTGGTGGTAGATGATCAGTTCCCTAATGAGAATTTTTTTGTTGTGGTAGTAAAAGCGCCATGGTACGTAGATGTAGCGAATTACATGGCAGTAGGAAAGCTACCAAGACACTTGACAACAAAGGAACAGAAGATGATTTTTCAACTCAGTGCTAGAATCTCTTGGATTGGTGGATATCTTTTCCATACAGGAGCTGATATGAATATACACAGATGCATTCGAGAAGACGAGCTTTATGAAACCTTGAAGGCCTGCCATGACAAACCATGTGGCAGAAATTTTGCAGATTGTAAGACAGGGCACAAAGTTTTACAAATGGGCTACTATTTGCCTACAATTTTTAAAGATGCAAAGAAATATGTACAAGCCTGTGATAGTTTCCAAAGGATGGGCCGCCATGGCCAATCCGACGAGATTCCATTGAAACCACAGTTGGTAGTAGAACCTTTCGAACGATGGGCGCTGGACTTTGTTGGGCCATTCAACTCACCATCGAATCAAAATTCCTACATACTGGTTGCCATTGACTACATGACGAAATGGGTAGAAACAATGGCTTTTCTAGGAGCTACATAAGAGTCTGTGATCAATTTTATTTTTGAGCTATTTGTGTGATATGGCTTACCTAGCGAAGTGATAACTGATGGAGGGGCACAGTTTTTGGGAAATAAAATTACGGCCACTCTACGGAACCACCATGTCACTCATAGAGTCACCTCTCCCTACAACCCCATAGGTGAATGGGCAGGTTGAAAGAACCAATGAATTCCTTGAGGCAATTCTCACTAAAACAGTCTCAACACATCACTGGGATTGGGCTACTAGACTTCCAGAGGCCTTGTGGGATTATCGCACAACTTAGAAAAACACCGTCGAATATTCTCTGTACCACTTGGTATTTGGAAAGGAACCAATTTTCCCCATTGAATTTGAGATAAAGACTCTTAGAACAACCCAGGAAGTGGGGCTGGATATGACAGAGGCCCAAGTTAGAAGACTCCAACAGATAAATGAATTAGATGAAGCACAACTACTTTCTCTACAACGAACTGCAATTATTCAGCGACAACGAGCTAAGTGACATAACAACCTCATAAAAAATAAGACATTCCATAAAGGAGATTGGGCACTCCTCTACGACTCGAGATTCCAAGAATTCTCGGGTAAGTTACAAACAAGGTGGCTCAGGCCATACAAAATTCAAGAAGTGCACAACAACGGTACCATTACCTTGACCACCATAGATGGATCTGGCTCCACCTTTCGAGTCAATGGACACCGGGTGCGCCTATATCATAAACCACTTACGAAAGAGTCTTTCTTCAAGCATGTGCGTGACGATCCCACCATCCAAATTTTAGCTGCAGGGAATAATGGTCCAACAGCTTTAAGTTCATAAAAATTTGTTACTTCCTCTTGTAAATAGTGTCTATATGTTTCCTGCAATTAATGGTAATTTACAGTTCTTTTCATCACTGTATACAAGAATTCCATTTTATTTATTTATTATTGTTTTGTTGTTCACAACCACGTTTTTTTTTCTTTTTTGTGTTTTATTTCTTTTGCTGTTCAATCCATTGAACAATTGTTGTTCAATTGATTGAACTGTTGCCGTTCAATCCAATTGAATGGCTGTTCTTTTAGCATGTTTTTATTTTCGTTGTTTAATCCATTGAACAGTTACTGTTCAATTGAATTGAACAACTGTCATTCAATTCAATTGAACGACTGTTATTTTAGCATATTTTTATTTTTGTTGTTCAATCCATTGAAAAATTACTGTTCAATTGATTGAATAGCTTCCGTTCAATCCAATTGAACAACTACTGTTTTTTAGTGTGTTTTTTATTTTTTCTGTTCAATCCATTGAACAGTTGTTGTTCAGTTGAATTGAACAGATGCCATTCAATCCAATTGAATGACTATTTTTTTAAGTGTGTTTTTTATCTTTTCTGTTCAATCCATTGAATAGTTGCTCTTCAATTGATTGAACATGCTTCTGTTCAATCCAATTGAACAACTGTGTTGTTTAGCATGTTTTTTTTCAAAACAAAAAAATTTGCTGTTCACAATAGAATTTTTTTTTTTGTTTTTTGTTTTTTTTTTGTTTTTGATGATTTCATTTTAATATCCACTTTTCCTTTAAACATTCTTGCCGTAAAAAAATAATCTTTACCTAAAGAAGAGAAAAGCAATGATATTACTTATATTAAGTTTTTTTGAAATTTTGACGAACATCTCTACTTCGGAAGCCGACATGGTTTATCTATATAATGAATGGCTGGATATCTCCTATTCAAACATATTATCACAAAATTCATTACCATAGTCTTATGCTAGTGTATATTTTTACACTCTGAAGTGGTAATTCACTTCGGCATGAGGATATAGGAATAAGAGCATCATCTATATTAGCATTCTTTTTACTTCTTACACCATCCCTAACTCTTAAGGAGTTAATGAGCCTCCCTCCATTTATAATAAAAAGAAAATATATCTCTATGTGAAATTTTTTAAAGAAGAGAGAATAGGGGGTCTCATTACGAGACAACCTACCATGATCATGAGGATCTAACAGGTGACATTCCCAAAATGGCCACCACAATAGGGTAGTGACCTTCTTGACAACTAAAACTGCTTGAAGGACAATTTGTCTCATCACGAGGCGACCTAATCACCCTATTAAATCCTCGTGAATGGCACTATGACTATCTCGCCACCACAATAGCATAGTGGTCTCTCCACAAAACAAGCAAAATGTCTACTTTTAAATAGGGTATTCTAGCTCATTTATGGGTTAAAACAACAACCCTATCGAGGATATGGATGCCTGCTGGAAAAAATGGCTCTGCTTGTGGTATTGGAGTACTTTTCTGATAGCATCCAATTATTTTTATGCTCTTATTTCCTATTGATCCATTCCTGAAGACGAATGCGTTGTTTAACTAAGTGTTATCATTATCAAAACCTATATGCATAATAAAATGTTATTTTATATGAATTATCTAATTGTGCCAAATTGAGTGATAACAACATCAATCATAATCTGTCACCTGTCATGCTTCCGTCATACTATGCCGTCAAAATAGGAAATCCTTTTCATAACTATCGCTACTCCGCTTTTCTCCTTTTTTGGTCATTTCCACCTGATGTACATTTGTGATGATTACCAACTTCTGACTTCTAATTTGTGTGCGTTCATGATTTCTAACACCTTTACTATTTTCTTATGCTTGAAGGTCGTGGACACATACGAATATCCATAATAAATAGGAATGCCAATTAACCATGCAACTCCCTTCGGATATGTTGATTGGACAATAGAATCATTGCATTAACATCATGTAGTCACATTTCTAATAATATATTTTATAAAATATGCATGCAATGTTTATATTTTTTTTAACTAACAGAGCCGAAAGAAACACATGTAGAAGGGTGAAGAAACCAGTTCCAAAAACACAGTAGCTATGGGTGGAAATTCTCTTCGCAATGAACCCACAATCTTTCAAGTCTCAAAATTAGTTCACACCATTCTCCAACAAGCTTTTTGGATTCCATATCTACACAGACTACAAGGGTTTAACACAAAGACAACAATTGAATTCCTGCAGAACCTGTAGGAAGGGCACACCATAGTTAAAGGTAGAATTATACGAGTCTCTGAAGAAGTCATTGCTAAGGTATCCGAACTTCCAATAGAAGGGGAAAAATGGACTGATAAAAATGTCCTCATACAAGAAGCAGTTTCAACGTATCAAGATCCAGAAGAGAAAATGGTACGAAATGGAAAAGGTATTGACCCTGCGTCCTTGGAGCAGCCTTGGAAAGAACTGGCAGTCTTCATCCAAAAGTATATCACATGTGACAGACGCTAGGATGTGGTAAATTCCCGCCAACTAAAACAGTTAGCTGTTCTCAAACAAAATATTTCAGTTAATTTGCCTTTTTTCTTGAATTTTATATTGCATGATACTGCTGTTCGGATTAGGAAAGCCAAAAACCCTCAAACAGTTTTCAGTAACCATGGCTTGATAAAATTGATTATTATTCATGAGTTAAAAAAACATTAGTTAACATGGGATAGCATTGTCAATCCTGCCCTACCTGACCCTGAAGAAAACCCTGACAGAGCATAAATTGAACTTCCTAGAATAATCATGCCCAGGAAAGCTAGAGGGAAGAGAACCCATGTTTCGACCTCAGAACCAGTAAAACAGAGACAATCTGAAAGATTAAAACTACAAAAAAATACCTCAGCATTTCCAGATGAGACATGGTTGATGGGCCTCTAAATTAGACATAAAATAAGGCCCATCTAACCTTTCTTAAGCCCATCTACCTTCCTTATGCACATAAAAGGATATATTAAATCTCGTATTCTACACTTAATAATGTTTTCTTATGTTTTAATATTTTCCTAGGAAGGTTTAAAGGTAATTTCATATTTGTGCCTAATATTGGTTATTTTTGTAGAATATTGTGAGAATATTTGGCAGATTATATAGATTTGGATAAGGAGATGATTTAGGGACTTTCTCCCTGCCACTAGAAGATTAGGATTGGAGAATAAATAAGCACAACATCAGGAAATTAGGGATAAATATTGGAGAGATTCAAGGGGATTATTTTCCCTTCTTAACTCTCAAAGGAAGCCAAAGGATCCTCATGAGATCCCCCTCCAAAAATTCGAATTTCAGAGGTATCCAAGCAACGCAAGACCAAGTGCACTCAAGCCATACTTCACTTGGAGTCTCCAGCAAATTGAATTCAAAGAGGCAGCCAAACAACTAAAGACGAAGGGCACTCAACCTATGTTTACTTGGAGTCAAAGTAGACTCAATCACCATTTTAAAGGGAGCTATTGGTAGCTACCCTGGAGAATAAATAGAGCATAGCTAGAGCTAGGAAACTAGAGTTAGTTAGTTAGTTAGCCAGTGGGTTGTTCTGGTTGATTCTTCGATTCCATTTTGGTCCATTCGATGTAGTCCATTCCATTCCATACCATGCCATTCATTTTCCATTCTATTAGGCTTTTGCAGTTTAAGGCCTTCGAGATGTAATAAGATTTCATTTTTAATGCAATGAATAGACAACTCCATTTTACTGATTTAATTCCATAGAGCTGGGCTCGTGGTTAGGGCCCAACTCATGTGCCTTAGCTTCTCTGTTGTTTTTATTCTTTCCTTTTTTCCATTAAGCTAGCTTTCTTTCTGTCATTCAAATTAGTTTTTCTTCTGTTAGTTTCATTGCTTCTTAGTATTTTCTATCAGTTTGCTGTTATAGTTTTTTTCATCTACTTATGAGTAATATAATAGAGGATAAAAATATAAAAGATGTGGATCTATAATTCCCTTCTCATCTCTCTCAATAGAGCTCAAGGAGGGTAAACCTTCCCACAAACCCAAAAACTACTTTCTGTTCACAGTTTTATCAAGCATTATTTTCTGTTTTCCTGTGCATGAATCTGTAGGTTTGTTTGCAGGAATTAATGTTAACACCCTAGAGAAACTTTGAGGCACATTTTCGCTTCAATTTCCATCTCTGTCTTTATGGATGAACACTATTTTTTATGCCTCCATTCCCCTCCTTTTCCTCTTGTTTAAATTCTGCACCCACCTTCTTATTCATAAAAATAATTAAACCATTCAACTACCTTATTCCTTTGTTTTTATTGATCACGACTGCCACACCCTTTTTAATGCAGAACGCTTGAAAAAACTTTGAAACTCAACCTCTACCTTTGTTCCTCGGTTCTCCCTCCACCGTACATCATAATCAAACTTCACACCTTTCCCCTTTTTTCTTTCGAGACTTACCGCAAATCACATCACATTTCCTTTTTCTCTCTACCACAATCACATCTCCGTACATCGCAATCGCACTTAGCTGAATTTTCCTTTTCCTTTCAACACCTACTGCTCATCTTCATCGATTGTGATATTGCGATATCGCATATCGCAATCACATCATTTTCCCTTTCCCTTAAGATTTATCGCTCCAACTCCATGATATCGTGATTACGATATCGACCCCTCCTCCATTCGCCACATCACAAATCACTCATCGAACCTTTTCCCTTTTTCATTAATACTTACCACTCTTTCCGCCAATTGTAATATCGCATTTCGCACGTCGCCGCTTTTCTCCCGTCGCACTTCGCACTTTGCCTTCGAAATTCACACTTCGCAGGGTTTACCTCATCACATTTCTTACTTCGCTCTAGCTCTTGAATAACACTTCTGTTATCCCTTTAACCTTGCAATATTGCGATTGAGATATCGCACATCGCAATGTTTTCCTCCATCGCATCTTCGCCATCACACTTTTCAAATTATTTCGCTCCAAATCCTTTTTTGTTCTATAATAGAGTTATAATAAGGTTTTAACCCTGATCTTTCCACTTCTAAGCCTTATTTCATGCGTTAAACCCTCCATTAACCTATTTAGCCCTTTTCTTCCCTCCAAGATACAAATCAACACCTTTTAAAGTTTAGTTAGATCATGAATAGTTGCATGGATAGAAGCATGCTATATAGAGTAGGATGTGCTTAGCCAAGTTAAGTGTGGTTTAGGATTAGTTTCCTTTTTGCTGTTTGTTTCTTGCAAATTAAATTAGTTTCCTTCCTGTCATTTCTTTTCAGAAATTTACTTTAGTTTCTTACAGTCATTTCCTTCCTGCACAATAAATTAGTTCTATTTATATCATTTCCTTTCTGCAATTTATTTTAGTTTCATTGAAGCGTGCCAGACTTCACTGAGAACCCCTAGATGTAGCACCCTTTCATAAAGTAGAAGAGGATGACATGAAAATAATGCATCTGTTGTGTTTATACCAGGGATCACCACTTTTTGGCACCGTTGCCGCGGAGGTGTCTAGTAGATGTTTTTATTTGTTTTTAAAATTCTTTTCTTCTTTCCTTTCTTTTCATGTCATTTCAAAAATATTGAAAAAATACAAAAGATCTGATTTTCATGCCTCATAGGAGTAGGGATACTCATAATATTTAAAAAAAAATACTTCTCCAACAAACCCCCCCCCCACTTGACCATGTGGTGTAGTAAGAACCACATCACCATACACTTTTGAAGGAAGAAGAGATGGATGTATATGATGAAAATGAAGAATATCTTATTGGGTTTCCCATTCAAGATATGGACATCAGTGTACCTATGAAGAAAATCCCTCCATATTTCCCTCCCAATTTCCATGGTATGAGGACAGAGGATCCGGAAAAATTTCTCTTTGAATTTGAGATACTTTTTAGGTGTTATGGCTACTTATCACACACTCAAAAACTAATATTGTTTCCTGCAACATTAAAGGATAGAGCTCTTAAATGGTTCATGAGTCTAGGTACCAATTCAATAAGATCATGGAATGATATGCAAAAGATATTTCTAGAAAAATATAAAGATCGTGATATTAGAGAAGAAATTTTTAGAATGAACCAAGAAGAAGATGAGAGCCTTGAGGATCTAATAGAGAGGTTCATGTATAATTTTAAAAGGAAAAAATTGCACCATATAGGATTTGACACACTAAAACCCCTCTTACTAAGAACAGTTAGGGATGAGTGGATTGATCTCCTCAATCTCATGAGTAAAGGAGATGTATATCAATTTTCATAAGAAGAAATTTGTGAAACATGCAAGCACATATCAAGAGGAAGGGAAAGAGTAAGTAAGCCATCATCAACATTGGTAAGGCAAGATAAAATCAGAAATTTGCTTAATAACTTTAAAACAAAAATTCTTAGCAATCTAAGTGAACAAGTAGAAATTTTAAGAGTGCAAAATGAGAAAAAAAAAGATGATGATATTTTTGTTATCCATGTAGAATCATATGCTACTAAATTTTTTTCATCATTCCCCAGGTTTAAAGAAATTTACCAGGAGGATGATGGAGTGAGGCAATCACCAAAGAAGCTATGTTATGTAGCTCCAAGGATACCTTGGCATCATAGTCAACTTGATATGATGCAAGGACCCACTTCTCAATTTCAAGCTTATTCACATCCATATCAAACTAATTGGGATACACTCCCTCCTTGGAAACCTTGGCCAGCTCACCCCCAGAACCAATCTTGGAAACATGGTTGGCAAGGTCCTTATTTGGAAAATCCATAATACCTCAATATTTCCCTCCATATCCTCCATACCCAAATCCATGCTATCCCTACCATCTACCTCCACCACAACCACAACCTCAACTACATCCATCTCATATATCCACCCCCACTCAACTACTTGTACCACCATTTCCAAACCCACACCATGATGTATCTCAACCCACTTACAATGCTGAGGTACAACACTACGCAACATATCCTCTTGATATAAATGGTCTGCATCTTAGTTCAAGAAAGGTATTGCAAAGAAGATACCTTCTTAATGTAATTGCAGGACAACCTCAAGAAGAAAGAAATTCAAATGAGGAGATCAAAGAATCAAGTGCTGCACTTGATGAAGAGAATATATTAGAATCAGATGTTGAGAAATTTTCCTCACGTTTACCAGCATTTCCTCCACGTGTTCAAAAGAACAATCAACAAAAAGAGGAAGATTTGAATGTCATAATAGAAAAGGACATCCAAGGTGATCCAACTCAACAAGTGGACTAGGGGCATCACAACTATATTGACATATGGTTCCAAACAATCATTAAGTTGCAACAACACACTCTTCTCCAACAATACTTGATAAAATCCCAGTCAAAGCAATTCATCTCTTATATTCAGGTACATGTCAGAACATGTATTCCAAGTGTGAACCTGATTTTATCTGTCGTCTTGATGTGCACATGGCTCCATTGGAATTATTCCTATACTTGAAAAAGGTTTTTTTTTTTCAAGTACAATAGGAAAGTGAAAAAGAATAAAATCTCAGGTGAAAACCTCTTTTGAGGTGTCTAATATTGGCTCACTGATTGAAAACCTCCATGGGGTGGTAATTGGGTTGAAAAAAAAGAGGAAGATAAAAGATCCTAGGTGAAAACCTCCTTTGAGGCGCCTAGGCAGACCTTCTAGTTGGAAACCTCATTGAGGTGGCTAGTAAGCCTTCAAAAGAAAGAAAAAAGAGAGAAAAAGTGTATTTCTCCATGTATCTCTCTCTAATGAATGCAGGTGCTCTCCAAACTTTGCAAGAAAAAAACAACAAGTTGACACAAAAATAAAATTTTGTCAACACTTTAGTCAAAGGTAGTCAAACTTGGACTTCCTCCTCCTGTGCTCAGAAGCTCCAAAAGGACCTCAAGTAGATTATCATATGCATCTTTAGAACAACTTCAACACCCATATCAACAGCTTCAATATCACATGAAAAAACAAATCAACGGTAAGGCTCAGGTATGCAATCATCTAACCCTTTCTTCGAATCTATTTTAGCTTAATAAAACATTAAAAAGTGTGAGAAGGAAAGTTTTTATATAGCCAAAACAAATAGCAGAGCAACCTCGGCCTTATCTAGCAACTAGCCTCACTTTTTCCACCAAGAAAAGGAACAAGAAAAAATAAAAGGACTTAAGAAAGTGGGCAGTAAGCAGTTCATTGTAATATAAGATAAGGAGTGCAAAGGGGTAACTAAGGGTGAACTCAGTTCACAGAAAAAAGAACTGTGAATTTACTTTGCATGCAATAAAAAGGGGAAAAAAGAAATAAAAAGAAAAAAAAGGAAAAGAAAAGAAAAGAAAAGAAAAATTGAATAAAAGGTGGATCAACCACCCTTTGGCATTCAAAACATAATTTCTTAAGGCATCCGAGGACCTCCATGAAGCACCTATGAGAATAAATGCAAGAAGAATAGCCGAAAGATCAGTATGAGGAGCAACACATGGGAAAATAAATAGAAAATAAAATAAGCCAGCATGCAGGAAGAACCATAAGACAAGGAGGATGAATAGGTTGCTCAGAGGATGAGCAATAGTTTCAGTAGGGGGTGAAGATGGGCCTCTAAAATTAGACATAAAATAAGGCCCATCTAACATTTATTAAGCCAGTCTATCTTCCTTATGCACATAAAATGATATATTAAATCTCTCATTCTACATTTAATAATTTTTTCTTATGCTTTAATATTTTCTTAGGAAGGTTTAAAGGTAATTGCATATTTGTGCCTAATATTGGTTATTTTTGTAGAATATTGTGAGAATATTTGGCAGATTATACAGATTTTGAGAAGGAGATGATTTAGGGACTTGCTCCCTGCCACTGGAAGATTAGGATTGGAGAATAAATGAGCACAACATCAGGAAATTAGGGAGAAATATTGGAGATATTCAAGGGGATTGTCTACCCTCCTTAACTCTCAAAGGCAACCAAAGGATCCTCATGAGATCCCCCTCCAACAATTTGAATTTCAGAGGCAGCCAAGCAACTCAAGATCAAGTGCACTCAAGCCATACATCACTTGGAGTCTCCAGCAAATTGAATTCCAAGAGGCAGCCAAACAACTGAAGACGGAGGACACTCAATCTATGTTTACTTGGAGTCAAAGTGGATTCAATCACCATTTTCAAGGGAGATATTGGTAGCTTCCCTGGAGAATAAATAGAGTAGATCTAGAGCTATGAGGGAGTTAGTTAGTTAGTTAGCCAGTGGGTTGATTTTGGTCGATTCTTCCATTCCATTCTTCGATTCCATTCTGGTCCATTCAATGTAGTACATTCCATTCCATCCCATGCCATTCATTTTCTATTCTATTAGGCTTTTGCTGTTTAATACCTTCAGGAAGTAATAAGATTTCTTTTGTAATGCAATGAGTAGACAAACTCCATTTTACTGATTTAATTCTAGAGAGTTGGGCTCGTGGGTTAGGGCCCAACCCATGTGCCTCAACTTCTTTGTTGTTTTTATTCTTTCCTTTCTGCCATTAAGCTATCTTTCTTTCTGTCATTCAAACTAGTTTTTCTTCTGTTAGTTTCATTATTTCTTAGTCTTTGTTTCATTTTCCTGTTATAGTTTTTTTCATCTGCTTATGAGTAATAGAATAGAGGATAAAAATCTAAAAGCTGTGGATCTAGACTTCCAATCTCATGTATATCAATAGATCTTGAGGAGGGTAAACCTTCCCATAGACCCAAAAATTTCTTTCTGATCACAGATTTATCATGCATTCTTTTCTGTTTTCCCTTGCATGAATCCACATGTTTGTTTGCAGGAATTAATGTTAACACGCCAGAGCAGCTCTGTGGTGCCTTTCCACTTAAATTTTCATCTCTGTCTTTATGGATGAACACTGATTTTTATGCTTCCATTCCCCTCCTTTTCCTCTTGTTTAAATGCTGCACACACCTTTTTATTCATAAAAATACTTAAACCATTCAGCTGCCTTATTCCTTTGTTTTTATCGGTCACGGTTGCCGCACCCTTTTTAATGTAGAGCACTTGAAAACCTTTGAAACTCGACCTCTAATTTTGCTCCTTGGTTCTCCCACCATCGTACATCGCAATCTCACTTCACACCTTTCCCCTTTATTTCTTTCGAGACTTACCGCAAATCGCATCACATTTCCTTTTTCGCTCGACTATGCGATATCACAACATTTTCCCTTTCCCTTAAGACTTACCGCTCCAACTCCGTGATATTGCGATTGCGATATTGGCCCCACCTCCATTCGACACATCACAAATCGCTCGTCAAACCTTTTCCCTTTTTCATTAATACTTATCACTCTTTCTGCCGATTGCGATATCGCATTTCGCATGTTGCTGCTTTTCTCCTGTCACACTTCACACTTCGCACTTCATAGGGTTTACCTCATCGCATTTCGCACTTCGCTCCCACTCCCAAATAACACTTTTTTTATCCCTTTAATCTTGCGACATTGCGATTGTGATATCGCACATCGCAACGTTTTCCTCCATCGCATCTTTGCCATTGCACTTTTCAAATTTTTCCGCTCCAAAGAATTTTTTCACTATAATAGAGTTCTAATAAGGTTTTAACCCCGCTCTTTCCACTTCTAAGCCTTATTTCATGCGTTAATCCCTCATTAACCTCTTTAGCCCTTTTATTCCCTCCAAGCTGCAAATCAACACCTTTCAAAGTTTAGTTAGATCATGAATAGCTGCATGGATAGAAGCATGATAGATAGAGTAGGATGTGCTTAGCCAAGTTAAGTGTAGTTTAGGATTAGTTTCCTTTTTGCTGTTTCTTTCCTGAAAATTAAATTAGTTTCCTTCCTGTCATTTCTTTTCAGAAATTTACTTTAGTTTCTTACAGTCATTTCCTTCTTGAACAATAAATTAGTTCCATTTATATCATTTCCTTTCTGTAATTTATTTTAGTTTCATTGAAGCGTGCCAGACTTCACTAAGAACCCCTAGATGTAGCAGCCTTTAATAAAGCAAAAGAGGATCATATGAATAGAATGCATCTACTGTGTATATAACACTGTCACCTCAAAGTTTGTATGAACCCTTGGTTGATAAAGTAAAGTAGGGCAGCCCCTGGGAGTTGCAGCACTCTTCATGCAATACCAGGGCTCACCATGGGCCATCCTATACACCACCTCCGAGCCCTCCAAAATGCATATTTACAAGACTATGAGGAGGAAATATCTCAAGTATTAGAACAAATGAGTGTGTCTTGCGAAATTAGGAACCCATCTGGACAATCCGAGGAACAGAGGAACCATTCGAACTAGTCTGCCTCTGTTGGAAGCTCTGGCCATACTGAAATCCTACCTTCCAATGATGAATTGCAGGATTTGAGGGTTTTATCTCCCTATGATAATGAAGGGGTGAATAGGGAATACCAGATAGAGAGAACATCTGAGTCTGGAAACCATTCAGGGGATACTATTATATTAGAACATAACATAAGTATTGAGACAACTCCTCTGACACCTTAAGAAAATATTGCTCCACCCAGTCCAGAAATCAATGTTGGAATAACCTCTTGGACGCCTGAAGAAAACATTATTTCATATAATGATAACCCTAATACTGGAACAACCCTTCCTAAACCTGAAGCCGTTGCTATTCCTTTTCCTGCTAGAACCACCTTCGAAAGAAAAATCAATTGAGGTTAAGTTGAGAAAGCTAAGAAGGAAATGCAAAAAATTGGGGAAAACAGTAAAGAAATTGAGGGAATGGTTGAAAGAAGCAGACAAGGCCTGGAAGCATAAGAAGGACTTAGCTACCTTGGGAACCCAAATATATTTTGTCACTCAAATGGTAGATACTGCTGAAGTCTCTGTGGAGATTGATTTGATACTTACAGAGGACAAAGAAACTCAAATGTAGGAAACACCTGCTTACACTCCTTTGGTAGAAAGAGCTACCAATCAAAAGCTTCACAATGAGTTAACTCAAGTTCAACATGAATTAACCCAGTATAAGAAGGAAGTAGTTCCCTTATAAGAACATCAGGCATTACTAAAACAATTTAAAGACCTTTCTGCAACTGAAGCTGAAACCTTTGCCCAACTTAGGGAAGAAAGATTAAAAGTGAAAAGGGAACAGGATCAACTGGAATAGGCTAAGAAAAAAACCAATGTTGTTTGTTCTCTTTACTCAGATGTATTGAATTGCAGGGCACCATCCACCAATTATGCCTTATTTTTATTAGAAAGGTATTTGTTACTGAAAATCAAAGCTGTCAGAGTGGGGAAAACTACTTCATTTAAAACCATTGAATAATTTGTCCAATGTTGTAATAATCAGGATGAACAGGTCTAGAACCTTCTGTGTGAATTGTATTTTCACAATTTCTTTTTAGAAGAGGATTGAGATAGTAACCCCAATCCCTTCATTGGGACATTCAGTTCCAATATTTTCTGACCTTTGCCAAAAATCAAACTAGATGGGCTAAATCCTACAATATCTTTTAGAAGAGAGAACATGGTTTAGATCTATGGATCAGAGGGGAGCCTATAAAACCACTACATTTGTTTACTCAACATAAGAATTTTATGCAATGGGAAGGAGTGATAACCAAGTTGGGACCAATTCACAAAGATATTTTGCATAATGGAAGAGCATACTTCTAGGATATTCAAGAAGAAGCTTTATTAGCAGCCAAACAGAGATGGAAAGCCTCTACCAATAACGTTAGGAACAAAGAGCCATTTTTGTATAGGAATTTTAAAGTTGTTGCTTCTCGTTTTCATCTGTATAGTAATCTTATTTTGAACATGGGTCCTACATGGATAGGATGCAGATATAGATTCCCCATCATATGGTACCCTCCTAAAGACTACCATCATGATTATGAATTACCAGAGGGACATAAAAACTCAACATTTGAAAAAGTGAAACAAAATCATGGTTTTAGACTTTACAAGGAAGAAGTGTATCCTGCCTATCCCTTAAATCAACTACACCTCAATCATCTATTTGCACGAGGACATTCAAAAAGGTAAGCATGGGAGTATGTTGGTTCGAGGAAAAGGTGCATTTTACCCCTATCTTTAGCATGATTTATCATTAAATTTTATATGTTTTCCTTCATTTCAGAAATAAATCAAAGGGAAATAATGTAAAATTAGGGTAAAACAAATTATTGATAAAAGGTGTGTTTAATAGTAAGAAAACTAACTTTTGTTGTCTTTATTGATAGGGAATCGAAACAAACCAATTGCTGACCAAAACGACTAAACAAAAATAGTCAAGAAAAGTAAATGGAATCGCGTTAGCTCCTATGAATTAGCAAAAGACGCAGAGACACGCCTATTCTTGAAGCATTCGGTTGATGGCTACGAAGCCTCATGATCTACTGATCCTAAGGATTCATTATTCTGTTTTGTTTCACCTTTAAGTTATAAAAGGATGTAGGTGATAGAGACATGGAGTTGCTCATGTATTATACTTTTATGTAATAAAATTATTCAGACAAAACCTTCGAACTTGTGATGATGTATTGCCCCATTGATTAATGAAATTGTTATTGTTTTCATTATAAGCAGATTTTGAGTATTTATTGGCAGAATAATTCTAGAGGCTTCGGGCCCGGTCCCTGGGAGTTCTCCTGCTATTTTGTGTTATATGTTTATTTCTTGATTCTTGCAATTTAATTATTCTTTGTGCTTTATAGCATTACCATTCAGTTCATTAATCGCAAGTGTGATGTGTTACAATTCCCTTTTCAATAGGTTGAATTTATCATTGATATTAATTTATTATGGAGTGATGCCTTTACATTTATTATATTGATTTCAACATGGTTAATTATTTGTTGTTCAATTCTTCATATGATTATTTCTTAAGTCTTTCCATCATGATTGTGAATGTATGGTTCACTGTTCAATTTCGAATGTTGCTATTAGTTGAGTTATAGAGAATTCCATTGCAAAATGTTAAATAATTGATTGCTATTCAATTCATTAGGATTGATGTTCAATTTATCAAGGTTGATGTTCAATTCATTAAGCGTGTTGTTCAATTGAAAAACATCCCTTATTTCAGCATTGAGTGTTTATTTTTGCATAGGTTTAGATTAAGAGTTTATTCCTTTGATTGATTTGAAGTATTTCATAGTATAATTTTGAGTTGGTTTGATTGAACTTTGAGAATTAGACAATATTTCTTACACCGATTTAGAGTAGTTAACCTCTGATTTCACTCATGTATATGTTGCTCACACTCTTGAAATAAAAGGACTTGCCCTGTGTTGATGATTAATGTGAAGCATTAAGGTTACCTTTAATAGTCACCTTCTTGACTCAACAATGACCAAATAGCAACAGGAAATGCTACTCACGATATTATAACAAAGTGAACAAGCCGACTCGTGATGAGACCCCTCGTAGCCATGATGGGAATGTCACTTATGTTACTATATTATGATCGTAGTAGGTTGACTCGTGATGAAACCCCCTTTCCTTATGAAAAAAATCTACTTTTGAGTATCATCTTCTTTTGACAAATTTTTTTTTTTTTTCATCAAGGGTGGATCATCAACTCCTTAAGAGTTTAAGGACAGCTTCATGAAAGAAAAGGATGCCAAGTATAAGTATGTGCTAACCCTTTATTATTCTTGAAAGAAAATCACCATTTAAATATGTACACAAGAGATAAAAATTTCTATGGTGGTGATAGGTCATGAACAATTTAAAATTGTTTCAGAAAGATCCGAATATAAGAAAATGTTTGAATTAGGATGTGCTAAAGGATATAATAATACTCCTCATCGGGTGACATACAAGACATATATTTTTTAATATCATGATAAAGTAGATATCAATACTTTTTAAGTCTCCCCTCCTTTTTTTCATAAAAAGAATTGGCATTAATTTTGTGAAAAACACCTTAGTGCAAAGGAACCAACAATTGTGCCCAAGGGAACAACAACTGTGCCGAAGGGAACAAAAATCGTGCCGAAGGGAACAAAAATTGTGCCGAAGGGAACAAAAATTGTGCAAAAGGGAACGAAAATCGTGCCCAAGGGAACAATGATCATGAAAGAGAAAGGGAACAACAATCGTGCCCAAGGGAATAGCAATCGTGCTGAAGGGAACAACGAGTGTGGAAGAGAAAGGGAACAAAAATCGTGCCTATGGGAACATCAATCGTGCCGAAGGGAACAAAAATTGTTCCGAAGGCTTCTCTACCCCCTCCTTTTATTATCAAAAGAAAAAAACAAAAGAAAAAGAGAGAGGGGAAAGAAAAGAAAATCAAGACAATTAATTAAATATTTAAAAATAACATATGTACAATATATACAGAGTTTTCTAAAGAAAATCAGATTTAAGAAGATGAAGCTTCTGGGTTGCTACCTTAGTCAGCTAAGATCTGAAAAACAAGATCATTACTTACCTCGTGATAAAAATAATCCTTTGTGAGCGGTTGGTGGTAAAGGCGTAATTCATGTCCATTTAACATAAAAGAGGTACCAGATCCATTGATGGTGTTCAAAGTTATGGTGCCATTCTTGTGGACTTTTTTGATTTCGCACGGCTCGAGCCACTGTGTCTGTAATTTCCCTGGGAAGTCATGGAACCTAGAATAATATAGCAATGCCCAATCACTAATTTGAAATTATTTCTTTTTAATCAGTCAATTGTGCCATTTATCTATTTGATAATGTATAATAGTAGTGCATTCCACAACAGATAGACGTGATTCATCCAAATCATTAAGCTGTTGCAGTTACTAGCTTTGAGCTTCCATAGCATCCAGTCCGAGTTCCCTTGCAGTATTAAGAGTATTTATTTCAAATTCTATTAGAAAAATGGGTTCTTTTCCAAATACCAGATGATATGGGGAATGCCCAATAGCGTTCTGCCATGTTGTCCCATAAGATCAGAGTGCTTCAGAGAGTTTGGTTGCCCAATTCTGACGATTTGCAGATACAGTCTTAGATAGAATTGTTTCCAGGACCTTATTAGTGCTTTCCACTTGTCCATTTTCCTAAGGGTAATATGGGGAAGTAATTGTATGTTTGATATGATAATTCCAAAGGGTGGCTACAATCTTATGACCAATAAACTGAACCTCCCCATCAATCATTATCTCTCTTGGAAATCCATATCGTACAAAAAGTTCAAATAGGAAATTAATTATTGCCTCCTCCATAGCTCTTGGCAAGGCTATCGCTTCGACCCATTTGGTCACATAATCTGTGCAAATCAATATATATAGTTTCTGGTTTGATGGTAAGTTAAAGGGACCGAAAAACTATAATGCCCATATTTCGAATGGTTCTGCCACTACTTGCGGTTGTAAGGGCATTTCGTCATCCTGGCTAGGACAAACCATTCATTGACAACTATCACAAGCCTGAACATATTTTTTCGCATCTTTAAATATCATGGGCCAATAGTATCCCATTTGAAGAACTTTATGTCCAATTCGGCGATTTGCAAAGTGTCGTCTGCAGGGTTCATCATGGCATGCCCTCAAAATGTCAAAAACTTCATCTTCTCTTATGCACCTTCGAATTTGAAAATCAGAACCAATATGTAAAATGTAACCACTGATCCAAGAAAAGAGTGCGTTGTGTTGTATAATCAACTTACTTTCTTGTGGTGATAAATGCGTTGGTAGCTTTCTTACTTCCAAGTAGTTTTCCACATCAACATACCAGGGTGTTTTTATTGTTACTGCAAATAGATGTTTGTCTGGGAATTGGTCACCCATCGACTGCTGGTCATCTATTTTAGGCACTCGAGAAAGGAAATCTGCCATGAATTTTTCTTCCCCTGGTCTATCCTTGATAGTAATATCAAATTCCTATAATAGAAATAACCATCGAGTCACTTGACCATTAATAATAGTTTTATTAGCTAAGTATCTAATGGCAGAGTGATCAATATATAGAAAAACTAGATAAGCTGTTATATAATGTCGAATTTTATTAATAGCATGGATAACAACTAAAAATTATTTTTCTGTTACTGTATAATTTAACTCAACAGGAGTGAGGTTTTTTCTGATACATTATATAGCATAAGGTTTATTATACTCTTCTTGCCCCAAAACAGTGCATATAACTATGTCTGATCCACCCGAGGAGATGTGAAAGGGTAGTTCCCAGTTTGGTTCTCTTAATACTGCCACTATCGAGAGTAGCTATTTGAGGCCTACAAATGCAACATCACAATTATCAGACCGTTCAAATTCAATATTGTCTGTTAAAGTATATAAGGGTGCAACTATTTTTGAAAAATTTTCTATGAACCTATGATAATACCCTCCATAACCAAGAAATATTTGTACCTTTATCTGTGCGCGGGGCGTAGGTAGCTTAAGGATTACCTCAATATTGGCTGGATCCTGGATACACCAGACGGATATGTAATTCCACTAAAACAACACCTTTAGTCATCATCATATGGCATTTTTCATTAGTTAAACACGGTACGGTAGCGATACAACGTTAGAATTTTTCAAATTTTTTTTTAGAGCTTGATCCAAAATCATCACTGAATGGTGTAAAATCATCCATATACAATTCAATTCCTTCATTAATCGAGGTCGGAAATAATGTTCAAGATTTCTCTTTGGAACGTTAGAACATTGCATAGTAAAAGGGTAGAACCCTATATGCAGATGTCCCCATGGACAAGTAAACATAGTTTTATCTTGATCCTATAGAACAGCTCCCCAGATACGATTGTAACCACAAAATAAATAAGGAAAGAAAATAATTTCTTTCCAGCTAGAGTATCAAGGACTTGGTCTATGAACAGAAGGAGAAAATGGTATTTTTGGGTAACCTTATTAAGATCTCTATATTCTACACAAATTCTCCACTTCCCATTCTTCTTGGGAATACTACCAATGGGGAAACCCAATGGCTATCTAAAATTGGATATATGAAGTTGACACCCAAAAATTTCTGCAATTCTTGTTTCACAATGTCTCTAAGGTGTGGATTCAACCTCCTCTGGGGTTGCCGAATAGGGCGGGCATCTTTCTCAATATAGATGTGATGGGTGCACAATTACGGGTCAATACCTTTAATGTCTAAATATTCCCAGGCAAAAGCCTGCTTGTATTTGCAGAGGACCTTAGTTAATTGTTGTTGCTGGTGTTTTTGCAAACTAACATTAATATTAAGAGTTTTTCCTATTTCTATTTCAATTGGAATGTTGTTATGGAAAACAATTGTTGGAATATGATTATCAGTTAAATTTTATAATGGGTCTCCTTGTGCATCATGGTTGAGAAAAGATTTTAGAATTTGACATGTAGGGTTTCCAATAAAAGTTGGTTTATTGATGAAACTGGTAATTACATCATCTTCTAATTGATTTTGAGTCCAAGAGCTTCATCTAGGGAAAGAGGTGAACACAAATTTTATTCTTGGTACTTAGGAGGGTGTAAATGAAGGTTTACAGTAGGTGGAATAGGCTTATATGGAGGATACAAAATAATATTTTTAACAACGTTTCCTCTTGCAATTGACATATTTCCATCTCGACATCCTATATATGCATATGATGTTGCTAACCATGGTCTTCCTAGTATCAAAAAATGTCCATCTAGTCTACTTCTTGGATTGATAATTAGGAAGTCTACAGGATATTCCCAAGAGTCTATAGAGACCATGATATCTTCCAGGGTTCCTTCAGGTTTGACTACTGACCTATCAACTAATTCTAGCAAGGTTGAACTTGGTTTCAAAGTTGTGATACCCAAGATATTACAAGTCTCATAAGTTAGTAGATTAATGGTTGCTCCTAAATATAACAGTGTGTTCAGGAAAGGGTAGCCATGTATTTGGATAGTTACGACTGGACTTCCTGGATTGTCATACTTAACAGGGACCTATTTCCTAGGATGAGGTTGGATAGTGTTCCTACAACATGAATTGTGGGTGAATATTTTGGGTTTCTCTCAGGATTTTTCCCGCATAATTGTTTGATTCTTTTGGCATAGATAGGATAGATAGGGATATATCATATGACTGCAGCCCAGGAGTGGAATATTTATGCATATAAGTTTTTAAACTCCCCTGATATCAAACTAAGGTTAAGCTTGTTGGCTTAGTGATCGTATGTTTGGCCGGAAAGAGGGGGAGTCGCTATGATATTCTCAGAAATTTTCTCATCAGCTAGGTTTGCTAGTTAAGTTTATGATCACTACGGTTGAAGGATTTCTTTTTGTAGTCTATTTTTATTTGATACTTTCTTGATTCATTCTTATTTTCGTTGGAGAGACAAGTTA